>KZ819188.1:1452400-1776030 GCA_003144125.1 Testicularia cyperi
TTTCCAGGGCGCACACGACGACATGCTGCACACACAGACGTTTTGGGACGCAGTCTTTGCTGCCGCGCAAGCATAGTACGGCTGCGGATTTGTACCACAACCACAAACATTGCATAAATGGGGGAGCATGGAAAGGATCTAAAGCATAGACCATCGAACGAGCGCCTGGTGACACGGAGCACGAAAGGAAAAAGGAGTCGACTTGGACGCGAGAAAACGGAGACAAAGATCAGCCAGAAACGGACGGGAGCGGGAGCGTCTATTAAAAGATGAGGCTGTCAAAGATGCCGCGCTTGGACACGGGGGGGTTGTGCTTCTTGCTCTCTGCGGGGTCTGTGCCTGGGGATTCAGGGGTAAGGTCGGTGCTGGGTACGATCTTGAAGTCGTTGTTTGGCTTGTCGCTGGTTGGGTTGGTTGGGATGGATCCACCGGTGGTGGCGCCCGAGCCGACGGTGATGGTGGTATCCTTGCCCTTTCCGTGGCGATCGAACCAGCCGAGGCTGACGCGATCGATGTGGAAGATGACGCCGGAGTAGTCGACGCCGGAGCGGTTGTGGTCTGCGTACCTGCTCCTGTCCTTCTTGAGCAGCTGGGTGGAGCTAGCCTTACCCTGGCAGTCGATGGCGGGGACGTCGGTGGAGTCGGAGTGGGCAGCGGCGGCATCCAGCTCGATCTCTACGTTTTCATAGTAGATGGTGTGGTAGCGGTGACCCCTTGTGCATTTGGCGCAGTAGTATTCGGCCCGCCAGAACTGCATCTCCTCCGACATGCGGAGGTGGGTGATGTCGATCGGCTCGCCGTCTTCATTGTAGATGATCTGGTTCCACAGGCCGGTCTTGGCATCTGCTCGGACCAGCTCAAAGTGCAGCTTGCCGCCTCGCTTGTTGCCGACGCCCTTGGCGTTCGAGGGGATCACCTTGGTGACGTGCTCGTCGCGCTTCACCGTGTCGATGCAGAGCGGGGAGTTGCCATCCGCCGAACCCGGAATCGCAGTGCGACTGTGGTAGTCGTATCCCGACCCGTAGTAGTCAGCTCGCTTGCCGAGCACCGGCTGGTGAGCGTCGGTCGAGAGTCCGAGGTTTCCGCCTCGGAACTGCTCGTCGCGCTTGTGAATCGGGTCGTTGGGGGAGCCCTGGCCGTCGACTCCTTCGGCGCTTCGCTTCTGGCTGGCAATGCGACGGCCGTGGACAGGCCACTCATTCGCGGGAGGCGGATCGTCGTCGTCATCATCTCCTCCGTCCTTGCGCTTGAAAATGGTGCCGGCATCTGGGATCGGGACGACCGCAGCCTGACCGCCGGGAGCCTCGGACTCGTGCTTGACCGGCCCCAGGTCTCGCTTCTTGGTAGTCACGGGGCCGGCAAAGTACTTGAGACCGGGAGTGGGGGTGCCATCGCCATAGGTGCGAGGCTTGTCAGTCAGGGAGGGCGGGGCAGTGTTGGCAAGTAGAGTGTCCTGGTTGACGTGGTTGTCACCGTTGGAGCCAGGGTTGGTCAGCAGAGTGTCCGGAACCACGTAGGGCCGGTTGGCACAGGTCTCTCCGTGCCGAGCGAGCGACTTGGCACAGGATCCCTTGTCAGGGCTCAAGTTGGAGTAGAGACCCGAGGTGGCCTTCAGCACCACCCCCTTGACCTCCTCGGCGGAAGCATACGTGGTGCGGCCGCTCTCGTCACGGTCCAGGACAACAGACATGTCGTAGCGGATACGGACAATCTTGGCAGACTGGTGGCTGAGGACGCAGTGAGACTGGCCAAGAGCCTCGGGACTGTGGTGGCCTGCACCGCCTACACCTCCACCGCTGCCGCTACCGCCGCCCAGTTCTGCCAGCGACGACATGACGAGCGGACCTCCATTCTCTTCACTGCCCGCCGTCACGCCACCGCCGCTGCCGTTAAGGTCAGTGGGGTCAGAGTGACAGTCATCGCCCGTCAGCTTCTTGGCCGTGCTGGGAGAGACCTGGGAAGGGGAGAGAGTGACCGGCGCAGCCAGCTTTCCAGACGCTTCACGGGAAGGAGCGTAGGAGCCACCGTCACGAGCAAACAAGTGCTGCTCGACCGGGTCCAGCGAGGCTGCAGAGATGACCTGAGCCAGAGCCACAAAGGCGACAAGGCCGGAAAAGGTGCCCTTGCCGAACATCATCTTGACTGACAGTGGAGAGCAGGTCAGTCAGGGACGATGAGTAGCGTTGTAGATTCTTGTCGAGTCAAGCAGAACGTACGACCGGGGGCAGCCTGCTGCGGAAAATGAGTGTGAGAAGGAGAATTAAGAGGGATATTCTTGGTCAAGAAAGGGGAACAAGCCGCTGGAAAAGCATGACCAGCTTCGTAAAGGGGCACGTAGCAGCTGTCCCTTTTTATGCGTTTCTGGTGCCACTGGTTGTTGCCACTGCTTGTGGTGAAGGGGAGAGAAGCTGAGTCTAGCAGCGCAGCACACGTGCAGACGCACCTGAGCCCTGTTGCGCTACATGGAGTGGGCTCAAACGACAAGATTGTCTGTGCTGAAGCTAGCAGAGATGCGTGTATGGTCAAGCAAATGAGGTGTTCGCCACCAGAAAGATGGCTTGATGAAACAGCGCTGCGCAGCGTTGATGAAGAATGGGCTGAAGTGGGTGGGGGCAATGCAGACACTCGGCGGATCGCCGTCTGGTACAGGTCAATGTCACGATTTGACTGATCATGTTCGAGGGCTGTACAGGGACATAGAGCTGATGTCCATTGTTACTGTGGTGATTGCTATGCAGTCGATAGCAGACAGTCGAATTCCTTGGAAAGGTTGCGCTGTTACCCTTAAGTTGGTCAAGGGAGACGTAATGTTGGTATCACGGGGCCACAAACCGGACTCCCCTGCTGTGTCCGAGCTTTACAGACGGGTACCATAGCATGCTACGAACCAGTATCGAGTCTTTATGGACTTTAGTGCAAGACGTAGACAGGGGTCATGCCATTGGTGCTGCCACGAACGAGGCTTCATCATACCGCCAAGACATTGTGAATCGAGATGAACTTGCCAGCAGTCACACCACGCACGGTCCGCAATCACTTACTCCCCTCTTTTGTGCCTTTCGATCAGTGGTAAAGACCTGCACGATCGTTTCTGTTCCCACAATGCACAATCGAGTTCCAATGAAGCTGCGCCTCGTCGACAACGTGTGGTGACGAGCCCACAAAGATTACCGAGAGTCGGAATTTTCGTGCCCTCTTTTCTGGACGGATTTTGCAAACCCGCTTTTTTTTTGCTGTTTACGACGAAGCGGACAGAAAAAGAAGGAGAATTGAGCGAATTGCAATCTGAGATCTGACAATCACCTTATTTGCTTGGCTGCATGGGTGCACGGGCTCTTCACACTCCGGTTCGGCCATTTTGTGCATTCGTGAAGCTTTGAGTTTGAGCTTGTCGTTCATCAACCACAATCACATCATCCTCACCTACGTCGACCTCGTGTCCGCATACTACAGTTGCAGGTTTGCCGGCGATTCTGTCACGCATCTCAATCGCTGTTGCAGCTCTATCGGTTCTGGTGCTGTATCTTGTTTCGAATCACAGCTTGCTAGACTACCACAAGATGTCGATGCTCAAGACCTTGATCATCAACCCGCGTTCGGGCGTCAAGCCTACCGCGACGCTCTTCTTCATGCACGGACTGGGAGACTCGAGTGCCGGCTGGTCGGATGTTGCGCAGATGCTGTCGCAGCGTCCCTCGCTTTCGCACGTTCGATTCGTGCTGCCCAACGCACCCATTCAGCCGGTTACGCTCAACATGGGCATGCCCATGCCTTCGTGGTTTGACAGTAGGTCTTCATACTCTTGTGCGTCGCTGTGTGCACGCGCCTGATCCACTCTGCCTCCCTGCGTGTCTTGCTGCGACGTGTCTAACTACGTCTTCACCTTCTTTTTCTCTGTTGTCGCTTTACTCACGCACACAGTCCTGGAACTCGACGATCTGTCAGGACAAGAAGACGAAGCAGGTCTCCTCAAGTCGACCGACGAGATCAAGAAGCTGATCAAGGCTGAAAATGACGGCACGGCGCAGGGACTCGACGGCACCAAGATCGCAAGCGAACGCATCGTCGTCGGCGGATTCAGCCAAGGCGGAGCGATCTCGCTGCTCACCGGTCTGACCAACCCGAACCCTGTTGCGGGCGTCGTGGCCCTCTCCACCTGGCTTCCGCTGCGAGCCAAGATCGCAACCCTGCGCTCTGAAACCTCGAAAACACTCAAGGTCTTCCAGGCCCACGGCGACGCAGACCCCGTCGTGAGATACGAGTACGGCCAGCGAACCCATGCTTTCCTCAAGTCGGAGCTCGGTCTCAAGGACGAAGATGTCCAGTTTGTCACTTATCCGAGAATGCCCCACTCGGCATGTCCGGAAGAGGTGAGTTTGCCACGCTTGCCACGTCCGCCCGCCCGAGCTCCATCGCGCCATGTCTTTTAAAAGTACACTTGCTGACCCTCTTTGCGTTTTTGTCGTTGGCTATCACCACAGATCCGAGATCTGGCGCAATTCCTGGAGAAAGTCATCCCAGCCCAGTAGAACCTGCACACCTTGGCGGGCTGCACTACATTTCCAAAAAGATACAATCAATAGATCATTGCGTTGTTGCTGTTCACACGTGTGCTGCTCGCTCGCGGGGAAAGACGAGAATTCAGAGCCGCGGGTGGGTGGCTAGTCAGGCGCCATCGATGGTGATGACGATCTTGCCGACGTTTTTGTTTGCCTCCATCTCGTCGTGGGCCTGCTTGATGTCCTTCCAGTCGTAGACCTTGTGGATGACGAGTCTGGCGCCGTCGCTCTTGTTTCCGCCGTCGGAGCAGGAGCCGGTGATGAGGCGTTCGAGGCCCTTTTCCTGCACAAAGCCCTGCACCAGGTCGCTCTGGTAGTCGACGGTGCGCGAGCGAAGCGTCGAGCCTTCGATACGGAGACGCTTGAAGAGCAGCTGGGCAATGACCGAGTCCTTTACCTTGGCGCCGCCCATGAAGGCCAACATGACCATTCGGCCGTCTCGCTTGAGACTCGCCAGGTTTCCGTTAAAGTAAGGCGCGCCGATAAAGTCGACAATCACATCTACCGAGCCAGAGGGGCCCTTGGCCCCGGTGTGTTTGGCCAGCTCCTCGGCCCAGTCTCCTGCCTTGTAGTTGAAGCCCTTGTCTGCGCCAATGTCCTGGCAGAATTGGATCTTCTCCTCCGAGCCGGCGGTGACGTAGACCTTGTTGGCACCGAATGCCTTGGCGAGCTGGATAGCAGCCAGACCAACGCCGGAAGCACCAGCATGGATCAGCACATCCTCGCCCGGCTTGAGCTGCGAGATGGTGCGGAGCGCCTGGAAGGCGGTGAGGTAGTTTTCGGGGATTGCGGCCGCCTGGATCCAGTCGAGCTCTTTGGGCTTTTCGAGGACCATGCGAGCAGGCACCTTGATGTATTCGGCATATGCTCCGCCCACAGCCAGTCCGAATACCTCCTGACCGACCTTGAACTCGACGTCCTTGAGGTTGTTGGTGGCCACGACGGTTCCGGAGAACTCGACACCCATGATCTCGGGCGCATGCGGTGGGAGCGGGTAGTTACCCTCGCGCTGCATGATATCCATTCGGTTGAGGCCGAAAGCCTTGATCTTGACGAGCACCTCGTCGTCTCCAGGTTTGGGAACGGGCGCCTCGCCCATGTACAGGCTGTCGGAGGGCCCTTTGCCGTCCTTGACCAGGATGGCCTTCATCGTCGACGGAATCGAGGGCTGTGACGACATGGCGCGGATGGGAATGCGGGATAAAGGTCCAGAATCTCGCTTGTGAATGTCACTGAAACGTGTCGAGGTAGGAGTAGTCGGACGACCGGCTGCGGTGACTGGTCGAGAGGTGCGGCCCGTGGAGACGATGGTACGTGCTTGGTGAAGGCCGAGACCCTTGGACGAGATGGCGACTCGAAGGGGATCGCGTGACAAGGCAGATGCGGAGACGACGCGCTTGGGGATGTTGACAGCGACGGCGACAGCGTTGCGGGCGGCAAGTTGCATAGCTCTAGGCCTGAGAGGGGTGGGCACGGCTGATGCGGCACAGCACGGCACGGGCTATGACCGGCGGCTAGGAGTGGTCTGTTCGAGTTTAAACGGCGTCTGGCTGACGGGCGGCTACTGTTCAGAAGCAGAGGTTACGATTCCAAAACAGGGGACACGGCGGCAGTACGATGTCAAGAGCCTAGAATCGGAAGGACTGACAGCGACGAAAGAAGATGAATCAACGGCGAGTGGAAAAGTGTCAGCTGTCAAAAAGGCAAGATGGCGACGACGGCAATGATGAGTGAAATGTGAGCCGGTTAAGCGGATCGCCGATCCGGCCTCCTGAGCAACAGAGTGGCGCAGTCCTGTGGAGTGGTGTAAACAAGTGGTGAGTGAGTGGTGAGTGAGTGGTGTTAATGTACGGTAATTGCGGCATGACTGATGCCATCGTGCAAACTCCACTTGCAGTCCCCGATTGAAATCAAAAAGGGGTTTGCAAGCAATGTATGGCGCACGGACGCGGCGACTGCGGCGGACCAGAATTGTTGTTAGGGTTTATTGCTGTTGTGGTTGCCTTTACGCACGTATATGTCCCGGCCAATGAATCAGTCTAACAGCCAGCTGTTTGGAGACCCTGAATTGTTTTGTGTGGGGAAAAGAGCAGTGACCGCATTGAGCGAGATGAAATGAAAAAGAAGGTTTAGAAACGAATGGGCGGCGAAGGCGTGCACCCGCAGACAAAGCGGCTGTCGGAGTTGACTGCACCACACAAGCGAGAAACGGGCACTTTCGGCGGCTCTGTGCCTGAAAATCCTCTCTTTTCAGCAACCGGAACCGCCACGACTGCGCCATTGTCCATTCTTTTGATTGTGCCAGTGCAGAGAAAGAGCCTCCGTGATAGAAAAAGAAAAAGAGAGAGAGAGAGAGAGAGAGAGAGAGAGAGAGAGAGAGAGAGAGCGGGACCTGCTACTGTCGCTGTGAGTGTTGTGTGCGCGTGTATGCGTGTGTGCCTATGTGCGTGTGTATGTGTGGTGTGGGTGCATTCCGAAACACGAGTCGCTGCCCAGACCCACAACGAGTCTGCCAGGCATGGGCGATCCACTCGGTCGGGCCCGGGCCCCCGGCATCCCATTCCCCCTCCCTCCCTCCTTTTCCATTGTCCCCAGGGTGCGGCTGCCGCTCAACACATACAGTACTCTTTCTCTGCCGCGCACGAACCGCACAGAATCCCCTTATTGCTGCCAAGTTTCCATCGAGTCTCAAATAACACCGTCAGCTGAGCGGTCTCGAACCACGGAGCTTTACACGCTTGCTTGCTTGCAACACGTTGCACAAGATGGCCGACTCGCGCAGCTCCGTCAGCGGTAATCAAGCAGTCACGCATCCACGCTTGCACCAGCGTCGACCTCCGACGTCGACGTAATCATGTCCTGGGAAGGTATCATGCTGATTGATATGCTTCAATATACATCGTCACGCGACATTCCAACACACGTCGATCAGCATTTATCGATTGCTTGTGTGTTCCAACCCGATGTTCTGAAAGCGACGGATTGGGAAGAAGGACACCACGGCGATAATGCTCGGGGCTTTGTGAGGGATGAACACCCTGCGTCTCGGTTAGCGTTGGGGGCGCCATTCGCCAACCCAGTAGTGTGTACTGTATATCCGAACAACTAGCGTGAACAACGGCGTCTCGGGCATGGCGCTGGTGTCGATCAATCATGAAGCGTGAACAGAGAGGCAGGCATACAGATACAGAACTGTAGCTACGACTTGCAAGTCCGAGACGCACCTGCAGGTCGTTGCGGAGAAGCGCACTGAACCGCGACTTCGGGTAAGAGGGTCGGTGCATCGACGCAGGTCCATGTGAGCGCTGCAATTCACCCAGGCACGAGCACAGTGGACCGCGATACGGCACTCTCCGACTGCCTCTCTCGCCTTGGCATCGCTGGGTACACGTTGAGCCGCCAAGGTTAGCACTCACGGTGCCGGTCAGGTTTTCACTGTACAAGCTTTGCAATTCAAGCTCTATCACCTATCCGCAGCCAGGTTGGCCGGGCAGAGAAACCTTGTCTTAGCTTAGAGCGCTTACGCCGCGATGTGATCCTACGCTAGCCGCCCAGCAGCCAGATCATGCCTCCATCTTGCTACGGTGCGTTGCCAGTCGACTTCTTCAGTGCATACACGGGTGAGCAAAGCGAGCGTTTCGCGTAAAGATCAGCCAAAAAGCATAGTCTCAAAGGCCGTAGCAACCATCAAATGCCATCGAGATTGTGGCTGGCGGTACGACGCTTGCGGAACTGGCATCTGACCACGGCCATGCAGGAAGCTATCTGGTGAAGTTAATGAGCTGATTTGTGTTCGTTCGAGATGCGGCTAGGCTGTGGCTCACAAGGGTTCTGGAACGCAATCTCTGATACTTTTTCTATTTTGCTTGCGCACCGTGCTGTGTTCGAAAATCGAGCACGATATGGGCTTGGGCATGGACGCGGGCTTCGTCTACCATAACATGCCACGGCTGCAGCTATCGAATGGGTAAGTGAACAGAAGTCGAACCAGGGGGGAGTGTTGCCGCTCTTCTTGATCGGTCTTAGGACGGAGATTTGAACAGGTGGTCTTCTAGACTCTAGACTGCAAGCTACGATGGGACAGAGCGCATGCGCCTGGCTCCGGAAGCCGCACGACGGCTGCGGTGACGGTAGGCAAGAGGTGTGATGGTGAACGTGTGGTGTTGTGGCCAATCGTGCCTGACCTGGCATCCGCATCGAGAGGTCTGAGGACCGAGGCAGAAAAGCACAGTAGCTGACGCTGATGCATGTCAGATCGAAGCCCGGAGTACCAATCTGGCTTCTATGCATGTCGCCAGTATCTACCTGACACGCGCATGAGCGTTGGTTGGTTTGCTCACGTCGGGCACTTAAAGCTTCCTAGACATCTAGCCTGTTGAGAAATCTAGATCCAGCCGTTCCGATGCCGCTTGCAACTCGTATAATGCCTCGCCTCTCGTCATCTGGATTTGGCATGCTTCCAGATCCTGTTTCACCCCTACATCTCGTAGCTGCCTCATCCATGTAAGCGACGAGGCCCATGGCCAGTGTTGTGTCCTCTTGTTAATGCCTCCTCTGACAAGTAAATCTGGTGAGCCGCACAGGGCTATCAGTGGCCCTCCACCAGGGCCTTTTTCCTGTGGCTCCTCTGCTGCTACTGGTTGCATGCCGCCTCATGCATGCATCCTAAATGGACACCTGTCTCGCTTGCGTCGACGGTGCCCGAAAATGCCTGCGCCACCTCTAATCGCCCATGGCGGCCTCATGCTCTCCCGTTTCCCCTCGTCGCACGCTGTCTCGCCTGTCACATGTCGGTTCAACGCCCTGTGACTGGTCCGTGGGCGATCCTACTGCCACGGCGCCCGCAATACCCGTGTTGGCATCCCCCGCCAGGCGGCCCTATTGTCCAGCAGCCTTGTTTCGGCCCTTCCGTCCAAGCAGGGTCTCGCCTCTCCCTTTTTGCCATGAATTGTGGCTCTCCACTTCGATCCCCATCCGATCGACCGACGGATCGCCGCTCTACCACAGCTCCCCCTCCACTTTTCCCCTCTCAGGGTGGAAGTATGCCCATAATTTTAGCTGAGTGTGAATCTGCAGGATATTCCGAACCCCGTCACAAGTTGCGTACTTCTGTGTAGCCATCTACCGGCGTGTGACTCTGTGCTGCATCTCAAGTGCAAATGCCCCTCCCAATGTGCGTAGTTGGGCATCTCAACTCTCGTCGGCTTTTTGGGCCGCTCCACCCATCCTCTACTCATCATTCCACCCTTGACAGCTTCCGGATCTTCTGCGCCATTGTGCTTTCCCGCACCTCTGTGTTCTGTTTCTCGTACCACATTCTCTGCTTTGTCTACACTGGCTGTTCCAAGTGACTGGCGATGGTCGCAGTCGAAATGCGCGCCCGGCACACGCGAGCCGAGAAACAGGCCTTGTCTCAGCTATTCGGGCCCCCCTCCGAAGTGTCACCGTCTTGGCGAGCCGAGGTACTCTCTCCTTAGCACGGTCTGGCCTGGGCTTGGAGCTGGGCTCCACATCCATGCTGCATTGTCCTCGCTAACCGCACCTTGTCCTTGTCCTTGTCCTCTCCCTACCTCCCACGTCCCCTCTCGATCCAGGCCGTCTCTCATCTCTCTCTCTCTCTCTCGCCGCTCACTCATCCACGTACTGGTTAGCCGCTTCCTGGGCTGACCAGCCTAGCTGCGCTGTCTACTGTTTGGCAAATGTGGTCGGCTCCACATCATCGCCGCTCTGAGCCTACAGCCGCTTGAGTTCGAGACGTGGAGTTGCGGACGTTTTCTTCCGCTCAGCTGAGTCCAACTTAGATCTGTGCCTTCGTTCACCACGACTGAGTCATTATACTTTGCATGTGTCGGAGCACGTCCACTATCTTCCGTGCGCATACCTTGATTGATACATGTATATATTTAATCATTGCACACGTGCGGAAACCAACGGGATCACCCTCTTCCCCCCCTCCTTGAACATATATACACGACACCCTCGCCCACTGGACCATCCGTTGATGGACATCATCATGTCACGCCACGGCTCTGTCACTACAGGCGACTCGCTTCTCTTCTCGTCGCTCTCGCACCCGGACCACACCCGCGCTTCGACCTATTCGCACGTTTCTGTCTATTCTCGCGACTCGTGGTGCTCAAACTTTTCCAACGCTGACTCCGATATCTCCATTGCAACGACCCGCCTCGGTCACGTCTCTCACGACAGGGACGGCTTTTCCTCCATCATGTCGTCGAACATCACTCCCAGTAACGCCATCTTTGGCTCCACGTCGCCTCGCAAGAATCGCAACGCCCGCTCGAGAACCTCGCTCGAATCGACAGGCTCGTCCTCATCGGCTTCGGTTCGATCACCCCAGACACCTGTTGATGCTGCTCTGCTCAGAACACCTCGACGTCCTCAACTTTCGCGTCTGGTTAGCGACGATGTATACTACATCGGCCGTTCCCGAGATGTACCCATCTCTGAAGAAGGCCTGATGGAAAGCAAACGCGAGTCCATCCGCTCAAATACCTCAACATCGAGCAAGCCGATCGATATCCTCAATTGGTCCAGCAAGGACGGCCTCATGATTGCCATGGCCGAGCTCGAACACGAGCTCGAACGCACCATGGTGGCTCTGAACTCTCCCTCTGCCTCGCCTCAGTCGAGTCTCTCCAAGGCTTCCACCCGTCGCAAATCTCGACGTCCCCACACCGCAGATGCCGCTGTTGAGAACCGTAACGCTCCACGAACAAGAGCATTCCAGCCCGTCCCTTCCAGTCTGTCGGCCCACGATAGCTACGAGTCCGAGATCCAGCAGGAGGCCATTGCCGAGACTCCCTCGTCAATCCGCTTCTCGCTTTCGGATCTCGATGCCGTGTGGACAAGTCGACCGGTCTCTACGGTGTCGGACGCTTCCTCAGCGGCGATCTCGGCTGGTTCGCTGGTGTTTGACGGTCGTTTGTCGGCGACGTCATCGGCGACGTCTTCTTCCACGCAGAGCCAGCCGTTGCGGAAGAAGTCGCTCTCGTCGAAATCGGTCAAGCCGGCATCGTCAACGAGCATGCCCATGATGGCCCCGCCGCGCAAGAGCACCGATGTTCTCCGTTCGCCAACTTCCCAGTTCTACGCAAATGCCAACGGTGCCCGTTCGGTGCCGTCGCTGTCGGCGGCTCCTCCTCGCGAGCCCCTTCCTCCGCTGCCACCTGTCCCGTCGCTTCCCGCAACGGTCGGACGATCCAGCACCAGCGCTGGTCGACTCATCCCTCAGCGTACTGCCAGCTTCCAGCGTCAGCGTCCGCAGACGGCACCTCTTGCGAACAGCCAGGACCAGGCGACGCATTCCCCCGCAATTCCGCTCGCGTCACCCAGGCTCTCGTCGTCGACCAGCACGCGATCGCCGCAAAATCCCAGCATTGCCGCCATTCTTGCGGAGTCATCTCCCGCACCGGCAGCTGCTGCCGGTACCCCTGTTCGCCCGGGCAAGTCACTCTCGAGACTCTTGGCTTCCAAGTTTTCTCTTCCGAAACGGGGCAACTGGTAATTCCTCTCTTTACTGCATGCTCCACGGGCCGTGATCATCACTACATCATTGTTCTATCTGTTTTGTCTTTTTTTTTTTTTTGGCTTCCGTCCTGAATCTTGGGTTACACTGGTGCTATTACTCTTTTGTTCGCATATACCAGCTAGTGCAGTACACCATTACAATATTGTCTTTGCCTTTCTCTCACACACTACTAGGGTCTAATAATGGGAATTTGTCAACTCAGTTCAGGGTCTAATTACTATCTACTTGAATGGCTGTGACGTTTGTGTACCGCAAAGACCGCGTCATTGATGAGTACATTGTACGAGCGGGGGGCCTTGAAAGGGTAGGAAATGGGGGGGGGGGGGGGGTTTAGAGATGCGGTATGAGGTAGACGGAGCACATTGGTGACAACGAAACCGTTGGGTTGGGTATCGGTGACCGACGTGACCCGACCTTGAACGAAGGTCACGAGAGGAAGAGATGGGATAAGGCCACGATGTATTTGTGTCAGAATCTTTCCGTGCTGCTCCCGTCGGTGTTGCGGAGAAGTGTAGGTAGGGCCCACAGTGTTGTTGGTGGTGCGTATGACCAGCTTTATCGGCCAACCTAACACTTTTTCTTTTCTTTTTCCAAGTTTGAGTTCGAGAACCAGTTCCAAATTCCGAACTCTGTCCGCTTTTCCAGCCTGAACAGACGCAACGTCGCGGCTCTCTGGAATTCTACCTCTCCACTCCGGCATTGTAGTACTGTACAGTGAACGTATTAGCCCCTTACCGTTTTTCGTAATGCATGTCAATTAATAGCTTAAAGCTCCGAAAACGTGCCTACTAGTGTGCCAGTCTCCGCCCAAACTTCCCGTACTCACTGGAGTAAGACTCTCTGGTTTTCTTCCCCCTGTCACCCCCTCCACTCTTCCAACTCCTTCTCAAATCTGAATCACGGCCTCCAAATCCGGACATTTCTTCTACCCTATCTTGAGCCACACAGCTAGTACAGTACATGGAGACGGTGCCGTCCCCCTCCTCTGGAACCCTTTCGCACGCATGATTACAGCAGCAACTGGACAGCCATTGACTCTCCCCTCCCACAACCCGACAGCACAATAGTCGTCTGAATACACGCCTATTCGCCCATTGTCCGGAGCTCTAGACAGTACAATGTGCGAAACTGACTGAAGTAGGAACTGTACCACTGCCACCGGTCAACTTGCTACACAATGACAACAATGGCCTCGCTCTGCTCGACCGTTTTCAGCTAGGTGCTTTGGCTTCAGCTCAACGCGGGTCAATGTGCCCGACTCAGATATTTCACACACACACAGAGGGAAAGAGAGAGGCGAGAGGAACGGCACTACACACAAACGCTTCGGTGTACACTGCAGTATCCTGGCTCGTTGCATTTCCGATAGAGTGTCGTGGAGCTAGCTGTGCTACTTGGGCGGCTGGTCCGCATTCAACTGGTGGATCAGAACGGCACCGGGTCGATCGAGACCTGGCCGCATTCCGTTCATGTAGAGAAACAGCGACTGTGTACGACGTAGCCCCACCCGTCAGGTTCAGCATCACCAGCAGAGTCCGAGCAGAAATGAAATAAAGAAGTAAAGTCAGTAACATCCAATGAGGAGGCAGAAAAAGATCCGTAGGCCCGTGCAAGATCTCAAGAGATCTGGGAAATGGTCGAAGGTCGTATATGACACTTACCATCAGAGATCTTGGTCGAGTGCCTGGTAGATCCCGAGATAGATTGGCCATGAAAAAGCGTAAACCAGAAACACGGCATACAGTAGAGTGCACAGACGGCAATTAAGGAACCCAAAAAGGCCCAGCGCCGCATGCACGTCAACAGCGCCAAAACACAGGCGTTGACAGCCACGAAAGAGGAAAAAAAAAGAAAAGAAAAGGTGAGCGCACATGGCGTAGCAGGGGGAACAAAAGAAGGCACTCTGTCAGTCCCTTGTCCCCCTTTTCTTTGACTTGTTTTGCCGCTCGAGGAAGCGCTGCCATGTACCGCAAATTACGAAATTCAACAAAAGTCGAGGCCTCCCTTTTTCCCCCCACCGCCCGCCGACTGTGTCTCTCGAATCGGAAGTGGTCGCCGGGCCAACTGCGAGGGAAATAAGAAAAAGGGAAAAAAAAATGGGAAAATTGGCCGACACACTTCCTGCTCTGGCCAAAAGAGGCAGACTGACCCTGCCTGCAAAGCGGTGAGCGGAGAAAGAGAGATAGGCCCGCATTGACACATGGACGGATGCAGGTCTTGCAACTTGCCCACGCCCTCTCCAACGCCAACATCCGGCTGGGCTTTCCCCACTACCGCCCTTGCCGAAGCACTTAAGCGCCCAACAACAGCCGCCCGTCTCGGCAGCTCGCCATTGCAGCCGTCATGCTCTGTGCGGCAAGCGTTGCTGCCACACAATGATTGTTCTCGACTCGCGACGGCAACGTGGCGCGGAACGGCAAGGACAAGCGTTCCGAAACAAGGTTACGCGTGGGCAAGCGAGCTCTTGCCTCCCCTCTCCGAACATGAAACGCCTGGCCTAGACCATCGAGAACCTTGAACAGAGATAGGTCAGGTGGGTTGTACTCACGCTTGTAGGCCAGACTTTGGCTGATTTCTTCGAGCTGTTCGTGCACCTTGAGCACATCGGCGTCCGCATCGATGTGAGAGATCTGTGCGACGCTTGCGACATAGGATCGCTGTCGCTCTGGACCAAGCGTCGTCTCCTGGTCGATGGACTGGCCTTGGCCGTTGTGCGGATCTGTGTCTACACTGCTGGAAGCGTGGGCTGTTGCTACGGTATAGACTGCGGGGCGGTCGCTAGCTGGAGACTGGGACGGGCTGATGGCCGTTCCGTTGCTCGTCGTGGCAGATCGATTCGTATGGCGCCGGGCCAGCTGATCTCGAGCTCGTTGGCCGGAAACGGCGTCGCCCTGGGCCATGTCTTGCTCGACTCGCGTTGAACCCTGTCGAGAGTACCGGCGTGGCCTTGGCGGCTGATCTGGCCTCTTGCGCTGGCGATCCCGCCCCGAACTCCGGTCAAGATTCGGTCCTCCACTTTCCCGATTTCCATCGTCTCCGTCTTTCCGCACCAGTCTTCCGACAACTCTGCCGCTCTTGTTCCTCGTGATGCTATCCTTGGCTTGGACTGCTCCGATTTCCGCTACGGTGCTGTCAGTCTTGGCGCAATCTGGCGCCACTTGTTTCGGTCCTGCCGGATTGTCGCCGGTGAATTTGGCGCTGCCCTCCTGCACCTCCTCAAGTTTGTTCTGTGGAGGCGCTGACGCTCCAGGCTCTGGATGGACCCCTGATTGTGTCTCTTCGATACGGCGACCTTCCATTTGAGTCGGACTCTGTACCGCCAAGGCCTGTTCTGTCAGTCGTGTGTTTGACTTCTGTAGCGTATCGAGCGACCCAAGCAGAGACCTCTGCAGGTGCTGTTTCTCCCCTAGCTGCTTGGACTGCGACTTTGCTGCTCGTATAGCGGCCGTGAGGATGTCTTGCTGTTCGCGTGCGCGCTGTCGAGAGAGTCCCATCTGCATATAAGTTGCCTTGCTGAACACCTCAATCGTCTTCTTTGGCCCCACCGTCGATCGAAACATCTTTGGCAAGAGGAAAGGATAGTCACTAAAATCGGTGTGCTTGCTCCCACATAGCGTCATCGTCCATCCCCGCCGCTCATCGTTGCTCTGCCGCGCATCCAAGCAAATCCTCTTCAACTTTTCGAAATGCTCCCTCCAAACGCTGAAGCTTTCGCTGTTCAGGACATAGACGGGATGACGGAATCCACATTTGACATCGCTTTCGTCCTCGGCTGGCTTGCTTACTGGCTCGACGCCTGATTCTGGCGTCTGCTTCCCTGCACCGCCATCATTACCACTACTTCTACCGCTTCCGTCACCACGAAATACCCGGGCACTTGCTTCGCCTTTGCTGTCGGCACCATCTCGGCCGTGCGCCTGAGATTTGGGCTCATCAACCGGCTCTACCCAGGGATCCAACACAATTGCCCACGGAAAGGCGTTGTCCTTCCTGCGCATGAACTCGAGCACCGTAGCTCCTCCGAACGAATGCCCGCACAGGGTTGGGAGCTCGAGGTCGAGCTTCCCCTTCCAGTCCGCTAGCGGCTTGGACGACTTGATAATACTCTCCTTGGGCAGGCTCTGGTTCCGCACCGATGCTTTTTTACCTCCTAATTTGGTTCCTAATGTTCTCGAGGATCGCTGGACGATCTCGGGACCATGTCCGTCATTGATCTGCTGTAATATGTAAAGGGTTTCTTGTATCTCTGCGTGACGCATGGCGAGCTGGTCTTTGCGCAGGTCGATCTCGCGCTTGGACGGTTCTTGTGAGAATGACTGCAGACCGATCTGCTCGAACGAGAAGTAGGGCACCATGGCCTTCTGTCTGCCCGAGCCGCGTGAGAACCGGGGTACGATGCGCACGTGCTTGTTCTCAGCTGCATTGCCATCGCGCCTACCCTGCTGTTCTGATTTGTCGGGTGCTTCTTCACCGCGGACGATGGAGCTGACACCGGAGCCATCACGATGCTCAATAGCGGCCACGATGATGCCCTGACTTGCCAGCTCGGCACAGTACTGTGAATAGCTGAGACGATTGCCTGCGAGTCCGTGGGAGAAGATCATGACAGGAAAGCTGGGCGGGCGTTGGCCAAAGTTGCCAGAATCGGCTCGTTTCTGCTGGCCATGCGCGTGGCTTTCAACATGATCGCGAATGATGGCGGGATCTGCGAGAGGTACACCAACACGCGCTGGCATCTTGGCGTGGATCAGCGTTAGGACGGCCGGCGAGGCTGGGATGGCAAAGGCTCCATATTGGCCAAGGTACGAGAAGAGCGCTTGAACACCGGCGTGAACTGGCCGACCGAGCCAGGCAGCGCGTGGATACAGCTTGCGTTGCTCCTCCGACATTTGAACAGTTGGATAGTAGAGTGTAAACAGGACGGTCTCGAGGTGTAGAGTACAGGTCCTGGCGCCTGTTGACCACGGAGACCACTTTTCCTGCTCTTCCTGTTCCTTCTGTTCCTCTTTCTCCTTCTCCTGGTTGCGGTGGATGCTTTTCACGGCACCATGCTTTTCCGATGTGCCTTGGTGGCTGGATCGCTCCAGCGCCGAATCCGCTGTGAAAGAGGAGGGTACAACCGATGCGGACGACGAGTGACTAGCTGATTGTGAGGGACGCTCTTTGCCCGACTCCTGCGTTTCCTTTCGGGCCTGCTTTGCGTCATGATTGAGCTTCTTTGCTCTTTCTCGCGCTCTCTTTGAAGGCCTGTTGAGGTCACCTGGGCGAACTACATTGTCACAGAAACTGCGCGGCTGACGAACGGGAATCTCGAGATCGATGACGCCGACCTTGAAGGGACCAGAGTATGGCGGAAGACCCATTGTTGCTCGCCCTGGCCTTCCTTGCGTGTGATGTATGATTCGCCCGTTGTGATCTCGAAGGGTGTCTTTCTCAGCCAAGGGACTCGCTAACCCTCCTGACTTGGACAGTGTTAAGTTTTACAAGCTTACAAGCCGCAAAGATAGCCTAGGCAATTTGTCTTGTGACGTTGGACTGGAGCATATGGTGTGATCTTGGAAAATGTGGTTGTATATAAAACAAGAGGACGGCCTAGCCGCGTTGACTTTGTGATCCGCGTGTGAGCGTCACCACGTCACCATGACAGGGCCGGCGTGCAACACCATCCACGGCTCATCTGTGCCGACGGCTAGGAACGTGTGCCACCGAGACAGGTTTCTTGCTGTCACACGTTCGGCTTCGGCTGTTTCTGCCGTGCATCCGCCCGCCCGATCTTGGTTATGCCATCTAAAGGGCTATTCATTGCTCGGGTGTACCAGACTGTCCTTGAACCCTGCCTTTGTTCCATCATTGATGTTTTTCTTTTTGAAGCCACTTTCGCTGACAGCATTAATTTTGCAGATCTTGCACTCCACCCTGCACAGACAAAGGCACAATGATGTCACGCGGTCATCATTCGCATCACCTTTCCTGCCCGCGAATTACCAGAATCGTCCCAAATGTGTAAACCTAACAAGGCGAATCCCCTTGAAGCGACCGAGCACGTCCAGTCCGTTCGCTCTCATCTGTAGTCACCCGTCCTTATTCACACCAAACACAAAGTCACGTTGGTATCGGCATTACATTACGGGTGATAATCATGTCCTACTTGCGTTGCAGCTGAGCCGACACTGTTCTGGCGCAGTCGCAGCAGAATTTTGTACAGAGGCAAGGGAGTGAAAACGAGTCAAGAGAGAGATACAGTGAAGGGGGCAGAGAAGGGTGACGAGGTTAGGTCAGAGGGAAACGAAACCGTCGTTCGCTTTCGATACCTTCACTCCATGTTGGCAGCCACCTTCTCGGTAGCACGGCGGTTGCCAAAGATCCAGTTCCACAGACCCGTTTGCTGCTGGTCCTGCGACTTCTCTACCTTGCGGGCGCCATCGTGGAGCTTGTCGCCGGCGTAGTCGAGACCCTGAGCAGTCTTGGCCTTGGCCGTTTCGACGCCACTGCTGGCTGAGTCGCGCAGGTTGGCCCACGAAGAGCTGGCCTCGCTCTTGAGACTGTTGTAGTTCTGCTCGGCGTTCGACTTGAGGTTCTCGTAGCCCCGCTCAGCTTCACGTCGGGCATCCTGAGCTCGAGCGTCAAGGTCCTCCTTCCACTCCTGGCCTGTCTTCTTGATTGCGAACTTGGTCTCGTTGGCTCGCACCTCGGCGTTGTACTGCGCAGCCAGGATCTTCTGCTGAGCGTTGCGCTCGACCTCGGATCGGTACGACTGGCCGGCCGACTTGGCCTCGTCAACCGCATCCTCGGCCTTGCTCTTGCCCCAGAGCCAGCCCGACTTGGCCTCCTTCTTGGCGTCGTCGTACGTGTCCTGGGCCGCCGACTTGGCCGAGAACCATCCATTCTCCGCCTCCTTCTTTGCACGGTCCTTGGCGTGCTCGTAGTTGTCCTCAGCAGCCGACTTGTTCGAGAACCAGCCAGCTTTGGCGTCCTCCTTGGCTTGCTCCGCCTGACCCTTTGCAGAGAACCAGCCCGACTTGGCCTCCTCTTTGGCCTCTTCAGCCTTGTCCTTGGCGCTGAACCAGCCCGATCTGGCCTGCTCCTTCGCCTGCTCTGCCTTCTCCTCGGCGGCGTTCTTGGCCGAGAACCAACCAGACTTTGCCTCGTCTTTAGCCTCCTCTGCCTTGTCCTTTGCAGTGAACCAGCCCGACTTGGCCTGCTGCTTGGCTTGTTCAGCCTTGTCTTCAGCAGCATTCTTGGCCGAGAAGAAGCCGGATTTGGCCTCTTCCTTCGCCTCCTCGGCCTTGTCCTTGGCAGAGAACCAGGCTGACTTGGCCTCGTGCTTTGCCTGCTCGGCCTTGTCTTCGGCCGTGTTCTTTGCAGAGAACCAGCCGGATTTGGCTTCCTCCTTGGCCTCCTCGGCCTTGTCCTTGGCGGAGAGCCAGCCAGACTTGGCTTGATGTTTGGCTTGCTCAGCCTTGTCCTCTGCCGTGTGCTTGGCGGAGAAAAATCCGGACTTGGCGTCGTCCTTGACTTGCTCGGCCTTGTTCTTTGCGTCGTTCCAGGAGCCCTTGACCTCGTTCTTGGCGTTGCGAAGGCTCGACTCTACGCTGTCCCTGGCATCCTCGACACGTTGTTCGGCCTGGTTGAACTTGTCCTTTGCGCTGGCCTTAATATTCTCGAGGTCGGCTCGAACGGCGCCGTAACCAGCGCTTCCCGGGATACGGCTGTCGTCGCGAAGGTCCGTGCCCGGTCGAGAAACGACGCCACCAACACCACGTGCCGCAGACGAGCCGAGCGGCGGTCGCTCGTAAAGATCCGAATCCTTCTTCAGATCCGGAAGGGCCTGAGCGCCCGCAGGTGCAGGAACAAAGGTGCCGTTAGTGTCGTCCTTGTACTGGCGAAGGATGGGGTCGAATACGTAGTAGCCGATACCGACACCCAGAGCCGAAGCTCCGAGCAGTGGAAGCACTCGCTGTCGGAAAGCCATCACTGGTAGATACTCGAGGTAGTTACAGGTATGGTTGCGGGTATAGAGCAGAGTCAACGAGCTCGAATAGACCGGGCTCTGATGTGTGTCAATGAAGCTTTGAAGAAAGGCACTCAAGGGAATCGTTGCTGGGTCTTCAGAAGCTGCAAACTACTAAAGGAATCCACGTCACCTTCTTATACTGTATGGACTCGAAGGGACCGAAACGGTTGAGAGGGCCGGACTGGCCACGTTCGAGACCCAAAGCTGCCTGCGAGGTGACCAGTATGTACATGCAAGGCTGACTGGGCTACTACTCGGCGGAATTTGACTTGGACATTATTCTGGCAACCTTTGACGTAGCTGTAGCCGCGACCCTATTTTCAGCAGACAAGTCAAACGTGTCAGGCATGTGGCTCATGTCTGTTGCACCCTGTTTCTCCATCTGCCAAGGAAACAGCACTGTGAACACGGCAGGAAACCAGCACCCCGAGGGGCTATGTGTGCCAACATTCCAAAAACAGCAGCATGATACTGTATTCGTCCCGTGGACGAAAGAGCGCTGTACCGCCAGGAATTCGCAAGCGGAGAAGGCACGCGGGCAATGGATGGGGGAGGTTAACAATACCGATGACGTTGTCTCGCAGCTGACTTTTTCCTTTTCTTGCGCACGGATTCAAGTATTCCATGAAAGAGGTCTAACATTGTCAAATTCCGAGCTCGTACTGTGGGTTCCCGACTCTTGAAGCGAAGAAGGGTTCAAGGGTCCATTGCGCAAGCCTTTGCAAGTTTGAATTCTTCGTCAAGGGAAGCATCGCCTCTTGGTAACCCTCGTTCCGCAACAGCTCTGCTCGTCATGAAGATCAATCGAGAGACGGTGCTGGTGGGACAGAAAGTGGTGCTCGTACCGTATCGCGAGGAGCACGTACCGACATACCACGGATGGATGCAAGATGCCGAGATCCAGACCTTGACGGCGTCGGAACCTCTCACGCTCGAAGAGGAGTACGACATGCAGCGGGCCTGGGCCACAGACGAGGACAAGCTCACTTTCATTATTCTAGCTAGACAGCCTGATGTTGCAATCGGAGACGTAGGAAACCTAGTGAAGGAGTCGCGGATGGTTGGCGATGTGAACATCTTTTTCAACCCGAATCACGACAGTTCAGACGACGACGAAGCCAACGCTACTGACATGGATGGAGTTTCTAAAACAAAAGACGCAGCAGAGGTATACGATGCAGAATGCGAGATTATGATTGCAGGTGTGTAGACGACTCTTCCCAATCGCTAGACCGTGTCCTGCGATCGACTGACTGATTGACTTGTCTTCGTTGCTCTTTATGATCATGGTATCTACAGAGCCGGAATTCAGAGGCAGAGGCCTAGCAAGAGAAGCTCTCAAGATGCTCATGAACTACGTGACCTCGTCACCAACACCCATATTCAGCAGTACGCAAGCAAAGCCAGCATCGTCACCACCCACCAAGCTACCAATACCGGCGTCGTGGCTCACCTGCAAAATCTCACTCACAAACGAGCCGTCTATCGGGCTATTCCGATCGCTTGGCTTTGAAAAGGCTCGAGTCAGCGAGGTGTGGCAGGAGGTCGAAATGCGTTTCCAAATAGAAGATCAACGTACTGGCGGTGCAGAGAATGTCTGGCCAGACGCAATCGAGGCTGTACTCAGATGGCCTGCAGAAGCTGCCTAGGATGTTGCCGCGCCTAGTTCGAAATAGAACAAGAATGCAATACACTCGGTTCTCACGACAACTGCACACGTCGAGCAGCTTGACGAAGGCAAAATCGATACTTTGATTCGTGACGAAACGATATGTGTACAGGAAGGGAAGAGAAAGAGTCGTGTCACAGCACCAGCGTAAGGCACGCAACAAGGGTGGCAGCAGACGCAGGCAGATCGGCGGTCTTCTACTTGCCCTGCGCGGCGCCCTTTGCGATGTCCTTGTCGGCCTGAGCGGCGCCGGGCTGGGAGCGTGCGAGCTTCATCTGCTTCTTCTTGGCGATGGTGTTGAAGTAGGTGGCCATGATGAAGCGGATGAAGGTGAAGAAGGGTTCCCAGACCTCGGGGGGGAGGTAGTTCTGAGCGACCGCGATGGTGATGGGGGAGGTGGTCCAGGTGATGCGCATGACTGGCCAGAAGGCAGCCTTGACGGCCTTTTGGATATTTGCTGCGCCACGAGCGCCGTTAATGTAGGCCATGCAGCTGAGGTAGACGGTGTTGGCAAACACCGAGACGGTCAGGTTGGACGTGATGATCTGGAGGATCTTGTCACGGGTGCTGGTGCGGCCAGCAAACGCCTTCTGCAGCAGCCCCGTAAGCACATGACCCATGGGAGCAGAGATAAAGAAGCCGTAGATAAACATCTTGATCGCACGGTCGTTGAGACCCGCCTTGGCAAGATAGGCCTGCACGAATCCAGTAGGGTTGCTCTGCGCAGCCCGCTTCTTCTCATCCACACCCGAAGGCGTCGACACCTTGCTCGCCGGCGCAACTCCCGCGAGCTTGCCCGCAAGCACTTCGGCAAGCGCCGACAGCACACCCGATGTGATCATCCTAAACCAGACAGATCCGGATCACAATC
The DNA here is from genome assembly GCA_003144125.1 of Testicularia cyperi. Taxonomy (NCBI): domain Eukaryota; kingdom Fungi; phylum Basidiomycota; class Ustilaginomycetes; order Ustilaginales; family Anthracoideaceae; genus Testicularia; species Testicularia cyperi. The sequence continues at coordinate 1,475,063 of KZ819188.1, forward strand.
AAAGCCAAAAAGAACTGTCAGCAAAGATGTACAAAAGACGGGTCGAGACCACGTTGCACATCCTGAGACTGCACTTACTTGGTTCGCAGCGGGTTGGCGGCGAGAGCCGAGAGGTAGTTCGCCAAGAGCGGGTTTGCCGACAGCGGCGAGGGCTTAGCAACGACGGTAGCCATGGTTGCAATCTTTTCTTCCCGATGGATACTGAGACTGTATGACGGCAGATGTGATTCGATTGGAAGTATCACCAGAGATCAAAAGAATCGAGTGTGCCAGAGTGATGGTGATAGGAGCAATTTCCGGAAGATAGGAGGAAAAGGAAGAGATAGGATCAGTATTACCGCCGGTCGTCAAGGGCGTGATCAGTGCGAGGGCGCTCAAGCGAGCGAAGCGGCAGTTCGGAGATGGCCGCGCCGGCGTCGACTAGGCGAAAGCATGCAAGGCTCGAAAAAGGCACGGCGCGGAAATTGCGGTGCCAATTGCGTTTATCACCTTTGCACGCGACCCAGACGCTTGCTCCGACCGACTTCCTCGAATCCAAAGGGCGATGTGAGTTGCCCTATGGAGCAACGCTGCTGGCTCCATTCAAGCAAAGGCCCGAATGGGTTTTGTCCGTGCACATACCTTGAATGAACCTCTGGCGGTTGAACGGGTTCAAGGCAAAGATAACGGCTTTGTGGCTCTTGCACGGATACAGTCCTGATGGTGAAAGCGATAAGGGTATTCGCAATGCAGAACAATCAATAAGGATGGTGGTTGCAGAAAGCGAAGGTGATTGCTATCCAAGCTTCTAAGTTCTATGATCTCTGATCTTGAGCGGCAAGAGAAGTCTTGTGTCTGTACGGTAGAGGCCAACTCTGAGCTTCGGGTCTGAGCGCAGCTAAGCTTCGGTTCTTCTTTACCGAGAGTGCGTCTGTGAGCGTCCGCGGCCGGACAGACAAAAAAAACAGAGTGTGGGGCAGCTACGTACCGTACTGTCCTGTACTGTCCTGACTGTACTGTACTACTGAAGTGTTGTGTGTTGTGGATAGTGAGCGCAACGCCGCCGCGCCTTCAGGCCCAGCTATAGCCGGCTGTCCGGCAACCAGCAGCGGCCTACAATGCAGTACGTACGTAGTTCTCTCTGTGTGTGTTGCATACACCCACACGCTCGCCGCCACGAGTTCCTGTGGCTCGTCTCTTTTCCCACTGTGCCTCGACTCTCCTTAACCGCCCCATCCATGGCTCGACCCGCCAGCGTGACCCTTCTGTAGTACAGTAGACCTTGTCTCGGCCTGCACGTAACTCAACAGCACCGCAACCTTGAAGCTGAGCTTTTTCTAGCTCTGTGGGCTCTGGACTCACACCTCTCTTCCTCCCGTCCGTGATCTCCATGTACAAGTAATGTGACCAAGTAACAACAACAGTGTCTGAAGTAGGGTTCAAAACACTACTGCAACAAAGTCAATCGAAAGGAACGAGGCAGGCCGGAACAGCTACACCAGAGCAGGAAGAGCGAGGCAGCAACGATGAAAATACAGTAACACGTACTAGTACGTACGTAGTACTACGTGCAGGAGAGGCCAGTGCACCTGGGGTACTGTACAACTGCCGAGACCCTGGCCAAGCAAGAACGCGGCCAGTCGCATGGATGTTGCGGGGAAAGACAATCGAGGCAACCCTTTGCACCAAGCACCACGCACCAAGCACTACAGTAGTTGAGCACAGAGAGAGCCAGAGAGACGCGCGCGTATCACCCAGCCCTAGTCTTCCTTGTTTTCCACCCAGACTGGGCTGGGGCCGGCTGCAACACCGCGGCCGCATTTACCGGCTTCCTGACTGCTAGTCTTTCGCACGAATGCCGGAGCTGGGTGCTCTGCAATCTCACAGTGACGTGCATGGTGTCGTACTCTACCCAGTCAATCAATTTGCCCTCGCCCCACTCCTCGAGGTACGCTGTTCGGACAAATCAAACCCTTGCACCAGTCAGTGTCGCAGTCAGTGTCGATCTGCATGCAAATAGATAGAAGTTCTAAAGTGCGGATGTGGTATTAGAGGTATCAATAGCCAAGTAGGGAAAGTTAGAATGGAAAGCGTGAAGAGACATCTACGACGGCAGCGAACAAGTCAATCTAAAGTGATCATTGACGCTCGAGGAGACACAAAACATGCATGCAGTACCGCCGCCTAGTCCACAAGCTGGAAGCTGACGGTAGCAAAGGTAAGATTCTCATCGGTGGTGCTCCGAAGCGTATACCGCACCGGCATGTCGGTGAACCACTTTGCAATGTTGATCTTGACCGGACCGATGCTCATGCCAAACGTGTTAAAGTCGAACGCGTCGGTAAAGAACGAGGCTCCGTAGACGACGTCCGGATCGTAGTGGAAGTCGAGTCGGTTTTTTTCGTTGGCAAAGTGCTTGCGACGCTTGGGCACCGGCAGGGACTGGGTGGTGAAGATGAACGCGTTGTCCTCGATCATGTCCGTGCCCGGGTCGGCAAACTTCCAAGGGCCGAGCTGGTCATCCAGCTTGGACGACACCGCAACCGCCTCGCCAGACGACGAAGAAGAGCCATCCCTCTTGGCGTGCAGGTGCGTTTGTGCGAGTGCGTCCGCAAGCTTGAAGTCGCCGTCCCGCAGCCCGTCCGACTTGGCCGACTCCTCCATTTCCTGTCGCACGTTGGTCGTGATGCGCTCCAGCTTGGGCATCTCTGGCTTGCCATCCGAGCCTGGTGCCTGTCGAGCCGCTGTTCCGTTGCCCTGCTGCTGTGGCTGAGGTGCACTGGTAGAAGGGGTGGGCGCAGGCTCTTCCGACTCGTCCAGCGGCTGGACCACACCGTGCTTGGGCCTAGGTGCCACGAGCTGGGGGCCAGATCCTGCTAGTGACGAAGTCGCCTCTGTCTCAACGACATCGCCTGGAGGCGCAGCCGCGATCTCATTGGCACCAATGTGGTCAACGTTGGAAAAAGTGCCGTTGCTCAGCTGTGGTGAGAAGGGACTATCAAGGTGGTCCACGCCATGGTTTGGCGTCCGCGAACGGTCCGGCGTGCTGTCAACGTGGAGACGGTTGCCAACACCAAGTACCGATAGCGTCTGTCCAGCGGGGTTGTGCTGGACGTCGTTAGAGCCCACGCTTCCGACGCTGCCCTGGCGGTTGACGGCATGCGTTTCCAACAGTTGGTCTCGCTGCTGCTGCTGTTGCCCTTGCTCGCCGCCGCGGAGCTTGGCATGGTGCGCCTCGAGCAGGGCTCGTACACGCGGGTCGTCCTTGAAGCCGACAAATCGCCAATACTTCTTCAGCACTCGCTCCTCCTTGGCGGCGCCTGAGCCGCTGCCGCCCCAGCCTCCCAGCCAGCCTTTCTTCTTCTTGGCGGCAGCTGCATCCTTGCCTGCGTTGAGGCTACGACTGCGGTCCAGGGACTCGCGGGGAACAATGTCTCCTTCATCCTCGTCGCCGCTGGCGTGCGGGCTGGCGACTAGTGCGTTCTGCGGATTGCCGTTGGACTTCTCCGGGTCAATGATGGGCGTGGGGGCTCGTGATACATCTGGTGTATTGGAGCGATGCGTGTGTCGGAGCACCACGACAGCGTCATGAGCTCGAGACGGCGCCGGCCATGCGCAGAAGGTGTTCATACACGCCACGTAGGGCGACATAATGTATGGGCGGCCGGATGCCGGGTGCAGCTCGTAAAAGGTGCAAGGGTCGATGTACTTGGCCACCTTCATACCGGCGTTGAAGGGAGCTCGCGGGAAATCGACAAACTTGTCAAAGTCGGTGCCGAAAAGGATATCGTTGCCATTCCATCGCTGCTTGAAGCGTCCTTCGATCTGGATGCAGAATTTGCGCGAGCGTCCTTCAAAGTACTCGCGGCCAGGCTCGCCGGACTTGGCACCTGGTGCATCGACGATTCGCACCAGCACGCGACCGACGAAATGCTCGGTCTCGATTTCGTGGGGATGCGCCGTGTCGTTGATCCGGCAATCTTCCATGTGGAAGCGGTCAGAGCCGACCTGCACTCTGAGACGTGGCATGTTGTAAGTTGGTGTCTGAAAGGGGCTGGGTACGCTTCTACGGTTCGATATAATGGGGAGACGAAATGCCGTCAGGAGGTGACGCCGGTACCTCTAAATAGGCCAGCAATGCTATGAGCTGGATGCTATAGCTTCGCGATGCGTACTATGTGCCTTGTTCTATGCTTGCGAGCACTTCCAGCAAGAGACACGGGCTTGCGCGATCGATGGACTCTGGAGATGAAGCTGCGATCGCCGATGAGAGCGTCTGGACGGAAGTGGCCACTTTTCGGCCTTGGCAATGAGGCAGATAGGTGAGGTAGAATGCTCAATGACGACTGGGTCTAGGAGGTCGAAGTGGGTGTCCTGTTCCAAGAGTGATGAGCTCCAGCTTGTTTGGAGAAGCGATGAAAGGATGATGGATGTGCGTTGACAAAAACTCGCTCTCCACGGATCACGGCAAATGAATGTATGAGGTAGGGTGGTGGGTGAAACAGCAAGGTGACGAGGAGATGGAGAAAATATGTGGGGGGAGTCGAGGGGGAAAGGTGAAAGAAACGGTTTCAGGGCACCGAAAAGTCGCCGTCACTAATACAAACTTTCGGAAGTGTTGCTAAACCCCACACAAGTCTGCACTTGACTCGTGGCCCTTGGCTCGATCCAGGCAGTTACAACACGAACACGTAGCATTCAGGCTCTAGCGGTGACGTGGTACCCGTGTGGAGCTGGTGATTCTTAGCCACGCTATCCGATGGAATCTGGTCTTGGCCTGTGATTGGCTTGCGAAGGAAGGCGGAGGTGGAGGGCAGGGCCACTCGGATCTCAAAATCCGTATAGGTACGTGGAAAGTTTGGTGTTGCTGAGCAACGAGCAATGTTTGACGGTGCCGGTGCCGCTTCTCGACGCCGGTCAAACAGCTTCGGAAGATCGACCATGTTTTGGCGAGCAAAAAAAAAAAGTCTCCAAAAGTCCGCAAGCTGTGAAAGGACGACCTGCGTGTGTGCCTGCGTGTGCGCTAAAGCTCAGTATCGGGCTCACCGAAAAAGAACACCAAAACACGAATCTCGGGCGATCCGGCAGAGCGGCACAACGCTGGTCTAATTTGCTCAGAAACCACTTTTCTGCCGTGTCAGCCTGAATGCCGTGTTGATGACGAAAGTGCCCAAGTCTTGGGTCCACAGACCTCACCCAACCAATCTCCGTAGGACCCTTACCAGAGTCTTCTCTCATTGATTCGGGTTTGCTGTCGTGTCGAGCTGCGAATAGTCATCATAACCACAATAACGGCTGGACGGCCCTTGCTCAGCTTGAAACCTTTTGACATTCATCTTCGGCCCGGCCGGTGATTGCCTGTGATTTGTTCGTCACAGATATCGTCCCGTCGGCTTGTGTGCCCATGGATTCCAACTGTCCGGCAATCAAAAGGTTTGGATGAAAGCATCACTACTTGTGCTGATAGATGCGTGACGCTAACGGGGGTAAGGACTTTAGTAGCTCGGAAATACTGCACATTACAAGCTGCATGCCTGTACAGACATCTATCAGCCAGAAACTTGCAGATGAGGTGACACCGGCCAAACTTGGACGCCACTCCTGCAACACACTACCGTACAGACCTGCACCTCCTGATACTGTACAGCTGTCAGTGCAGCCAGGGAGATGCTGTACAATCGGGCGAAACTTGCAGGCTGGTGCAGCGATCAACCGCAGATAGAACATTCGCCATGAACAGCAACACACTCGGCCAAGTTCAGCGCCCGCCGTGTGGCTGCTGAGGGAAGCGCACTTCGTAACACACCTGCAGTGGAAATGCAGGCCTCCACCCACCACTCAGCTTTTTTTCTTTTTCTTTTTTCATGCCAGGCACCAATATTGGGCTGTCGACCTGGCGCTGTCAGAAATACCGCCCATCGAACCGCTGCTCTGCATGCACATCCTGCATGTGCGTCCAGGAGGAAAAAAAAAAACACTGAAAAAAAAACGCGGGTACCGGCCAAGGCGTGTTTGTGCACAACAAGCTCAAGATGGTCTGATTCTGATTACACCGAGCGAGTCTCATCGGTTCGGCCAAAAAGATCCTCATCAGATCGATTGTCGATGTCAGATCATGCACCTTCCTTTCCGACCTCCACCGCCAATCGATCAAGCCGATCCGATCCTTGGCGTCGAAGCTAGCTACCTGTCGGCCTCCAATGCAAACTATGTCCATCATCTCATGTTTCATAAAACAATGTTGCGAAAGAGTCTGTTTAAATCGTTTATTAAACAGAGGTAATCGTACTAACAGCGAGACAACTTAACAGTTGCCTGGACGAAGAAGCAAAAGAAGACAGAATCGTGACGGAGACAATGGATTTGGTCGAACATCATATACACGTTACATGCGCTGTGAGAGAGATGACAGAGATAGAGATAAAAGAGGACGAGATTCGGTATACCAAAGCAGGAAGGAGAGGGTTCGAGACGCTAGAGCAGTGGAATCTACTGTCCCAGACCCTTGCGCAGGCCATCGGTGAGGGCCCAGATACCCCACGCACCGGGGTCAGGGGGCATCTCGCCCTGGTCCTTGCTGCCCACGTAAGTGGCACGGCCGAGACGCGGAGTCATGGCCTGAGTCTTCTCAGCACCAACTTTGGCAGCGTCAACGGCCTCAGCGACAGGCTTGCCTGCACCGAGAGCACGGCAGAAGGGGTCCAGAGCATCGACCAGAGTACGGTCACCAGGACGAGCAGGGGTGTAGCGGCCGAGGTTCTCGAGAGCCTCGAGCGCAGCCTTGCCCCAGACCTGACCATCGGCCTTGCTGCCAGAGGGGTTCTGCAGCAGCGACTGGACCAGGCCGGCAAAGAAGAGCGCGTAGATGGCACCCGAGGTACCACCCATGGCCCACTCGAGCACCTCGCCGATGGCGATCAGGGTACCCGCGGCGTTGTCGACCGGGATCTCACCCTTCTCGAGAGCCTTCTTGACGGCCGTGCCGGCCTGGGCAAGCGTCTCACCACAGTCACCATCACCAACGATGGTGTCGTACTTGGTAAGCGTAGGCTCGATCTCGACGGTGGCATCGCAGGCAGCAATGATAGCCTTCTTGACAAGCTCGGGGTCTGGGTTGACTGGGCCGTTCGAAGCGGCACCAGGGTCGGCAAGGCCACTGACCGAGCCACCAGCCTTGCGAACGGCCTGAAGGTGGTCGTTGGCCTCCTTCTCCTCGGCCTTGCGGTCGCGAGGATGACCATCGCTGCCACCCCAGCCGGACTGGACGCCGAGCCACGAGTAGGCGGTGGTCGGGTGGTCAAGCAGCTCGAGCAGGCTCTGGCCGGTGTTCTTCTGGAAACGCTTCTGGTTGATGAGCGAGATGCCAAAGCCGGGTGCGTTGAGCGAGGTCATGTATGGACCGCAGAGCACGCGGCAGGGGTGAAGGTTCCACTTGGACTCGAGCAGCTCGATGGTGAGGTCGACGATAGCGTTCATCTCAAGCTGGCTCATACCGCCGAGGTTGTTGACAAACAGCACAGGTGCGTCGTCCTTGTCGAAGGGGGTGTATGCTCGGTCCGAGTCGTTGGGATCGAGGAGCATGTCGAGCATCTCGCTGATCAGCACGTCGGGCTCGGGCTTCTTCTCCATGTGCTTGAAACCGGGCTCATTGTGGATACCCATACCGAGCTCGGCGGCATCCTCGGCCAGCGCTCCTCGCTCCTCGGCACCCTTGGGTCGTCCGGGAACGTGACAATGGTCGAGCGAGGTGCCGACCGACACCATGTTGTCCATCAGGTTTCGTCCAAGGTCACCGATGCGCTTGACATCCATGCCCTTGTCGGAGGCAGCACCGAGAATCTTGCAAGTGAAAATGTTACCGGCAAGACCTCGTCGACCGACCAGACCGCCACGCTTACGGCCGACGGCGACGTCGTCAGCAACGATAACCGCCTCAACGCCACCGCCCTGCTTGCCAGAGTAGGCGATCGCAGCACGAGCTTTCTCGGCAGCGAGACCAAAGTGGAGGCAGTCACCAGTGTAGTTGTTGACGACCATGACAACACCAGCATCATGGTTGATCAGGTCGATACCCGAGCAGATCTGAGCAGCGGATGGGGAAGCAAAGATGTCACCCGAGATGCAGGCAGCAAGCATTCCCTCACCAACAAAGCCGGCCTGGGCAGGCTCGTGACCGGCACCACCACCAGAGATGACGGCCACCTTGCTGTTGGAGTGCGAAGGGTCATAGACGACCTTGTGCTGCGGATAGCTGTTACGTAAATATGACAAGAACAGTGAGAGCAAAGATCAATGTCAGAATTTTCTGCTATCGATCATTTAACCTAACCTGTAGACGTCGTGCAGGTTCCAACAACTCGAAGTACTTACTATCGAAGAGCCGGGTTCTGTGCGACAGTGCCGCGCAGGTTGCGGTCCACCAGGCCGGCGGAGTTGTCAAAGACGTGCTTAGTCGCCATCGTGAACGAAAGGGTTGGAAATGCGCGTACCTCAGATCACCAGAGCAGGAAAGTTATACCGGGGATGTAAAGCTGAAGAGGGGTGAAGGATATACGTCGAGAAACGAAAGAGATATCGCTGACTACGCCAAACTTATGTACGTGGTCACAGTGATGATGGGAAGGGGGGAGTGATGGATATGACGGTGGCAAGGTCAGAAGTAGGAAACGACTTTATTCTTCTCCTGCTGGAGTCCGCGAGGCGGTCGGGTAGCCAGGGGCAGAAGCGCGAGGGGCAGGCTCAGCCACTGGCTTGGTCTGAATGCGGCCTCTCTGCAGCAATAGCCGTTCTTTGTCACGACCTGCGAGTTACTTTTGCAACTTGCAGAAGAGCCGTACCACCAGCCAGGTTGCGGCTCGCGGGGTGCGGGGAGTTTGGTGCAGAGTGCGAATGGTTATCGTCACAGCGAGTGTGCTCTCTCGATTTGCGGCCAATGGACGCCCAAGTTCCCGCAGCTTTGCCCCAGTCGGAACGAGCAAAATGCAAGAGCAAAGGCCATGTTCCCAGTTGTCAGGACCAACGGATGGTCCGAAAAAGAATTCGCCGCTTCTTGTGGTCACAGAGCAGGGGACAGGGTGACGGAGTAAGGCGCAGGAGCAGTGCTGCTGCACGAAATGCTCGGACCAACGCACTACTGGCTACCCCGCAGTCGTAGTACAGTGCATAGCTCAGGCCATCTTCTGATTGGCAGGTGACTTCTTTTCTTGTCTTTGAAGTTTCTGTGTCTGAAAGCTAATCCACTTTGCGCTTTTTGTTGGTTGCCGAGAGTCGCGGTGATTAGACTCCAAGCCTCCACACCTCTCTCGTTCTTTCACTCACACACACTCTCTCACACACACACTCCCTCTCCCTCTTCTTACACTCGTCGGAAACTCGCCGACGTGACGACTCGTGATATTCTTTAGCCCAGACAAATTAAAGAGCAGAGAAGCTGCCCAGTGCCACCCACTCACAGCTTGCGACTGCGACTGTGCACTGTGGACTCCAAACTTGGCTTGGCTGTGATCTGGCCTTCGGCATCTTGTTCTATCCGCAACCTCTCCGGCTCATGCTGAAAACAAAGTTTTTGTCCTTCCACAGGATGCTCATCAGGTGGACTGCCTGGCCGCCTAATCTACCCTCGGCTACGGTGCAAAGACCGTGCTGCATTCTTGCGCCCTCGGCAGCTCGAGTTGAGTAGCAACGTCATCCCATGGTCGTCAACCACTGATCGACATGGGGCGCAAGATGTCCTCGTTACCGCAGATGTCTTCTTCTTGTCAGATCGCAATGTCGACGATGCGATGTAGCCCAAGTAAGAAAAAAACAATGCCCTTCATCCTCAGCGTTGGCGAGCGGTTGCGTTGCCCACGTTCAGAAATTGAGATCATTCACCTCGAACGCGCCCGCTCCACACTGTTCCTGTGCATTCTGCTGCACTTGCGTGTGGGGGAAGTGACGGGGAAGAGAAATTGTTGTGCAGCGTCCGTGCAGAATTGTCGTAGCTCTCGCGGACCGGCGAATTTGGATGCCGACCAGCACATTCTGCTTCCCAGTGCACGCCTCTCCGCCCGCCGAGTCGGGCCGCTTCGTCGATAGACGGAAAGATGGCTGACTGAACCTCAACTCCAGCCTGCAGAGCTGATGCATCCGCACTTCGGCAAGCTGTACCGAGAGAGTCCCAGCAGAGACGCGAACAGATCGTCAAAGACCTCAGCTTGCTTCGATGAGAGCGCACTTGACTTGGACGGATGCAGCTATATGAGCCTTGCCCTTGTGTATACTCACCATCATCACCGTGCACACGACGGTCTTTTAAGCGTAACGACTTTCTTCCAAGCGTATTAGAAAGGCAGTTAAAAGTACTCGAGAATGGCAGCATCCTGCATTCGAACCGGAGCCGTCTCCTTCGGCTCACGAGCCCTTGCTGTGCGGAGCTCGCTAACCTCGAGAACGATTGTTGCTCGCTCAACCTTGCCCCCAACGACTGCGCCACTCAGCAGCCTGCGGGCGTTCTCTAGCAGCATCCGTACACTTCAAAGGGAGGACGATGCCAAGAAAGCGCAGCTGAATCAGGCACCGTTCGCTCGCACAGATGACGATGTGGTGGTGCCGTATCCCAAGGACAGCTCGCGGCACCCTCGTGACGATGTTGGTCACAACACCACCGGTGGTCGCGTTGGTCGCCACACCCAGCGAACCCTCGCAAGCTTTTCGATGGAGGGTAAGGTCTGCGTTATCACTGGCGCAGCACGCGGAATCGGAAACCTCATCGCTCGTACATTTGTCGAGTCTGGCGCCAACCACATTGCGATCCTCGACCTGAACGAGGAGGAATGTCAGCATGCAGCCAAGGAGGTCGACGAGTGGTTCACCAAGCACGGTGGTGTCAAGCCCGACGAACTCGACATTCAAGGCTACGGATGCGACATCGCCAACGAGGAGTCGGTGCAGCAGACATTTGATCGCATCCACCAGCGCTTCGGTCGCATCGACGTCGTTGTCAACTCGGCGGGCATCGTCGAAAACTACCCGGCCACCGAATATCCGACGCCCAAGATGAAGAAGCTGTTTGACATCAATATCAACGGCTCGATGTACGTTGCGCGCGAAGCGGCCAAGCGCATGATGGCCGACAACATCCGGGGCAGCATCGTTCTCATCGCGTCCATGTCTGGATCTATCACCAACTTCCCCCAGGCGCAGGCTCCTTACAACGCCTCTAAGGCTGCCGTCAAGCATCTGGCCACCTGCCTGGCGGTTGAGTGGGCCAAGGTCGGTATTCGCGTCAATTCCCTCTCTCCGGGCTACATGCTTACGTCGCTCAGTCGTGCTGTCCTTGAAAACAGTCCCAATGGCAAGGAACTCCGCGCCACCTGGGAGAACATGACTCCCATGGGCCGCCTCGGTGACCCTGAGGACCTCAAGGGCGCCATCGTCTACCTTGCCAGTGGAGCATCAGCTTACACCACGGGTGCTGACCTGATCGTTGATGGTGGCTACACCTGTGTGTAAATGCGATTAGCGTCAAAGCACCAGAAAGCTGTAGTGCTCGGACAAAGTTGCCACCTGTCCCAACCATACCTCAGTTCGCTCATCGTCGTATTCGACACTCGAGTCAACCTCCTTTTTATTGAAGTCGTCGCTAGCCATATCGTGATAGAATACAGGATAGGTATTTGTAATGGATTGGTCTGCCGGATTGTGTCACGGGAGCGTGTTGATGCCGCAAGGCTTTGGACAGGCATAGGGAAGATCAGTTGAAAGCTTTCTTAGCCTAGAGTATGATGTTAGATCATACATACTCAGCGGCGCGGATCCGAAGTTACCAAAGTCTCTGCTCTGCCCCTGCAGCTGGACTGAGTAGCGTGGGCTACTGTGCCCGGCCTCGGCAGGCGGGCCCTGCGCCTGTCAAGGGCCTCGCACGCACCAGCCAACGGACACGCTATCGCTACTGTATCGGTATCAATTGGCATATTGCTGGCTCCTCGCTTTAATCACCTGCGTCTTTCGGATCACCTTCAGCCTTGCTCATCACAGCCTTGCTCATCACAGTCACCTGCTGAAAGCTCAGCCTTGCAGTCGCGATGAAGCTCTCGACAGTCGCAGGTGCGCTGGCATCAGCCGCTCTGGTGTCAGCCAACACCGGCCAGCTTCTTGCATTCACATCTTCTCAGGCTGGATCAGTTCACCTCTCGATGCCTTCTCTGCAGACTGTTTCCGGATTCGCCAACTCGCTCCTCACCGCTAACAGCAACGGAGCAATCTGCTCGCTTGACGCCATCGCCGTCGTCTCGGTGGAACACCTCCGAAGGGATACCTACTCGGCGCTGAGACACTCGTCTCAGTCTCTCAGAAAACGTGCTCTCGACGCACCCTCCCAGCTCACATTCCTGGCCGACCAGGACGACTCTGTCATCAGCTCGGTCTCGCAACAGCTTGGTCACTGCCGAAACAAGCAGATTGTGCGCTCGTCAAAGCACGCTGGAGAGCCAATTGGAACAGTTGACGCGGCCCCCGCATTCATCAATGTCCTAGAGATCCGCACTAAGGACCTCGCCCATGACGGTAAGTCATCGATCCCTAGCGATTCTTTCCAAGGCATAACGCTGTGAATGTAAACTACTCGTCCGCTCTGTCACGGCTAGCTGACCTTTGATATTTTCTCGTGCCACTTTTACATCGCCCGTATCCGAAATAGAGGAGCTTGTTCTACAGTCGCTTTCGCAGATCGACGAGATCTACCCACGCAATCTTGTTATCATCACACAATCACCTTCATCCCACCCGAGCCTCTTCAAGCGCCAGTACACGTCCACGGAGCCTCTGGCCTCCAAGGGCAACTGGACCGAGCCAACTGGCGGCGTTTTTGCTCGTTACCAGGTAAGCGTCCCTTCGAATCTGATTCGCTTTATTGCCAGACCCTGGCGATGCGGTTTTCCCATTGCTAACAAGCTTTCTTCTCATGCTACTGTCTTTTACTTGCAGCTCTTCTCGACGCCGCTGCTCCTGACGCTGCTTTTGGTCGGAGGCATCTTGCTGCCCATCGTCCTGTTCGCAGTCTCGCAGCTCGCCCAGGTCCAGACTCCAGACCAGATCGGCGTCCGAAAAGACCCGGTGACCGGTGACAAGAAGACCCAGTAATCCTTCATTCGATTCTTTCACCCAGCTCTCTTCCTCGGACACACTCTCACCCTGTCACATCTATTCATATAACTCTCGTTCTTGCACGCAACGTTCACGACCACCCTGTGTTTGGCACGGCATCATCAGACCAGGCATGGAGAGGATTCCGGATTCTGTATTACGGGATCGTACATCGGGAACTCTTACTTCATGCCTTGACTTTATATTTAAGCAGCGATAGGCGCTACCTTTTGGTCGTTAGGAAACGAGGACGACGATGAAGCCTGCTGTTGCTGCTGGTGCTGCTGTTCAAGTCTCAACTGTTGCCTTCTCTCGGCCTTTCGAAGCTTTGCTTCCTGAACTCGGATTGCCCTCTTGCTTTGCCAGTAGGTCTTACCTCTGAATCGGAGGGCGAGACGACCCTCTCGATAGATCTGGAACCAGAGGTAGCCGGCGACGGCGAGCCAGTATCCGACGTACATGAACACGCTTCCGTAGGTAGCTGTGTTGTTCCAGCCAACGAGAGAGTTGAGAATACCCCAGCCGGAGCCGCCCGAGTTGTTTTCGGGGTTGCAGCAGTTAAAGTGCCAGATGTAGCCCTGGGAGTTGTAGCTTCCAGGACCGTCGCCTGACTCGGCCGCCGCATCTCCAACAAGTTGGGCATACACGTAGAATTGGAGATAGTAGACAGCGCGACTTGCCATACCTGCCGCAATGAGCAGGAGGAAGCACGTTGATCCGATGAGAAAGATTCGGACCGACAGCGTCTTGCCAGATCGGAAGATGAGATATCCGATCAAAAGGCCAACAGCCAGACCTACGATCGCAGGCAAAGGAATCGAAGTCGCTGGTAGGCCAAGCGAGACACCACCGATGAACACAACGCCTTCCAGTCCCTCGCGAAGAGTAGTGACGAGCGGGATCATGAACAAAGCCAGGGTACCACGGTTCATTCGAAGCTTGAGATCCTCGACGGCACCCGAAGGTCGCGAGAGCAGGCCTCGAATACCACCCCGACGAACCGGGCCGGAAGAATGAGGAACAGAGGGAACAACGTCGACCGCCTCCAGAGGGTTCAGCTTCTCCGACTTGCTCGTGGGCAGCGCCGCATCCTTGGTCGGGTCGTCTTCCCGAAGTCGAGACGAGCCAGCCTGCTGGACATGGTCGCCATCCCCATGTTCAACGTGCGAGGATCTCGAAGACGAAGATGCCTGAATGGTGTGTTGCTGCTGAGCCGAGTTGGTCTCTTCGTCGTTGAGATTGGCAGGGTGGATGTTTCGCGAGTTGAAGGCAGACTCGAGCTTTCTCTTCCACTTTTGCTTGGAGTTGCCAGCCCGGAGGATGACCAGGGACATGGGAGTGATGAGAAGCACGGCAACGAGGTTAAAGATTCCCTCCCACAGCTCCTCGGCCTTTCCGTAGAGATCGTTGACCTGCGTGTAGAAGACGGCAAGGAAGGCAGCTCCAATCGCAAATGCAACCAGCAGACCCGTCAAAGCTCCGAGCAACACGAGCTTGCGAAGTTTTCGAACAATGGCCTTCTTCTTCGCTAGAGACGCTTCGTCATCGTCGGACGAGGCACCCTTATCAAGACCCTCAGTCGATGTGCTTGTAGTCGAGGAAGGTGTATGCATCACCAGGTTCTCGAGCATACCCGAGAGGATTCCAATTACCAGAGACGCTTCAAGAGCCTCTCGTACGGCGATGAAAAAGATCGCGGGTGCAAAGACCCGATTGCCTGTCGCCATTATTGCCGCAATCTGTGGTAGTGGTGATAGTGATGGCGTTGATGGCGTCCACTAGGTCGAGGAAACAAGATACAAGCTGGTGCGCGATTTCCGCCGTGCTTTTCAGTGAAGTGCAGCAGGAGGGAAGGAGAAGCGCTGTGCCAGACACACGAGTAGAATGACAGAGATCACAGCGGTCGATTTGTTTGCTTGGCTTGTTTCAATCTGATAAGCAAAAACGCAACGGAGGACCCGTCGAAAAGTATTCTGGAAGCGTGGAGAGTCGATCTGGATCAGCTGAGCCTGTGCGACTATCGAGAACCGGATTCGAGGGCAAGCTACGGCACGGCAGGACTCAAATGAGATCTAGCGCGAGCGGCGAGCAAAGGATTCGAGAGAGGTCGAAAGCAGTCGGATCGAGGCGACTCCTGACGGAGAGGCTCGGAAGATCCAGCGAAGCGAAGGGGCGGCGGAACAGGCGGGTGAGGCCAGTCGGGGATCCAGGTCCGAAAGAGAAGAAACAGAGTGGGCGCTGCAAGGGATCGAGGATCACAGTACGTCTTGAGACAAATGAAAAGACCAGTGGCACCACTCTTGCGCAGAGGCAAGTCACGTTTGAGAAAGCCACAAAGACATGTGATGAGACGGTCGTCCCGATCAGAGAGTGCACAGACCGGCAGCCCGACAAGCTTCAAGGATGCTGTGACCAGATGAAAAATTTGACTGCAGAGGGAGAAAGGGGATCTGATAACCACGTCGCCCTCCTCTCTGGCCGACGGGGCTAGCTAGGCAGGCCAAGTCTCAAGCGAGACCGGAGTGTAAAAGTGAAAGAGTGGACAATGAACTGCGAAACGGCGGCGCGGCGGTTCGGTTGCGAGTTGACCAGAGGGAGGGCCGGCAGAGGAAATACCGACAGCAATCTGAGCGACAGAATAGAGAGCGGTTCCTGCTGCCATGTGCGGTTTAGGCGAGTTGCACACGCGGGAGCTACCGTAGGTGCGGGTCGCACACTGCGCTGCCGCCCCACCTTCGAGGGTAGGGTTATCAGATAGAAGAAGACGAGTGCAACAAAAAGGCGAGAACTCTGCGGGTCTGGGCCAGCCGAGACGTGCCAGACCGCCACGCACAGACACAGCTCGCCTGCCTCTTGGCGCATTGTTCCTTCTCGCTGCCACTTTTTGATTGGATCCTCGCGCGATGTCAACTCCGCTGGAAAGCCCGGACGTTGCTACAGACCTTCTCTTTTCCTTTTCCCTCGCAAGCCCCGAAACGCCCGCTCACCTCGCTTTAATGTGTATCACCGACGAGCAACAGAGTTCGGCCGACGCCAAGAAAGAGCATCGCGCAAAGAGCAAGAGAGCACAGCAAGGAAGCCGGGCCAATCTTCGGCTTTCACTTCGGATGGTCCGTCTCCTTCCCCTCACAGAGGCGCGTGATCTTAGGCAAAGTCTCCCGTGCATGTCTGAGAACACTTTGAAAGCCGAATTGTACTTCATGGCAGCCTATTGTTCTGCCGTTGCTGCTTCAGCCGCCGACTCGATAGTTGCGATCCACTCCGCTGCGATCCACTCAGCTTGCAAATTGGTTCCTTGCAGCAACGACCGCGAGAACAATAGCAACTTGAACGAGGGCGATAACTACCCAATAGCTTTGAGATTGCTGTCTGTTGCTCGTCGGCCTCTACGTCCGACTAGACCGATACAACAGGGACAATGTCGGATTGAGTTGCGTGTGCCATGCGAGCTAGCGCATTTGGGACTTACCCATTGTCTTCGTGAAGTAGCTAGAGTCAGGTGCACCGTTTGTCTAGGCCTTGCTGTTGACTGAGATACTTGTAGGAAACGTCCAGGCACAGCGTCGCCTGTTTACAGTCAAAACAGGACGTCGGAAAGTCTCGCGCGTGACTACGATAGAGCTTCATAGTCGACTTATCTGATCCGATCTGATAGCCCCGCCCACGACCTTCTTCTCTTCCCTATGGTCTGTTCTCTGTTCCACTACCCCTTCTAGTCTTTCTTCTCCATTGACCCTTGTCTTCCCCTACATTGAGTATCGCCTTCCCGTCCTTGCTTCTCAAGCCGCAACTTCTTACGGCCCAGCAACCCTCGTCGTTCAAGGACAAGCATTCGTCCTCAGAGCCTTGCGCTTGCAGTCAAGAGAAGGTCCTCTATCCTGGTGCTTTCACAGCTCCAGCCTGATTGGATGTGCCATCTCCCGTCTCATTCCGACCACTCGCTCTCCCACGCAGCCTGAGATAAGGATCCACTTGCCTCACTGGGTCTCTCACGAGTCAATTTGCTTACCTGCTCTGCCTTGCTTCGGATATTCAGGTAGCGTCAGGGCAGATTGTAGTTCGGACTACATACTGGGTCGCAAGTCTAACTCGACTCTACCACCATCAATCTATCGACGACAGTATCGTTTTTCAACCATGGCGGCATCATCGAGACTATACTACATTGCCAGCCTGGTGCTACTGGCCAGTGCTAACATCGCACAAGCAGCAACCGTCGAGCACTGGTGGAACATCAACTGGGTGCCCGACATCAATCCTGATGGACTTCAGCCACGCCATGTAATCGGCGTCAACGGCACGTGGCCGCCTCCCATCATCAATGTCAATGCTTCCGACGTGCTTAAAGTAACTGCAACAAACAAGTTGGGTACCGGCGCCGGTGCATCGCTCCACTCCCACGGCATGTTCTTCAACAAGACTGGCTACTTTGACGGCGCCGTCGGCATTACTCAGTGCCTGATTCCTCCGGGCCAAAGCTTCACGTATGAGCCACTTAACTCACCACGCTCTTCCTCTGGGCGCAAGAAGCAGATGGGCACCTTTTGGATTCACGCTCACAACAACGACCAGTACACCGACGGACTGCGATCGCCCGTCATCATCCACCCCGACCAGCCACAGGACATCCGTTACAACTACGACGATGACTATACGGTGATCCTCGGAGACTGGTACCACTCCAACTACACAGATCTGGTCAGGAACGAATTTATGAACCGCAAGAACCCGACAGGTGCCGAACCAGTGCCCAAGTCGGCCCTGATCTACTTCGCACACACCTCGAACAAGACCAGCGACGCAGCTTACCTGCCTGGCTTCAGCGAAAATGCAACGCTGCCCTTCGAGAGCGGCAAGACCTACCGTCTGCGCGTCATCAACATGTCGGCACTGGCCGCATTCTACTTCTATCTGTCGGGTCACGACATGCAGGTCATTGAGATCGAGGGTGTAGACGTACAGCCACGACCTGTAGACTTCCTTACCATTGCCGTCGCCCAACGATTTAGTGTACTCGTCACTGCACGCAACGACACCTCTCCGACCAACTGGAAGCTCCACGCCAACATGGACGAAGACATGTTTGATATTGTGCCCGATGACCTGCAGCTCAACGTCACGGCCACTATCTCGTACCCCAACGCCGAGGCTGGCGTCTATGGCGAGGAAAAGATTATCCAGGAGTACACTTACTTTGATGATCTTCAGTTCGAGCCATTCGATGCGGAGCCTCTGATCGCGCCGGATGCAGTTCACAGGATGGATGTCTCTTTCGACACCATGTCCGACGGCGAAAACTACGCGGCGTTCAACAACATCTCGTATGTCGCTCCCAAGGTCCCTGCCCTGCTCTCGGCGACCACGATGGGCACCCTCGGTGCCAACCCAGCGATTTATGGGCCCAACTCCAACGCTTTCATTCTTCAACACAACGACATGGTCGAAGTGCAGCTGTTCAACTGGGATGCGGGCAAGCACCCATTCCACCTGCACGGCCACCACTTCCAGGTTGTTCACAAGTCCCAGGACGTGACCTCGGATGATCCGACCATCAACCCGCCATTCAACGCATCACAGACCAATCCGATGCGCAGGGACACGGTCGTGGTGCCTCCCGGAGGATCGGCATACCTCCGATTCCGGGCTGACAATCCAGGGGCGTGGTTCTTCCACTGTCACATTGACCCGCATCTTGTGTCGGGTCTCGCGGCTATCTTTGTCGAGGCACCCGAGCAGCTCTATCAAGGCTACGTCAATGTACCGCTCGAGATCTCGCAGATGTGTGCAGCTCAGAACATTCCCTTCCGTGGTAACGCCGTTGGCCTCAACTCGACAACCGACTTTGACGGCCTCGCAAAAGGCCCTACATATCTCGAGAGCGGTTGGACACCTCGTGCAATCGCAGCCTTTACCGGTTGCACCGTCACCGCAATCCTCGGCCTGCTTACTGTCGTCATCTACGCCTCGCATGCAGGTGATGACGAGAACGAGACCGACGAATGATTGCTTTCGACCACCACCATGCTTTTAGCCCCCAAAATATAATACCTGCAAGCGCTAGCTCCCGTCCACATACAATGTCTGCTAGGATTTGAAATTGACACTGTAATGCATGTCGATCGCGTTCCCCTTCCGAGTGAGCCGTTCTCTGTAACTCATCCAACTCAGATCTGAGCCTGCTGGAGAACCGTGCGCCCTTGGTCGGCTTATGCCGATCGCGAGCCGACGGGAACACACCGAGCTTAGGACACAAGTGTAAGATAAAACAAGCTGTGCTCGGCCCTCTAGACGTCTCACATGCCCAGAGGTCCAGCCACTTTTAAGTCCCCGTTGTTTCTACCGTGAACGATCAGACCAGGCTCGTTCGTGCTTGTGGCATGGAGCCTCCCGAGTGGCATCCAACGTGTCGGTGCCCGCGAGCCACTCAGTGATGTCGGCGTTTTGGCAACGTTGCCAGTCTCGTGCGTCCACGTCCTTCAATGATACTCCTCTATTGGCCAGTTGCTGCCGAATACGGCTACGCCAAACAATCACCTTTGTTACGCTTCAGGACATCTCGCTTACGCATGCCTTTGCAACAGCACGTCTAATGCACTCCTCTTGTCCCGCCCATCCAACCGTCGTCACGCGTATTTTCAACGGCCGTCACAATGGCGTAGATGCACCAAATGTTGGTGGACAGAGAGAAACAGTGTGACTAGGACAACGAGATGACTTCACAGACGCACAAGCCCTTGTGACAAACATTTCATCGGAGAGATCGCGATCGTGGTCGCGTATCAACCTCGCCTGGATGAACCTGAAATGGATCCGATCTCGAAGGCGATGTGGGCCTATGAAGTGGCATCTCGATTGACGACTTGTTGAATCTGTTGGCTGTGAGACATGTAGTGATACCAAATCATAGCACTTGACCAAGGAGATACAGTATCGTCACCTTGTCTTCATCTCCTTAGCCATCACGGCCCCTTTTGAGGCCGGAACCGCCGCCTGCGTTGCTCAGCTGACCACCCAGGACTGGCTGAGCATGGGTTTCTCGACGTGATGCTCTCATGGGACCGTTGTTGCGAGAACACAGTAGACCGATGTTTGAGGCAACTTTTCCGAGGGAAGTAGTCTGCGGTCGAAATGCATCGCCATATGCGGTGAACTTGTCAACAACTCTGACCCAGCCATCGAAGGATATAAAGGATGCCCTTCTGCTGTGTCTCCTTCCCATTTCGACGCCATATAGATACCACCACTTCCTTCTTCATCCTCTTCACCGGCTTCTACAGCCATCGACAGCTTCACAGCTTCGTCAAACTTGCGGAGCTCTTAGCGTAAAACATAGATAGGATCTCCACATTCCGTTCCCGATCTCCTGATTCATATTTTCCCATGGTGCACTTGACCAAGTTCTTGGCTGCCGCGCTGGCTATCAGCTCCAGCGATGTGCTCGCCGAGCGTCCGCTGGCCGGACATCGACGACACGGCGCTATGCATGCCCTCCACCGACGCAGCAAAGACAAGTCGGGTGGGTCCGGGATTCAGCCCGCAGTACCAGGTAACGGTGGCAAGAGTTCAGCTCCTTGGACTGCGGGATCAAAGCCAGAGTGGGCCAACAATGTTTCCTCCGAAGCTGGCATCCCTGCATGGAGCGGAGGCGATGCAGCCAAGTGCAAAAGTGGAGAGAAGCAGAACGAAGACAAGTACAAGAGCACTTCGGGCTCCAAAGACTTTTGCAAATCGGGTAACAGCCCAGCAGAACTCCCTTCGGATTCCTGTGCCGCCTCCAGCTCTGGCACTGGCTCGACCACTGGTGCAGGCACTGGTGCAGGTATTGGTACTGGCGGAGGTACTGGTACTGGCGGAGGTACTGGTACTGGCGGAGGTACTGGTACTGGCGGAGGTACTGGTACTGGTGGAGGCACGGGTACTGGTGGAGGAACAGGCACTGGTGGAGGTAGTGGTACTGGTGGAGGTAGTGGTACTGGTGGAGGTAGTGGTAGTGGTACTGGTACTGGTACTGGTACTGGCGCAGGCACCGGTGCAGGAGCAGGCGCGGCAAGTGGAAGCGGGGGTGGATATGGGTCGGGTAAGCCGGCCAGCGATATCAAGGGCTCCTACGCCGGCGCCAAGCGCAGCGCTGGATCTCTTCGAGGCCGAGACCTGGAACTCCTCGACCTGGGTATCAAGCTGGACCGCCGGGACCTGGTCGACTATCTTCTACACGGCGATTCACTCAAGGCAAAGCGTGACTCGTTTGACAACGCCGATCTACTGGCGATGCAGCGACGAACCTTCGAAGTTGTCGGACATTCGCTTGGCGTCGACATCAGCGCTGCAGGTATAAAGAAGCGGGACTCTCCAGGTTAGTATGATAATCACACTCTGCCCTAATCATGAGGTTCCGCACCGACTTGATCTGACGTAGATTCTTTCATTACATTGCTATTCTTCAGGCCGCGGACTCGGTGGCGCTTGTGGTCATCCCACGGCTACCAAGCGGACGCTGGGCCTCCTGAAGTATGTCATCAATGATGCTCTTCACCGACGTGAGTGTACAGCTTCGGCTTCGGCTTGCAGCTATAGCTCTCCGTCCTCTGAGTCCGAGACCAACCCTTCGAAGCGACACCTCGAAAAGCGTCTCATGCCCGGTCTAGGTGGGATGGGAGGTCTCTCTTCACTCATGGGCCACATGGGCTCCATGCCCGGGCTCAGCAGTCTCATGGGAGGAATGCACTCCATTCCGGGTCTCGGTTCTATTCCAGGACTCAGCAGCTTTATGGGCGGGATGGGCGGAAGTGGCGGCTCAAACCCACTGTCCGGACTCAGCTCGATCATGTCATCAATTTCCTCTACGGGTTCAGCCTCGAAATCAAAGAGAAGCGAAGGCCTGGAAGACAACAATCTTTCAAGCAGCACTGGCGATGGCATCTCGTCGGAGCGACGCTTGCACAAACGCCTGATGCCAGGTGGAATGGGCGGGCTCAGCTCCATGATGAGCAACTTTGGCGGCGGCAGCGGAGGCAGCGGTGGCGGTAGCTCTGGCGGCAGCTCTGGAGGAGGAGGTTACAAGGACCTTAGCTTCCTGCACGGCCTCAGTGGCCTGAGTGCCCTCGGTATGATCCCTGGTGTTCCTTGGCTCAGCTCTCTGGGAAGCCTTGGAAGTCTCGGAGACCTCAAGATCCCCAAGAGCGGCTCAGACTCAAAGTCTCCTCGATCCAGCGGCGGAGATGGCTCAGGTGCCTCGGGTTTCATGAACGCCCTTCAGAGTTTTATAAGCTCGATGAGCAAAAGCGGATCTGGCAGCGGTGCCAGCGCTTTGGGGGGTAGCGGAGGTCTGGGGGGTAGCGGAGGTCTTGGAGGCAGCGGAGGTCTTGGAGGCAGCGGAGGTCTTGGAGGCAGCGGAGGTCTTGGAGGCAGCGGAGGACTCGGCGGCAGTGGGGGTAGTTCTGGTGGCTCAGGTTCCGGTGGTACTGGAGGTAGTACCACTGGTGGTGGCTACGGGGGCGGCACGGGCGGCGGCACTGGCGGTGGCACTGGCGGTGGTAGTACCGGTGGTACCGGAGGACTTGGTGGTGGTACTGGTGGCTCTGGCGGCTCTGGCTCTGGGGGGGTTGGCGGTGGTTCCACCGGTGGTGGCTACGGGGGCGGATCTGGCAGCGGCTCTGGGGGCACGGGTACTGGTGGTGTGGGCGGCGGTAGTGGCACCACGTCCTCGACTCCCAACAAGCGCGACATCCATGGTGTTACTGCGGAAGACAAGACTGCCGCCCTGGTTCATCAGCTGAGGGCTCTGCACGAAACGATCGGAGGCTGCCTGCCGCCCGGTTCGGCATCGGCCGCACTTCCTGGTTGTGACGGCTCTCAGCTTTCCGGCTGCGGAGCTGACAGCAAGTCACGTCGTGGTCTCGATCAAGTCAACACTTCTCCCCACGGTCTGTCGTATCTCATGCAGCAGAAGCGAGGAAAGAAGGCTGATGACAAGACAAAGTCGCTGCCAGCCTCGCCTGGAGTCGCCTCTTCGGCTTCCCAGTGCAACGCCGGCTACCAGACAACGTTCCAGGACGGCAAGTCTAGCAAGCAGGGGGGCTACACCCAATCCGCCCTGTCTGGAGCCGTCAACGACCAGGCGTCCTTCCTGCAGTGGGGCGTTGCCTCGTCGATCGAGGGCTGTCTTCAGACCTGTGATCAGGTTGCAAACTGTGCCTTTGTCAACACGTTCGAACTGACCTCGGGCAGCTCCAGCCCGGGAGGCGGAGGCGGCAGTGCAAGCGGTGGTGGTACCAATACCGGCGGCCAGACTACACCTGGCTCCAATACCAATGCCAATCCGAACACTTACGATCTGAATGGAGCAAGCGGCTCAGCAGCAAGCATGCGACGTCGATCTTCAGTCTCGGGTGCTCAGCCCGGCTCGAACGGCGAAATTGCCTGCGTGCTGTTCTCCAAGTGTCACTCGGGCTGCAATCTCGGCTTCTCCTCGGGCCAAAACGGCCTCCAGTTCCAGAACTCGATGGGTTACTGCAGGAGCAAGAACTGCCAATCCTCTTCCACCTCGGGCTCGCTTCCTGCTTCTTCTTGATCCCGATTATCAAGGTTCCAAGCGTCTTGTTCCCGCTTCTGTCCCTTCTCGTCGCGATACTTCGTGTCCTTTGTCCAGCTGAAGGTCTGGCCAGATTCGCACTGTCACTGTTTCCTCCCTTCGTTCTCTCGGCGTCGACTTGACGTCATCTCGTTCCTTTGACTGCTCTCGTGCTCTGTCTTTGGCCGGTCCATCACATGTCTCTCGTTCCGATTCGTTATCGTCTGCGTCATCTCACTCCCGGCTGGTCGGGCTCTCGTTCTCTACCTTCTCGCTCTCGGTTCCTAGCGTCCAAGTCTCCTACGCTCTTTTCGTTCTCTGTGGTTGCGTAGTTGCGTTTTCTCACTGGCCGTCTCTACGTGGTTCCAATCCAATCATTCCAACCAGACTGGTCTGACTTTCGTGATCTCATAGTTTCTGTAAGTTTACATCAGCAAAAGATCACGAGATGCCGTCTCTTATTCGGCGACGGAGCAAAGAGAAGTATATGACCATGACATTGATTATCGTGAGCCTACACACGACATACTGGCTATTTGAGCGGCGAAGCTGCGGCTGCTGCTGGTGGTTCGGTAACAGTAGCCGGTGTTGCGGCGGACTGTTCTGGATCGAGGTGTTTGTCTTCAGAAGCGGCAGAGGAGGCAGCGACGTGAATTTGTTTCTGTTCTAGTTCTCTGAGTTCGTCTTTGGTTCTTGTGACGACGTAGCGGTGGGAAGCGCAAAGCATGAGGGCAGAAACCACAAAGCAAGCGCCGCAGAACCCGATTGAGATGGCGTAGGCATTTGCGCCTGTTCTGCCGAGATGGGTTTTGGAGTAATTGATAAGGGACACTGCGATCGGCTGACCGAACTGACCGGGGAGGACCATGGAGATCCAGAAGATGGCGAGGGCAGATCCCAGATCTCTAATTCCGACAACTTCGGCCGAGATGGGTGCGGCAGTACTCCACACAGTTCCGCCCAGGAGACCCTGGAAGATGGCGAAGACGACGAGCAGACCAAAGTTTCTCGCGGGAAGCCAGAATGCGAAGCAAGTGAGACCCGAGAGAATCTGAATGACGATCGTGGTGCGGTGGCGACCGCCCCAGTCTAGCGCCATTCCGCAGAGTGGACGTCCAATCATCTGACCTGCAGCCAGGATTGATTGCAACGCACTCGCTTTCGTCTGGGTCAGTCCGAGACCGGACGAGGCAAAGGAGGCCAAAGTGTAGAGAGCCACGAAGTAGCCAATCATGGCGAACCCGCCAAAGCCAAGGACAAACACATAGCCGGGGTGGTAGATCCACTTGAGCTCGAGGGGCTTGGACTTTGCTCTAGCGGCGCCCGGGGTGGCACGCATCAGGGTGATGCAGGGGAATAAGACAACGAGACTGACGATGCCGTTGCAGATGAGCGCATATTTGAGAGACTTGGCTTCGATGAGGTAGCGAGTGGTGTTGGCGAGAATGAGACCGCCAAGACCGCTTCCTGCTGCGGCTAGACCCTGGGCAACGCTGAGTTTGCGTCGGAACCACTGACTCAACAGCGGCTGTGTGGGAGTCATTGTAAGACCAAGACCGATGCCAAAGACGAATCCCTGAGTAAAGAGGAGCTGGATGTAGGACTTACACAGCCCTGCTCCGACCTGACCCATGACGATAAAGACCATTCCAATGTAGAGCGGAACCTTGAAGTTACCCGAGACCTGCCAGAGTAAATTACCAAACGGCGCGACGAGCATGCAGCTCGCGACGGAGAGACCACCGACATAGGCATATCGCATGGGAGTTCCGCCTTCGAAATAGTTGTTTTGCAGATACACGGAAAAGTAGACGCCAAAAGTCGTGTTGACACCCCAAGTCGCAGCGTTGAGGAGGAAACAGCACGCGGTGTTGATCCAGCCGTATCCGCCCTCGCGGATGACGAACTGTGAGTCGGCCAGGGTCACGTTGAGCGTGGTTTCGAGTGTGCTGGACAGATCCGATTTGGTCTGGCCCGGTGTCGTGGCGGCGGTCTGCTGCATCGATGCTGGGTCCGAGGCCGCCAAAGGATATGGTGTTGAGCCGAGAGGCTTTTCGTTGATGTCGTCATCGCGATTACTGCCAGAGACGGCAGACGTCGGTGGGGGCAAACTAGCGGAGGGCATGTTCAAAGTGTTCCCCGCGACGGTAGGTGGAAGGGCGTCTCGAGATGCTAGAGGTGAGCTTGTGGTCATGCGACCACCAACGAAGAAGGTCGTTTTGGGGACGCAGACAGTGGAAAAGTCTAGATGATGTCCCGACTACTGTGTTTGGCAAGCTGGTCTGATTTTGATCCTCTGGGAACGAGGTGTTGATTTAATTCTTCGTGTTCACACCCGTCAAATGCAAGAGTTGACTGGCTCGAAAGTGCTCGAAAAGAGTCAGAAAGGAAGACGGGCCGTCGACGATCCGAGATGAAATGAAGGTATATGAAAGCAAGCTCGGCCTGTCTTGACTTGGTGGACACGGAGTAAGAAAAAGCTAAAGTAGAGAGAATGAACGAGGGAGGGAAAGGAACTCAGGTAGGGAGGAATTGGTGTGTAGAGAAAAAAAGAAAAAAAGTGTCGAAGTCCGGCCGGTCCAACATGGCAGAGTGGACCGACGACCGATGTTGGCTGATGAAGACGGGGCAAAGGCGAGGGAGAGGACCGAGTCTCGGAGCAGGGCACTCGATCAGGTAGGGGAGCTACAGCTAGTCGGTAGTCCCTGCATGCAGCATCGGCAACAAGCAGAGTACGGTATTGTAGTGAGTGGCGCAGGCCGTGAGCTCACGGAGTGGGGGTTGCAGTACATGGGAGCAGGTCCAAGTAGCCGGTTTTGACACCGAGGTGTTGCGGGGTGGGGGGATGGGGGTGTCTAAGCGAGGGAAAGTGGTCAGGTCGCCATCCAGCTACTGTACACTGTAGCACAGTGCAGTACAGTACTGCCAATGGCGGACTGCGGTGCCAAGTGGCTTGACAAGAGGCCGCGGCAAGAGACACTACAGTACTACAGTACAGCAGCTAGCAGGAGCCAAGCTGTTGGCAGCTGGCAACACGCAAGAGCAACAAACGCTGTATTTTGACAGGCCCGAAAACGGCAGAAATTGCAAAAGACAAGCGCAGCAAGACGCGACCACCAAGCACCTACGTCCTCAATAATAACGTCAGTAGAGTGCCGTAGAGTGCCGCAGCCTCCGTGTTCGAACTAAGACCGGGCCGGCATTGCAAACTGATAGCCGGCCGGGCTTTGGCCCTTGTGGCACTTTTGGCAACGCTCTCTCTCTCTCTCTCTCTCTTCTGTGGCCCTGGCCTCCGACCCTTCCTTACCACACTGTACCCGCTTGTCCTGATGCTGCTTTCCGTCGTCTTTTTACAAGTCTACAGTGTAGTTAAATATGGCATTCTCTACTGTTTCTCGATCAAGTTGTTGCTGATATTACACTCGACGCCACTCACTGTTCTACCTGTTTGCCGGATGATCACGTACAAGCGGATCGGAAATAGTCACAAACAAAAGGATGGATATCAAGGCAAGCAAAGAATTCAAGGCTATGCAGAAAAAGAAAAAAATATCGATCCGAGCTTCCTCCGCTACAGTACTGTATCAGATTGAGTAGTTTGAGGCGTAGCTGGTAGCTGTAGGGCTCTTCTCCGCACCGCACCTTCCCCGCGGGTCTTTGCCTCGCCACGCCAACGAGAGAAGAGAGCGAAATAAAAGTCAAAATTGGACCAGACTGGACTTGGCTTGCGTTACACTAATCTCCTGTAGCATGGCTTGATCTTTCCACGGCCAGTACTAGCAGTAGCGCATTGGCGTTTCACATGCCCTGCTTCTTGCGTTTATGTCTCGATAGCACATGAGGAAGACGATGCTGTTGTTCGGAGACAAAGGCAGCGACGGTACACTGGAGTCCTGAAGAGTCGAGCAAAGGCACTATTTGAAAGCACCCCTGGAGCAACAGGTCAAAGCCCAAGGGGACCTGACAAACATGTGATTTTCCAACCTTATTTTCCTGTCTTTTTTCTAGAAACTTTATTTGTAATACTCGGAAGCTCGACCTCGCCGGTCACGCCTGACAAGCTTTTCCAAACTATCGACATCGTGTCATGTCACAACCCAGGTCGATGATCACTCGGAGAAGCTGAGCAAAAACGCAATTAATCAGATAACATAGTTGTCTGTCATATAATGTAGACTAAGGTGCAGCAAGGCATTAGCTGGGCTTTTTTCCAAAGAACTTTTCGAGTCCCTTTGGCGGGACGGGTTTCTTCTTCTTCCTGACCACGCCCGAACTGGACGCCGAAGAGGAAGGTCGAGTGGCCTGACTTGAGGTGGCGTGGTCGTCGACAGCTTGCGAT
This sequence comes from Testicularia cyperi, assembly GCA_003144125.1. Classification (NCBI taxonomy): domain Eukaryota; kingdom Fungi; phylum Basidiomycota; class Ustilaginomycetes; order Ustilaginales; family Anthracoideaceae; genus Testicularia; species Testicularia cyperi. Next base: position 1,503,076 of record KZ819188.1, read on the forward strand.
AGGGTCACGGCAAAGTGCCAGTCCTGATGTTCCTCCTTTAGCTTCTCGAGCAGATAAGGCCGTTCGAACGCGGCTGCCGACAAAGGCGGTCTCAGTACCTCGCCGCATTGAGCACATTGCCAGGTCGGCATCCCGTCCTCTTTTTCCTCTCCTTCTTCTTCTTCTTCTTTGGGAGGGTCCGTTGCCACTGTCACGCCACCCAGCGCGGCAGCCTTACTGGCACTAGTACCGGGTTCCAACGAGTCCAAAAACCCGTTGCTTTCTAGTTCGTTGGTCCTGTCTCCTGGTCCGGCCATTGGTTCTTCGACCGTCGCAGAGTCTGCTGCCGTGGATGGACCAGCTTTGGCATCTGTAGGCGTGTCGCTGCCACTATCGCTCGCATTGAGCGCATTGCGTCGTTGCGTTTGTTCAAACAGCTCGTCGAGTCGCGAGCGTTTTCGTTTCTTGACCGGCGTGGTGGGTTCGTCTACTGGGCTGGACGCGGTCTGTGCAGACGACGGTCTGCATGTCGTACTTGTACCGCTTGGCCTGGCCGCCATGGAGCCAAGAAAGCCTTCTATCCCTCTTTGTCCAACCTCGCCCTCTTCGAGACCACTGAAACCAAGAGCGATCGTGAGAACCTTTCCCCCGTCGACGCTGCCTGCACCTTGCGGACCCAGTGCATCGCCAACACTCTCCTTCCATAGCCTCTCTCCTTTCTTGAGTATCACTGCCGCAAGCTCATCCTGCGAGTTCGGGTTGGTAAAGGGAAACGCAGTCTGTCTCGACCTCGGTACCGAGCCAGCGCGAATATATCGCAGCACCAGCGTCTTTGGCCAGAGATTGTGCCGCTGTACACGGGCTTCCTTGAGCCGAATCGCCAGTTCGGTGGCCAGGATGGTGAGCCAGTGCATTGCCTCTTCGGCTCGCGTGATTGCCGGACGAACCGACTTGCTAGCCAGCATAGTCTGGTTATTGACGCGTTCCCTGACCTCGCTGTGGTCGATACCGCGTAGCACATTGTACACCCATCTCGCCTCTTCGCCGAACTTGGCCTGCATTTCGTCGAGTGTGACGCTCCACAGATCTGCCACTGTTGCCGAGCTCCACTCCTGTCCGATCGCCGTGCCGAGCTTCCCTCCGAGAAACCGAATCTTCTGGAATGGCAGTGACGAGAAAAAGTTGGGCACTGAGCAGGGTCGCATGATCGTCTGCCCGTTGGGCTTGCGCCAGGAAGAACATAGCTTGCTCAGCGTCTTGTTCGACGCAATGCCCGCAGACGTCGTATAGCCCAATTCGTCGATCACATTTTGTCGGACCCGGTTCATCAGCTCCGCTCCAAGCGCAAGCGCCACATCCGTCCAGGTCGTCTCGCCGTACTCGATACGGTCCCACAGCGCCGCTTCCTCGTCGAGCTCGGCTTGCTGGCTGGACGTAGGATCTGTCAGGCGATCTTCCGAGCTCCAGGACGACGAAGGTCCGATCGCTCCTTCTGCCGTCTTGCCATCTGTGCCAGCTGCTTGCTCTCCAGACTTCACGTTGCCATTCGTGGTCGAATCCGCTCCCCTGGTCGTGGCAGGAGGCATTGGAGATACCCAGCCCGCGCCGATGGGTGCATCGACCAGGAGGGCGCCCTTAGCGACCGCCTTTTCCGGCCTGCCGATCCCCGTTGCCTTGCCGACATCGCCGCTTTTGGGGACTACATAACCAAGTTGCTTCCACTGCTGCAGCCCAAGGCGAGGAGGAGGGGGCAGAGGAGCATCCATCCCCTTTGTGCCCCGTGTCGGATCGTCTGGCGGCACGTCCTTCAGATACGGAAACCTCTCGATCATTAGCTTACGCACCTCGATCGTCAGGTCAAAGTAGCTCTCGTCAATGCTGGCCTTTTCCACCGCGCCGGCAGGACACGTGCTTTTGAAGATCGACAGAATCTTGTTGCTCTCTCTTCGGTAGGGGTCTAGGCTGACTTTGTGAGTCTCGGGTTTGGGATCAACGTGGTACTCTGCTTGGTTGCTTCCGTGTGCGTAGGTCGCGACGTGAACGAGGTGTAAGTCCGGGCATTTCTTCAGGGCGTCTGGTATGCTTTCGAATCGAGACACACCGGCGTCACGCGCCGGATAGTTGACGGCAATCAGACCTTGCCACTGCTGCACGGCGATGGGAACAACAGTGGCATCGAGTCCCAACCGGGAAGCCTCGAACTGGGCGTACGCCGCATCCACATCGCAGTGCGCAATCACCCGCAGAGGGTTGGTCGGATTGAGCGTTCCTGCTGACAACACATGCTTGTACGTGATGGTCGGCCAAGGCGGTGGTCCTGAGGCATGCACTGCCGTCTCGAGGTTGGTGTGCGACGGTACTGGCCGCTCTGTCGGCTCGGGTGGTAGCAACGACGGCGGCCTTTCGAACAGATTGTGGGCATGAGCGGCGTCGCTGTTGCTGCTTTCGACTTCAAGTCCAGCTGCAAGACTGGCAGAATAGCGCTGTGCTGCCTTTTTGGGCGACGCCATCGTGTCGAATCCGGTCTTCTACCGGGGCCAAATGTGTGAATCCAGCGCATGCACAGCGGCACGTCTTTGGGCGTGTACGGCCGTCTATGAGGTCATGTTGAGGTCGACGAAGGCTCTCAACGTAGATGAATCTGTCCAGATACGGTCAAGATCATGCAAGGTGGAAGCGTCTAGGTTGCCGTAGCTTTGAGCTGGAAGATGAACGCGAACAAGTCTGTACTGTACAAGCACATCTTGCTCAGCACGAACAGAGCAGGTGGAGGACAAATACAGTACAATAGTCCAAGAAAAAAAAAATCCGTTCAGGGTCCTCTCACAAGTCGCGCATTTGGGCAACACTTTACGCGACGCAACGCAACTGCACAGTTGGCCACGTCGTGTGCCGCTTCGTGTCTACCTCACTGAATCACAGGATTACTATCCCTTCACGCACCGTAAATACCACTACTCTTACCTCTGTCTCGTACCAGGTACTCTCAATCAGTGGAAGGCAACCAGAGTGTCCTATATGAAGAAAGTGCCCGAGTGACTACGTGTCTGATCCATCAACGAAACTACCAGCTCATCGCAGACGCACACTGTGATGGCGTGATAGAACGAATAGATAGTATTGAGATTAAAGTGGACAGTGTGCAGACTCATAGCTGAGCCTCAAGTTCGATCCTCCGACCGAGCGGTTGGGCTGCGGAAGCGAGAGCGATCCGATTCGCGAGCAGGGCTACGACTGCGGCTACGATGACTGCGATCGGCTCGGCTTCGTCGCTCGTCCTTCACGCCGCTGGATTCCCGGGACCGCGGTCGATGCTCTTCACGATCTCGATTTCGTCGATCGGCGACTTCCGACTTTCCGTTCCTTTGGCTGCTCTCGTGACTATCACGGTGGTGTCGGCTGTGATCCGAACGGTCTGTTTTGTGACGGTCTTCTCTGTGACTGTGATGATGGTGACTGCGTCGATGGTGCCGAGCTTCTCGATCATGTCGTTCTGGGCTACGGCTGCGGCTACGGCTGTGGCCTCGACTCCGAGAGTTCCGGTTTCTCGAAACATCGTCATAGCCATCACGGTTATGATGATGTCTGCGATCCGGTCTTTCCCTGTCTTTGCCACTACTTCTGTCGCGAGTCTCGTCCCTGTGGCTGCGATGACGGCCTTCTCCCCTTCTTTCTTCTCTGTCACGTCGCCTGTCTTCCTTCAGCTTGCGCCTGATCTCGTTCTTTGCGAGTCTGCGTGCTAGCCTACGGTCTTCTTCCGTGAGTCCGTTAGCTTCTCCATCGACTGGTTTCGTGTCTGTCTCGTCGTTGGCATTGTCGACCGCCGGATTAGAGCCGCCATTCCAACGGCTTTTGGATTTGTCCAGGGGTGCACTATTCGCGCCGGTACTTGCGTAGCTAGTCGAGATGGAAGCTGATCCTGATCCTCTAGCGAGATTCTTGCCGATAGTAGTTCCACCCGCAGATCCGGACTCGAATGAAGGGGGCCGACGACCAAGGCGGGCATACAACGCTTCCTCCTCCGCTTGTTTGATCCGACGGAGCTCTTCTCGTCTCTGTTCTTCCGCTGTCGCAGCGGTAGTCGAAGCCGGATCATCCGAAGGATCGCCGGCTTGGTTCTTGTCTTTGGTGTACCAGTTGATGTCTCTTCCTTCCTGCCATCGCCCGGTTGGCGCAGCCACCGAGTTGCCGAGGTAAAACTCGCGATGCTGGGAAGCCTTGACGTCTTCCCACGAAAAATCGGCTCGACCGCCCCTTGCCCCGCCCCGCGATGGCTGATACATGTCACAACGAGACTTTTGTTCGGCTTGCCAGGTTGTTCAATCCCGGGCGGAAAAAATGGTGAGATGGACTAGTCTGGATACTTCTGTTGACCGGGAAGAATCGAGAAAGACGTGCGTGACAGAAAAAGGGTCCAAGCTACCTGCAGCTCATTTTTACCTCCACAGCGGCGCCAAAAACATGTTTGTTAGACTCATTCACATCAGCACTCCGAATGCGGGAATTGGGTGCTTCACTTGCAAATCCAGCCTGAACAACCATAAGAGAAACACAGTCATGCTCAGTCATACAGATGGCACAAGATAGCAAGCACGCCTATGCGAAGAAGAAAAAAGTACCTGAAGATTCTGTGTTGAGCCGTGCTCTTTGGGTTGGGTAGTATGTGGGCAGCGCTGCTACTTGTGCATGGGTTTAGAAACCAACTCCTCGAGCCCAATCTTTGCAAGCTTCCCATCGAGGTCGCCATCACGGTAGACTTCTACGATACGGCCGAGAAGTTCCGAGGTGGAGACGCCGTCGGTTCTGCGTGTCGGGAGGAAGCGACCCTGCTTCTTGACGAATGCATAGATATCTTCCATGCCGATGCCCGAGTAAGGCAAGTCGTCGTGTGCAATGTAGTCGATTTCCAGCGTGTCGATGAGGTTCTGGTCGACAACCCACGGAGCATCTTCCAGCACTTCGTCGACCCAACGGCAGTTTCGTACGCATTCGTAGCGTTCAGCGCTCGTCAGCACAGGCTTGTTCTTGTGCTTGGCACACGAGTAGCTGCTTACCACACCAACGATCAGGTGCACCGACGGGAACGAGAGCTTGGCCTGACGCAGCTGCAGCGCATGCGCATAGTGGAACAAATCGTAGACGCCATCGGCGTAGATACGGATCGGTCGTTCACGCCCAGCACTGTCGTATCGCTTCGGCGGGGGGTTGATCGAATAGTCACGACGCGGATCCGGGTTGAAGATGGCCTCATTCACCCACGCCTGGATCTCACTAGAACTGGGGATGGATGAAGGTTCAAAGCCGCCCTCGTGGAAATCGTCACCCTGCGGATGGCAGTCGGCATGACGGCTCTTCATCGCTTGGATGTAGGTGCGATGCGGCACGGGCTCCGGAGCTGTGCTCTTGGTCGTCGACGCAGCTGCTGACGCCGGTGTTGCCGGGGTAGTCGTGGGGGCAGCGGCGGAGAGTTTATCGTGCGAGTCCTTGCTCGCAATCTGTACGCTGATTGGAGAGCGCGCGGCGTATTCGACGTCGCCATCGTACGGCGTACCACCGTCAGTGTTGCCGCCATCTGCATCGTTGTCCCGAAGTTCGGCTTTGCGTCCCGCAGCAGTCGAAGTGTGGTGAGAAGTCGAGGTCTTGCGCTTGGAGGCTACAGGCGCAGCTCCTACGGCAGTTGAGGCGGTCGCATCAGTGGCGCCGCTGGAGAGCTCCTTGAGGAAGCTCTCGTTACCCTGCAGCGGCTTGGGTGTAACAGCGTTGCTCGGAATTGCCGTTGCCGGAGCTGGAGTGGGCAGATCCGCGGTCTGCTTGGCAGGCAAGCCGCCAGCTGGCGCGCCTGCACCCGCACCGGTAGCAGAAGGAGTCAGGACTGAGGGCGGTGGAAGCGAGCCGAGGCTGAGACCCGATGTCGGCTTGCCCGAAGATCGCGTTGCACCGCCTTCAGTGCCAATGCTTTGACGGTGGGCGATCGCCTTGGGAAGCAATTCTGTCGAGGATGAGCTGGAGAGCGCAGCGCTAGCATTCGCTAGCGTCACGCCGACCGAGGGCCGTGCGTAGTCGTCATCGGAAGAGACGTCGCGGCCGTGCTGCAGCTGTTGGACCTGCGAGTGGGGATGTGACGCGTGCGGCTGCTGCGATGAGGCCTTGATCTGAGCAGCGACGGTGCCGATGGTAGGCATCTTGGGTGGGCTGGTGCTCGAAGGTGTACGGTCGTTGCTGGTGCTCTTGCTTGGCTTGCTGTGATGCACGGGTGCCGAGTTGATCAGCACCTGATCGCGTTCGCTAGGGGGAATGGAGCTTGTTGAGGCCGATATGGGTAGGTTTGACACAGAGCTAGAGGAGGCGGCCTGCTGGTGCTGCCTGAGCGATGCGATCGAAGCATCGTCGTCAAAGGTCTCCTCCTGGTCGTCGTTGTCCTCTTCCGAAGCGTCGCGCGACGAGGAGATATTGGTATTGGGGCCATCCTCCTCGTGATCCAGCTGCAGTTGGGCTAGTTGAGCCGGAAGATGCTTCTTTTTTCTGCGAGCGGGGTCGGTGATGTGCTGGGCATGGTGATGGTGATGATGGTGATGGTGGTGGTGGTGACCCGGCTTGGTTGGTGGCTGTGCCATTGCTGCTATGCTATCTCTCAGAAGAGTAGAGAGCCGGATTGACGGTTGAAGTGTGAGTGCAAGGGCGACCTAGAGTCGGAGCTTGCCAGGGGAGAAAGGCCAACAAGGTACCTATCGAGCACAAAAGGGAAGGGGCTGTTGCCTATCGCTATCACAGCTTGCTTCTTGATCCTGGGCGCGCTTGCAACGGACGAGTCAGATGCTCCGATAGATTGACGTGACAGCACTGTTCAGGATCCGATCTAGATTGCATGTGCCTTTGGGAGAGGAGCCGTTTCCATGAGTCTGCGCTCTGCAATCTACGACGAATCTTTCGCAGTCGGGACAGAGCTCTCCAGATAGCGCTTGCAGCTCTGATGGTCGCTTCAGGTGGCGCGCAAGGGAATGGTGGACTTGTAAATCAAAGTGGGTCTGATTCGGTAGCAGCTAGTATCGTCAGAAGAATACCGTGCGTGACTGTGTAGAGTAGGTTGGCGCACTTGCAGAAAATGTGGATTGGCTCTTGACAGTCGAGAAGCAGGCAAACAGGCGCAAGACAATGTGGTCACTGTCACTGTCTCTGACGACTGCCCCCTTCGCTCCACTGAAATCCGAAAGGCACAACGAACAGGCCCGCAGATGGACTTCTGTACTGGACCTACGTATTTGGTGTAAGTTACAGTACTGCTGCAGCAGCCAGCCAGCTCGTAACCAATAACCAAGGAGCACAACACGCGTGTGGAAATTGATGAGGGCGAACTGGCTGCCAACTTTCTTTTTTCAGATCAGGCTTGGCCCGCCCACCCGCTTCGCAATTTTCTCACCTCGCTTGCGGTTTCCGCCCGCTCACTCACCCCCTCAGCAGCGATTGGAAGGTCGGGGCGTGCAACCAAGCCACTTGGCTCCGTTTCATGTTGGTCTACAAACGTGGGATTGTGCCTTGCCTACAAAGACGCAGCAAAGCAAATACTCTTCATCTGCAACAACATCTGTGACATACTAGTACGGTATATTGTTGATGTTCAAGGTCACACAAAGGTGGGATAAAGTAGGCGTTTGGCAGGCATCACTACATTTTGGGCGTGAATGTCGTGTGTCTGACCGGCCAACCTACTCTGAGACTTCGTGCGACACTGCGCTAGACGCTGCGCATCTTTTCAACACTAGTGCATCTGTGGGCACAGCGAAGCGCAGAGAAGCGTCGCTGCGGTCGACGTTACGAACGGGCAGATGTCGTTACCGTCGGTGTCTTTGAGCTTCACGTACGCTTTCAGGCTGGCAAGATGATGCTTCTGGCCTGTGCGAGCCGACGTCCTCTTCGCTTTCAAAAAGGGTTGTCACGTTCCAGCCTCTGCAGGCAGAGTCGTGGCGCCCTTGTCCATAGCGGCAGTGTCGGTGAGTTTTGTTGGGAAAAGTCTTGGCCAATAGGTCCTGCCTCGGAGTGTTAGACTTGTGACCGAGCTTTTGTGTGTTTGTATCGGCTCCCAGCATCGGGATACCCCGCTGAAAACCAAGTAATGCTCTAACACTTATAATCAAGCCACTCTAATTGTGCGGAGAAAGCGGGGCGACATGCATGAGAACGCAGTTACTGTATCACTGGCACTGTAGCTTCTTTTTGGCCGCGGGCCGGTGAACAAGCCGAGATGGCCGCTCGTGGTGGTGACCATCCTCTATCTATGCCTCCATCCCGTCTTCTCCGGTCCGAGCTGAGCAAGACGCTCCGTTTGCCCCAACGTTGCTCCTATCGCGACACGACATCGCTGGCTATACCCTCACACTTCGAACACCATTGCGGACCGAGCCTGTTTTCCTCGTCTGACATATCAGCGAGCCTAGGCCACTTTCCGCATCACCATGCTTGCAGCTCTTCCGTCCTAGGCGCACTACACGCACCGCTCGGGTATCCGATCACTCCTTGACTTGTCCCTTTGCTGGATTCTCGCGTGCGAACGCAAGCAAATCCCATGTTTCGCTTTCTACTCTCGTGGCTGGGCTTTCGAAGTGGAACGGTGAGCCCTCCTCCTGCCAGCTCGCATGGCGCCGTGAGCTCCGGTGTGCTCTCACTGTCGGCGACCGCTCCCCGGATCAGCTTCCCAGTATTGGCGTTCTCGGCCTCGTACGTGCTTCTCGACGCATTTCTTGGCCTGATCATCACACGTCTCCTCTACCTCGGCGCCAAAAAGTCCGTGGAGCGCATCTTTGACCTGTTTCAAGCTCGACTGCAGGCTCGACTAGCAAGACGCGCCGAGCTGCCTTACAGCACTTTTCTGTCGCTCAGTCAGAACGGCTTCCCCTCTGGACGGCCGATCGTACCCGCAAGCGAGTGGAACGGAGGCGGTGTGGGTGGCACCAACGTCTCGGAACACCAGGCCAGGCAGAGAAGCAGCTTCTTTCCCTTTGGCGATCGGTACCGCGCTGGCGAGTTTTCCGCCGCCCGCCTCCAAGCTACAGACGCCTCCGAGACCGCAGCTAGCAACGCCAACCGAAGAGACTGGATCGCGGTCACGGATCCAAGAAGACTCATCGAAGTCCCAGTTTACCCCGAAATTTGCAGTCTCGTCAAAGCTCTCAGCCTCGAGCTCCTCGAATCTCAATCCGGACGCCGGGCAATTCGTCTCATCAACACAATGTCTGTTCTTTTCGGTGGCAGAGAGGCCGCCAAGTCAATACCCAGCCAAGGACGAGGCTCAGCAGGATCCGGCTCTAGTACCGCGGCCGAGAATGGCACTGTCAAATTACAGAGGCCCCTGCAGCGCCTGCCCCAAGAGTTGATCTCTTACATTCTCGTGCATGCGGCATGTCCGAGTCTCGCGCCCAACGAGCCACGCTCGAGCCCCACCAACATTCTCTTGCTGTCTAAGCGGTACTACAACCTGATCATTCCGCGACTGTATCACAGCGTGTCACTGCACACGCCTGCCTCGTTTCGGTCGTTCCGGTGCACGCTCGCGCTTCACAATCCGGGACTGGGCAAGCACGTGCGACGCTTGCAGATCGGAAGTGCCGAGTTCGACAGTGACGGGTACTGCCCAGCCGCACTGGCGGACCATCACCCGCTATCCGTCGGGATCGAGCAGATGATTCTCGCGAGTCCCAACCTGGAAGAGATAAGCCTCGACCTCTTCTCGCTCAGCGCACTTCACCTTGGCACAGTGTCCAAACTAGAGAGTGGCCCACAGCCTAGAAAGCTCTGTACCGAGCTCACTACGATCCCGTACCTCAGCCTTCCCACGTTTGAAGATTTGAACGAACTCGAATTGCTCACGTTTGGCTTGGATGTCGACATGGCTAGGGAGCTCAGGACCACATTGCCGCTGATTCGTAAACTCGAACTGCGGCTCGTGACGCGTAGACGCAACGGAGGCGGATCGTCCAGCGCACGACGCAGCTCCGACCACCGTCGTGGCCGGATCGATTCAGCCTTTGATCTCGATCTCGACCTAGACCAAGACTCGGATCAGGACGAAGACGAAGATCACAACCAGCAACAACGCCAAGGCTTTGCTGCAGACGGAACACCCTTCCACCTCCCCAGTGATTTGGAAGACTTTGTAGCCGCCGTAGACTTGCTCCGTCGCTGGCCAGAGGGAGATACCCGCCAAGGCGCACCGCTGGACCATATTATTGTCTACGCTTGGCCCTCGGCTGTCCGCAAAATCAAGAAACGCCTCGCTGCTCGCACTTCCCCCACCGACCACAGCCTTACCCCTGTAAAAGTCGACTTAGATCGCGGTTATCTCCTTGGCCCAAGACGCGGCGCCCACGTGCTCTGGAGAAAGGACAAGGCCAGAGCTGCTTGGGCGACTTAGCGACCCGTCTTTGTTCTTTACTGCTCGATCTCTTCGCATGTTTCTGTCAGTCACTAAAGTCATTTGTCGATCCACGTCCCATTGCAGCAAGTCTGAATTTGCGGCACTCCGTTGATGCCATGCTACGATGATGAGCTAAGAAGAGTGTTCAGATCTCGGGATTTCCCGAACATTTCTGCGACTGCGACCAGAGCAGCGGACGATGTCAGCCACACGTGCATACTGAGTATCTACCGTTCCGACTGGTACCGATGAACCTACACGTTGATGCGGGGGTGTATTCAAGGGGAGCTGAGCGGAGCGTCCGATTTGACGCTCGAAGGCGGGTTGCACCCCGTACCACTCCGACGGATGATCCCATAGACAGTATGGTAGTTGAGCTTCAACTGCCCCGCGATGTCTATACACTTGATGCCGGCACGATCAAGAGCAAGCACTGCCGCGGTGGTGTCGATCTCAATCTCGTCCAACGAGGGGTGCAGCTTTGACCGACGGATGATCCCGTACACTGTATGGTAGTTTAGAAACAGCTGGGCTGCAATCACGCTCGTCTTTACACCTGCTTGAGACAGCGCGAGGATCGCCGATCGCTGTGCGTCGTTTACCATTTTCGTTCTCTTGTTTGGGTCGTTTGGAGTTTTGGAAGTGGGTGGTTCGAGAAAGGAGGAGTGTTCAGATGGCTTCGTTAGAGCAGGTAAAGACGAGTCTGACAGTGAGCTGAAGGGAGCTTGAAGAACGAACAAAGTTGCGCAAGCCGGGCAAAGGTCCCATCAAGCACCTCTTTTATGTCCTTGCTCATCTTCAGTAAGAGCACAACTGGCGTCTTTGATTGTCAAGCCGCACAAAGCATCGAGCAGGAGCAAGCGAGGATTAGCAAGCTGAGCGACAGCTCTGTATTGGCGGACGTCGACAGAAGAACGAAGCGGGATGCGGAAAGCGGAACCTGCAAATTGTTTTACATCCTACAGCCTTTTGCGATGTTTCGACCATCGAGAAAGTGAAGTGGAAGGCGGGATCCGAAGACCCAGGGGGCGGAACAGAGGAGCAAGCGGGACTTGCAGGCGGCGCATGTGGTTGGCATTGCATTCCAGAAATGTCATCGCAGGCACCTTCGTTCTATCACGTAAGAACGTGACCCTGCTCCGTCTCGGTACGGGTCGTAGCCTCTACGGCTCGCATGACACGTCACGGTCTTAAATCTATGTCTAGACCGACTGTGAACAAACGAAAAAACAACAAACGAGGTCAACACAGCCAGACATTTCGAAGCGTGAATCACAGAACCGAGAAATGCATTCATGATTGTAAGATAGATAAGGTATCCATGCCGACTGCGACTGATAAGAAGAGAGAGAATGAGGGCTAGTGTCAAGGCCGGGACAGCCAGGCGACGGATGCGCTGTGCTCTGAAGATGTCTAGTGCTCTTGCCGGGTGACCAGCCGAGAGCTGGAAAAGTGAGTAAAAGTGAAACGAAGTAATTATACAAGATAAACAAAAGCTGGGAGAAGGGATGCAAAGCAAGAGCAGAAAGACCGAAGTGACGATGCTAATCCATTGGAGAGAGGAAGCGTGATCAAAAGAGTACGAGAGCGGACAGAGCCGGAAGCGCAAAGCCGAGGGAGGTAGAGCGAGGGATTTCGACTACGCCCATCGGCCGAGGAGAGCCATGAGACCGGCGCCGAGGAGCATTTCTGCGACGCTGAGCGAGACTTTCCAGAGGGGTGCGGTGCGGATACGTTCGTTGAAGATGAATTCGTGAGCGAGGAGTTCGACGGTACCCGTGTAGAGGAGGATACCAGCCGATACACTGTCGAAGATGCCACTGACGTAGTTTGCGGTTGCCGATTCTTCGTTGTAGGACCCACGGATGCCAAGGCCGATAGCGAGACCGATGGGGGTCACGAGACCGTATGCAAGCGCGCCGATGAAAGGGATCCACGAGTTGAGCTTGAGCGGCAAGAAAGCAAGACGGGATCCGAGACCAAGACCTTCAAACATCTGGTGGAAGATGATGACGATGAAGAGTACGTTGAAGTCGGTAGTCGTGCCGAGCGTGATACCGATGATGACGGAGTGAAAGATGACACCAAACTCGAGGATCAAGACGCCGAGAATCTCGGAGGCGTGCGAAGACAGAACGAGCGACGAAGCGGAGGAGCTAGGCGAAGCATCCTTGCCCTTGGCGAGCGTGGTGTCCTTGCTGGCAGCCTCGAGGTCGTCACCGTTGTGGACGTGCGACACGATGGGTGCGGGCCGGTCGGCTTCCTCGTCTGCCACTTCGCGGTGGTGGCTGTGTGCGTGGTCTTCCTTGGGGTGTGAGCCGCCGGTGTGTTCGAGAGCGTGGTGGTGACCACCGGTATGGGGGTCGTAGGCGAGCTTGTTGGCGAGCTTGCTACCGAGACGGTAGGCAAAGAGCTCAACAATGAAGACGGCAAAGAGTGCAATCATGGCAATGGCAAACGGAAATGCGCTGTAGTCCTGGAAAGCTTGGGCCAAGCACGGAGACTGAAGCGCCTCGACACCTGGTTCCAGAAGATGGATGAAAGCAGTGGCGATAATGACACCACTACCAAAGTACTTGGCAAAGTCGAATGCCTCGCGGGGGATTGACATGCGTGGCACACGTCGAGTGACGATGGGGAAGAGCGTAACGGCCGTTGCCGATGCCCAGAGGATGAAGATGGCACCAATGCGCAGCCCAAGAGAGCCGGACCACTGCTCGCCCGGTCCCGAGCACGAAGGTTGTTCGGCGTCAGCCATGATTGTAGAGCGGGAGTTTGCGGAGACTGGTGAAGGGCGAGGCCGAGAAGCGATGTTGGAAAAGAGTCGCGAGCCGACAGGACGGGATCTCCGAGTGCAGAAGACGAAATAGGGAGGATAGACAATCGATGGGGGGGAAGTAGAGGCCGAACAGAGTATGGCTACTTTATAAGGTTGAGGCGGTCGGTAGCAATCGGACAGACTAGAGTCTTATCTGGGAAATCAAAGGCTAGGTCGGTTCCTGAAAAGGGTAAAGAATGGAAGCCACGAGTTCGGCAGTTCAATGGCGAGCGAGAATCGACAGAGCGGATCTGAAACACGAGTCGGAGCTCCTACTGGTCGAGATCTGGACTAGCGTGACAAAGTTCGAGGCAATGGGAGCAGAACCGGCGGTAGCTAGAAACACCGAGCTTGATTCTGCAAGTACGGCAGCGTCGGCGGCGGCTGCAACGGCTGCAACGGCTGCAACAGAGACGGCGGTGACGGCGGTGATGATGGTGCAGGAATCGGCGGTGTAGGGCTGCAAGGAACGATGCGAAGGGTGCGAGGACGTATTTGATCGAGAGTTGTCGGACAGCCGAAGAGGAGGTGTGCAGGATGACTAGTGAGGTTGTTGTGCCGACGACGAAGAGCCAAGCGGTTTGCCCAAACTGAGAGTGAGGGTGAGGGTGAGGATTACGGCTGAGACTGCGTTTGCCAAGGGAAGGAAGCGAGCTGCCTGTAGCGACGGTAGGAAAGAGCCAAGACCAAGACCTCAGACGGAGGCAAACCAGGGAGGGCACGGAAGACCTAGAACGCAGTGCCCATCAGCAAGCTGAGAAGGGTCTACTGTAGTATGGAGCAGGATGAGAGGAGATGAAGAGCGAACGGAAACCGGGTAGGGCACCAGGATACAAGGGAGAGGAGGACATGAGCGTCGGCAGCTGCATGGCGAGGTGAGGACGAAGGGAGCAAAAATGGGAAAAACGACGACCCTGCCGGTTGTGAGAAGGATATGCAGGCAGACGCATCAAACATGACCGATGTCTGCGAAAAATAAAAAATAAAACAAAGTAAACGTAAAGGTTGCACGGCGGGCCTGGCCAGACTTTTGGCTCGATCTGGTTTGTGGCCGTCTTCGGCAAATGATCACTCTCACTCTCTTTGACAGGACATACAGAAGCTCTCCAGACGCAGGCGTGCTTTCCACAGTAGCACGGTGCTGGTGTCGAAATTGGACAGACACGCGGAGATGGGTACGAGGGCGGCGGGCGCGCGCTTCTGCGCCAGTTTGGTGTTCGCATCAGGAACGTGGAACTTGGCCGTACATTTGGTTCGACATGCCGTCCAGTACTGTATTTTGTCCAGTTGGCCGTCGTCTTTAGCAGCTACAGTACTATACAGCAGTGAGACCGAAACAAGTACTGCGCTGTACGCTCGCTCTGGAGACATGTCGAACGGGCCAGGCACGTTACAGAAGCGAGCTTGGCTTCCAAGCCACGCCAGCCGCTGTTCCACGAACTGCTTCCGTTGCATGGCTCCCACTCAGGTCGTTTGTTCCTCGACCGTTACAGAACTAGTATTACAGACAGTAGTATCAGTGCATACCACGTATCTCTTGGGTGTTGCCAGGACGGGCCACGCCAAGAGGGTTTGTGTTCAGAGTCAGTCGATCGCAATTAATCGGTGCGGGACGCGAGAGAGTTAGGCAAGGAGGAGAGGAGGAGGAGGAGCTCTCGTGCAGTTTCTCTCTGCCAAAGTCCTGCACCGAGACGGCAGCGGAGAAATCACGGTGAGACAAATGCCGTTCGTTTCGTTGGTTGTGTGAGTAGAGAGAGAGAGAGAGAGAGAGAGAGAGAGAGAGAGTTGGAGCAATACTGTACGGATGCAAGGCCAGGCAGGAGCATCGATTCTGCAGATCCTGCTTCACTCCGACAGCACTCTGGCGAGTGTTGATACCGAAAAAGAAAACGACAGACAAAGCATGGATGGAATAATAAGCATAGAGCACTGGCAGGACGCCCAGCTGTCAGTTTTGGTTTGCCGGTTTGCAAATTCGGAAGAAGACCTTCCACAGTTCATTCATGCGAAGGATGCAAGTGCCGTACACTGCCCAGATGCTCCTTCCACACACAGGTGTAACCGCAAGGGTCCTCATTCTGTTTTTTCTCGGCGTAAAGTCCAAATCCGAAAGCATGGAAGACTGCCTGCTCCCACGTTGCTCGCTGCATTCCAGTCTCTGTGACGCGTGATGTCGGGTCTGGTCGACGTTGGTAGAGAATGCTGTTAGGCCACAGCTACAGGCGATGGGCTATCGTCAGAATCGGCATCGGGGCAAGCTGGAGAAGAAAGGCTAGATCGATTGCAAACATTCAGTCTGCAAATGTCAGATTGGTCTGATTCCCGTATGTGGAGGTTTTATGCTCGTTTTTGCGCTTCGACCGCTTTCCACGTTCGTGGTGACAGGAAGTCAACAGCCTAAGCCTCCCATAGGACACCGCAGCGTCCACTTCGGCAAGTTGGAGCCACTGCACAGACGAAGCATCGTGACACACCGCCTGACGTGCGATGCTGTCCCGTTGACAACGAGATGCCCAGTCGGCAAAGTCACGAAGCCAAAGCAACTGCTCGGATCTCTTACTGAAGGTTGACCCGAACGAGCACGCTACTATCCTATACTGTATACCGTCCGTGCAGGTCTTCTTTGATCCTTACTGCTCCTCCACTTTGCTGAGATGTAAGAGGGGATTCCGCCCCTAACTGCCCCATCGCCGTCACTGCCTTAAGTCCGCCCGTGTGAAAGCGGCTGTATTGCCGTGCTCCCCTGCCATTCGAGCAAGAAATCTTCGCACGTCTGTAACTGAGCGCTATATGTAGTCAAGAGCTTTTCATTGTCCATTGTTTCGTTTCCAACATCACCATCAACGCCCTTACGAACTCGAATCCTCCTCTGTACTTCACCTCGCCCAAAATGTCTGCTAGCAAAAAGATCCTCGTCGTATTCACCTCGCACACCCAGCTGATTGGTAGCGACCACCCTACTGGCTACTACCTTCCGGAGATTGCCCACCCGTACTACATCTTCAAGGAGGCCGGGTACGAGCTGGTTGCCGCCTCGCCCAAGGGCGGCGAAGCCCCTCTGGACCAGTCTTCCGTCGACGCCTTCAAGGAGGATGCAGACTCGGTCAAGTTCCTCAACGACAAGGAGGCACAGAACTGGGTCGGTAACACGCAGAAGCTCGACGACTTTGCCGACAAGCAGTCCGAGTTTGCTGCCATCTTCTACCCGGGTGGTCACGGACCGTGCTTCGACCTCCCCGTCGACGAAACGAGCAAGAAGCTGATCCGCGAGTTTTACGAGGCTGGAAAGCCTACCTCGGCCGTCTGCCACGCTCCTGCTGTCTTTACCGATGTCAAGGTAAGTGCCTCTTTTTTTCCTGTCCTTTCCATTTACATCCTCCATCGTGCTTCATTGACCATAGACTGACATTGTTTCTCTGCAATATTTTGCGCACTTCCAGCTCTCGGACGGCTCCTACCTCGTGAACGGCAAGGAGGTCACCTCTTTCACCAACGAGGAAGAGGAACAGGCCGGTCTGACCAAGGCCATTCCCTGGCTTGTCGAGACTCGTCTCGGAGAGCGAGGCGCCAAGTTCTCCAAGACTACTCCCTGGGGCGAAAAGGTCATCGTCGACAAGTCCGATGGCAAGTACCTCATCTCGGGCCAGAACCCCGCCTCGGCTGCTGGCCTCGCCAAGGAGGTTCTCAAGGCCCTCAAGGCCTGAAATACCGACCGTGTCGACACACTGAAACGAAATGAAAGTTTAATCTGAATCGATTCCTGCTGTGAAAGATCCAGAGCGGTTCACGATCAGCGAAACTAGCCATGTCGGGATAAGTTAACGTCGGGTTACAGTATGCAGCAATTGTCCGTGACACTGAAACAAGAGGAGCAATCTAGGCGTAGAGTGATGCAGCTTTCAGAGTGCAACGCGCCCACGAGTCTCGTAGGGAAGCATGAGCATGAGGACTGACGCGGCGATGAAGAAAGAGGCCGAGACATAGATGGGTGTTGTAGGCTTCTGACCCGCAAACGCGCCTACGAGGGGGGCGATGACGCCGAATACACGCTGTGTGGACATGGCAAGACCGTCACCTGTGCCACGATGCGGCGCAGGGAAGACTTCATACGTGAGGTGATACAGGACAGCGTACATGCAGTTCTGGGTGAATGAAGTTGCACAGTTCCATCCCAGGACTGCGGCGGGGGTTCGCGCCGTGGTGAAGCTGAACAGAAAAACGCCTGTAAGCAGCGTGAAGAAGGCCATGGTGCCGCGTCGACCGGCGTACGGCATCTCGACCAGGAACGCAGCCGCAAACGAGCCAGGAATTCCGCAGGCAGAGATAATGACAATGTCGCGGTACTGCTCGAACTGCGAAGACCCTCCCTGATTCGCACCGGCGTTTTGCAGATACAGCGCAATAAAGGCGTTGTAGAGCGGGTATGCTAGTCCAATGAGACCCCAGAGGAAGCAGATCAGGGTTGTGTTCCAGGCCATCTTGGGCGTGCTGAAGAGCGCAGTGATGTGCTCGGTGTCGAATTCGTGCATGCTGCGTCGCAGTTGGGACAGGTCGGGGCGCTGGAAGAGGCTGGCGCGCTTGCCGGTGACGTTGTCACTGGTCTGTTCGGGGAGCGACGCCGAGACGCTGACGTCGGCTGCCTCTTCGTGCCCGCTCTTCTTCTCGTCAGTGGTTGGTGATGCCGCCGCAGTGCCGTGCTCGGGATCATTGAGCTTGGTGGTGATGCCCTCGCCGGCGGCTCGGAGCTGTGCGAGCGTAAGCGTGGTCTTCTTTCCGTTCTCAGAGGCAATGAACCTGAGCACCTCTAGCGCCTCCTCGTCGCGTCCCTTGCCGAGGAGGAACTTTGGCGACTCGGGGATGGGATAGACAAAGAAGCGTGCGACCCACATGAGGAAGGTGACACCGCCGAGGAAGAACCAGGTGTATCGCCATCCCATGTTGGAAGCGCGAGGGCAGTTGGTGGCATCCTCGCAGCTGTAGTTGGTGATGAAAGCCCAACCGATGAATGCAGCAAAGAGCTGTCCGAAGCACCAAAAGATCGAGAGGAACGTAAGAATCCACTGATGCGAAGAAGGGATGAACTCGATGAGCATTGCGCCATCAACAGGCAGATTTCCACCAAGTCCGAGACCGAGGCAGCTGAGCAGACCGCCTAGACCAACAAAGTTGGGTGCACCACCGATAGCGATACCGAACACGGCCGAGATAAAGAGCGTGATGTTCCAGCTTGGCCTCCTGCCAATCACATCGGCCATGAAGCCCCAAAATGTCGCACCGATCAAAAGACCGAGGTAGAGAGCCAGCGTTGCAAACTGCACGTGCGTGGGACCGAACTCGAGCTTGACCTGCGGGAGGGACAAGGCGAGCGCGGTGAACCAGACGTTGTCCACGAACCAGCCAAATCCAGCAAGCCATGTGAGCCAGATCTGGAATCGACCGAAGCCAATGTCCTCCTTGATGGCCTTGTTGAGCAGCGCGACCTTGCGCTCGTAGGCGCCGCTGACGCCCATCTCGTGGGCCATCTTGCTGAACTCGACCATGGTCTCATCTGTTTCGTGTGACGGGCGTGCCAAGTCGGCAGCTCCGCCCTCCGTTGGCGTGCGGCCGGCATTGCCGCGCTTGAATGCGTCCAGCATGATTGAGCCTGTACTTGGCCGTGTGCTGGAGAGCAGAAAATGTGCTGGAAACGTGCGCGGCGTGGTCCGAATTCGTCGTTCGGCGTACGCTGAGACGTTCCGGAAGGTGCGTAAACGCCGTTCGTGAACGGGCCGGCGTGAATCACTTGATGGACGGAAGGATGGTGGGAAAGCCGGCAGAGAGCGGCGTCGGATTGAACGAATCAAATACAGTAGTCCAGATGAAAAGAGGAAGGACAAGGCAAGGAAGGAAGGGTGGGGCATGCAAGAGCCGCCCGACCCTAGTCGGACAGCAACCGACTGCCGTCTAGAGCAGCAGATGAAGCTCAAGCTTTGCCTTTTCTCCTGAGCTTGCTTCGGGGTCCAGCCACACGAGTTGCGGCTCACGATGAAGCAAAGGTGGGGTGGGAGAGCGCGCACTTCGGCAAATTGGCTCGCTTCGCGTTGTTGAAAATCTTGTCGGACTCGCGGAAGAAAAAAAGGGCAACACCTACACAGTACCATGCAGGGACTTTTCACATTTTATTCATCTCGATGGTCGCCCAAACGCGCCATTGACGCTCCTCGCTTGGGCACTTCATCCTGCCTTCAAGCTCACGTTCTCTCTGATCGTATCACACCTGCAATGTGGATCGAAATGGGCGCATTACTGGCGGGGAGGTCTAAGCATTGATGACCTCGCTCGTAGCCGAAATGAAGGCAGGGGCCAAGCGCAGTGCTCGGGGTCGCGAAGCAAAGAAAAACATCGGTCTTGCCGCGGAACGGTGGGGGGTCTGTTGCAGACGAAAAGCTGCATGGCGCTCCCACCACAATTAGTCTTTTATGTTCACATCTTTTCCCATACTTGCAGAGTAGAGTAGCT
The DNA here is from genome assembly GCA_003144125.1 of Testicularia cyperi. Classification (NCBI taxonomy): domain Eukaryota; kingdom Fungi; phylum Basidiomycota; class Ustilaginomycetes; order Ustilaginales; family Anthracoideaceae; genus Testicularia; species Testicularia cyperi. The sequence goes on from KZ819188.1 coordinate 1,522,779, forward strand.
GGGCAAGGTACAGTATCAGAGAGGGGTCATTGTCTTGCAGCAGAGAGCAGAGAGCTTTGTGTACGACTTCATGACCGACGAATTGTGTTTGAGTGAGATTGGTGTGAGCCTGTCGTAGAAAAAGCCACTGCGGAGATTTCGGCGCATTCCATCTAGTGTCTGTTGCTCGATTTTGCCGGATCGTTTTCTGTTCTCCGCCGCTCCTGTTTCCGGTAAAGTTCTATTGACAGGCAGAGAGTGACAGTTCGAACCGTGTCTGGGTGCCTCCAACGCGTCGGATTCAACTTCTTGTGGTGGCAACCCCTTTAACAGCACACCTCAGCCGAATGACCACCAAAGCCGGAAGAATGCCTTTGTTAGACCGCATTTCCTTGAGTCAACACAGATCGTTGTTGATCGTCTCGAGGACTGCGGTCGGACAGTAGCTCTACACGTTGACGTGGACAGAAATACCACAGATGAATTGAAGTCAAACGAGCAGAACGAACGAGATGTCATCGTAAGATGCAATCATCTCGAATTCCGAGCTAAGCTCCGAGGCTTGAAAGAGGTCTTCAATGAAGTGCAACGGCGCCCTCGAACGGCCGTTTCTCCGAGTTTTTGTTGACACGGCGTACCGGCACTGTTCAACAGTAATCTTCTTTATCGCTGTCCGATGAGTGGGACCACGAAGCCACTTTGCAATTCCTCATCAGATGGATTGTGAGAATCACGCAAATTTTTGGTCGGCAATGTAGAGTCAGTATACCCTCGCTGCGGAATTCCCGGACACCTTGCTGCCGGCATACGATACGCTAGCTGCAGACCGTGTTTGAGCATATTTGGCAAGATTTTGTGCTAGACAGACATGGAGATCGAAGCCATATAAAGGCTAGAGTAGGAGAGGTGTTGTCTCCGTTGTTGCAAGCCTGCACCTCGATCTCCATCCCGGCATCATACCTTCCTGTCTTCAGAACCGTATTCCCAGTGTCACTTCAGAGCCGCTGTCACCATTACGACCATGAAGCTTGTTTTGAAGAACGTGCTTGTAGCGGTTCTTGCTACCTGCTTCGCGGTAGTATCGACCTATGCAGGCTCTGTGCACCGCGTCACAGTCCTCTACAATTTTCAAGCACCCCTCGGCGGACCGGAGCAAATCTCGCGTGGCCTAGAGGCTGCTAAGTACAAGACCTTGAAGCTCGTCGGTCAACAGAAGGAGTAAGCAGGCTTTTGGTTGTGCCCTCTTGCACATCTTTCATTAGCATCGCAGCACGCTCACCCGTCATTAAATGTGCTCCACTTGCGAACTATGCAGTTTGCCCATCGAAGTGAAAGAGTATTTCAATTCGTAAGTCAAAGGTGCTGCCCCACGCGTGAAATCCCAAGGGTTTGTCCTGTCTTGGAATGTTGACAAATACGATAAACTTGTGTATTTCTCTTTTTCTCTCTCTTCTTGACAGCGCCTTCGAGAAAGATGTTGGCACGCTGCGCGGACTGCTAGACACAGCCGCCCAGGAAGGACGACCTCTCGACTTCCAACCTCAGCGTTGGGGAGAATATCCAAGCCAGGAAATCACGAAATTGTGGGACAGTTTCGCCGACTTTTATCACCGGGAAGCCGCCAGTCCCGCTCGACTCGGCATGCCGAGCTTTGCTGTCGTCGCAGAGTCCAGACTTTGACAGCTAGCTTCTCTGTTCTGAATTTATCGTACAGCTCTGCATTACATTCACGAATCTTGTCCAGATCCATCAGTGTTGAGTCACGCCACATCGACTAACAGTGGCTGATCACGCTTATTTTCTTCCACTGTCAGTACAACGAGTTCATTAAAGCAAATATCGTCTCTCATACGATCCAGGAATGTGACGGGACCTTTTTCCGCGTCGCCATTCTCTGAAGCCAGTGTTTGAAATCGATACGCTACTATAGTCTGTCTTACTGTAAGTCATGTTCGAGACGCTCAGTGGGGTCTGTAAACCTACACGTTCCGCCTCAGTGGCACATGAAAGCCATCCGTGGAAACTTCATTGAAAAGTCAAACTTCCTGCAACACACCCGAGATTGTTCCGCGACGGACCTGACAAGGTCACTCGTAGTCCCAAATACGTCAGGCCGCGACTACTCCTTGAGAACAGAGCTCGGCCGCGGCTTTTTAGCTGAGTCGGTCCCACCATACCTGTGCTCTCTTGAAGAACCCTTCCTCGTCTCAATTTTGTCAGCAGCAGCTCACTTTAATCACAGGAAAAGACGCCAATCGTGCACCACCTGCAGCGTAGAGTGTCTCGAGGTGCAGAACTCTCTCGCAGCCCTGTGAGCTTATGGCTTCATCTCGAGGACGGCCTTGCGGCCATAAAAAGGAGCAACTTGATGTTACGGCCCTCGTTTCTTTTCTCGTCAACTGTCCTTGTGTCCAACACCTCGATCGTTCGTCATCAAGCGTCACATCGATCATGAAGGCCATTTTCAAAATTCTTTTGGTTCTAGCGGTCCTCAGCGGCTTCCGTGTGATGGCTGCACCGACTGCTTTCCGCCCCAGCTTCGGAGACCGGTCGGCTTCCGGATCTAATCAGCTTCCTCCACAAGTTCATGATAAGTACTTTTTCCGGGCTCCAACTTCGGAATATTACGAGACCAGCATTGAAAAGGCGAAAGAAATTAGTATTGGAAAATACAAGAAGTTCAATAAGTAAGCACGTTTGGTCCTGTTTCATATTCATTCAGCTGATAGCATTGACAGACTTGTACTTCTTCGCGCTATTTCTGATCATTCAGGGAACTTTTCGAGGACGACGTTCGAAATTATTTCGAGACTGCGTAAGTTGCTTAGTCTGCAAGCACGAACAGGCCTCAGAATGGCACCTGACATCTGGAAGACCGATTTTGCCTCGCATCTTCTCACACTGCTACTCTGATCAGGGGTTTTGAGAACGACATTGTCTCGCTCAAACACTACTTGAGAAAGGCCAGAAACGACAAAGAACGTGTGTATTTCAGGCCGCTCAATTTCCCCCCTGTTCCAAGCAGAACTCTGCAAGAATTCTGGGACGATTTTGTCATCAACTATAACAAGGTGCTGGACGAGTTGGAGATACCTGCTTCGGCAGCTGGTGCAGCTGCTCGCAACGTCAGACCTTAATCTTCACTGCCTTATTCACGGTCGAGCCCCGTGAGACGACTCCTCCTGCCCTTCACGCGAAGACATCGGTTTATTTCTGTTGCTTTTTCTGGCTGAGAGACCTTCAGTCTCTCCTCCGTTCTCTTCACGGCGAAATGAAAATATGTCGATTCCGTTGTGAATGGCGTGTGATGCTGCGAGTGTTCTGGTATCAGATCCGTGTAAAGTATAGAAAACAAAGGAGGAGCCCCACCGGAGATAATCGCATCAAAATCTATTCTCCGGCCTAGTAGGTCCGTGTGCCGGTTGTTGGACTCTGATGACCCATTGTGTGCAGTGGGAAAGACGAAAGGGCTAGAGGCGAGTCCAGCATGAAAGGTGGGAAGAGAGGGTGGTCCTGAGCAAAGCAGTCCGGAGTCTCGAAAGTATAAAAAGAGCGGCACATTTGCTCTCACCTGATCCACCAGTCTTTCCATCTTTTCGTCGGCAACAACTCTTGAACACATACTCGGACTCGGTCTCCTCCAACATGAAAGTCTATGGCCAGATTCTCATCAGCCTTGTAGCCATCAGTGGATGGCTGGCAGCGGTGTCAGCAATGTGGCTTCCTGATGGTACATACATGTCTGCAAGCGAAGGGATGACAGCCTTCTTCACTTTCAATGTGCCTCGTGGTGGCGCACAAACATACGAGCACAGCCTGGATCTCGCCAAGGCCAAAGTCATTGAAAAGCTCAATTCCAATCAAGGGTAAGTCTCTCGGTATCTTCCAGCGGAGCATGGTCTGATGGTCGCACTAAGCCATCCTCGTTGCTTCATCTGTGGTACTGGATGCGTTGTTCAGTGCTTTTCGTCGCAGTACGAAAAGATATTTTACGACTGGGTAAGACATGATTCTCGGCAGCGCATGATCCTGCTTGTCTTCTTCGACAGAGAGAAAATTGGTCTCATCCTGTGCTTGACCTCGTTTGCAGAAAGTTTAACACAGACTTTATCTCGCTGAAAGATCTATTGGAGGGGGCAGTATCGAGAAACGAGGATAAAGTGCAATTCCAGCCTCCGGAGCTGCCGCCAAACAGGAACAATGAAATTATAGACGTATGGAGCGACCTATCAGTAATGTATCACCAGGAGTTGGATGACTTGAGAATCAAAGCAGAGGCAGCCGCGGCGGCTGCCCGTAACATCCGGGTGTGAGAGCATCATGGCCTCTCCTTTCCACAAAAGCTTTCCCTCTCGTCACTGCTTTTTCACGAGCAGTCAATGTCACTCCTCTCCCGCGCGACGCATCACACATGTGACATTTTCATCTTCATCAAATCCAAGTCTGTCGTCGTCAAGTGTGTGCCTATTACCATTGGCCTTGTTTCAGTCACGCTTCAAGCGGTTCCTTCACCCCTTGGGTGGACAACGGGCTAGAACCGCATGGAAATCCAGGCAGCACCATTCACATACCCACCATACCCTATCAACAGAGAATGAACATAACGCGGAAGCCACGCGGTGGGCTTTGCGGAAAACTGGTGGCTTGGCGAGAGGCTACCCGAGGAACAACGGAGGTCATGTGCTCTGGCTTTCAAGCCCCACTTTTCTGATCAAGATAATTGCAGGGTAGCGGAGTCTGCTTCGACGCTGCTCTGTCAAGCATATTCGGTTATATAATGAATGAGCGAGCTGTTGAGAGGCAGTGTCACTGTAAAGCCCCTTGCTCATACTCTTGTGCCACTTTCTGCTTACTGGTTCACTTGAACCTTCATAGTTCACACAAACAAGCACGCCTGCAGTGACATCTGTCCTCTACCGTCATGCGAGCCTTTCTCAGAGCAGTGGCGCTGATCGTACTGATTATCGGGTACACGACCATAGTCAAAGCTCCTCCACCAATCTCTGGAATTCCAGTGGTCTTCAGCTTCAACTTTGCGGACAGACCTTCACCACTGCCCTACTATGTCTTGGAAAATGCGTATCAGCGATGGGTGCCATACTACCAAGAAAACGTGATGTGAGTTGTTCCCTTCGTCGGACAGATTTTACTTGATTTGATCGATAGCCAATGACCAGCCTTGTGTCGGGAACCCTTTCCTTCTTCCGCCAACTGACAGGAAAATTCCTGACGAAGCCAAATTTTACTTCAGTGGCTGGTAAGTTTACAGCACCATGGCTCGCACTGAAGCAAAGCCTTCTGACACGTCAAAGCACTTTCAAACGCCCCGCTTAACGACGTCTCGGCACATCAACCACAAGGCGTTTTTTCAAAGACAGGGAAACCCTCCGACTAGAAGCAGCGAAAGCCTGGGGTGCGCGCAGGGCACTCGAATTCAGACCTCCCAACATGGACGTTAATGCCGAACCCGAGGTCAAAGAGTTGTGGAACAAGTTCTCCGAATACTTGCACGACGAGATCCATCGTCTCTCTGTGCCTTTGGCGCCTGATGCTCTTGCCGAGACCAGTCGAGCAAGACCCTAAAGTGGACGGTATTTTTTTATCCACAGACCACCTCTGAACATGTCCGACCCTTCCTTCCTCGTGATCCAGTGTGTATCTCGCAGCGTTTTTACACGCCCCGCATTCTCTAGACCATCGCAGATCGCATTTGAATGTAGATGTCCTTACTTGACCTGGGTCTGTGAGCGCGCAGTGCAGAAGTGTTGCTACGTGAGGGTGTCGAACAGACGATCTCCAGTGTCGCCGAGTCCGGGAAGGATGAGTCCTTTTTCGCTGAGCTCTGGGTCTACATGCCCGACCCAGATTTCGAGGCCGGGCACAGCCTTTGTTACGTTCTCGAGGCCTGGTTGGGATGCGAGGACGCAGAGGAACTTGATCTTTTCAACGGGAATGCCCCAGTCCAAGATCATTTGGATGCCGGCCTGAGAAATGCAATAAAGACAGAGAGACACGAAGCATGAATGTGGAAGGTCAGCGACGAGCGCAACTTAGAATGGTTACCATGCATGGCCTATGCTACGTACGATAGCGGTACCACCGGTGGCAATCAACGGGTCGAGAATGATGACGCTGTCGACCGTGGGCGAGACAGGCAGCTTGTTGTAGTACTCTACTGGCTGCAGCGAGACCTTTTCACGGAAGAGTCCGATGTGAAGCACAGAGGTGTTTTCCGGGAGAAGTTCGAGACACGCATCGGTCATTCCGAGACCAGCACGGAGAATCGGCACGAGACCGATGCGTTCCGAGAGCTGCTCGCCCTGAAACTGGGCGAGCGGTCCCTTCCCTTGCACCCGCTTGACTGGCAACTCTTGAGACGCCTCGATGCAGAGAATCGTCGAGATGTTTCGAATGAGCGAACGGAACTCTGTAGCGGATCCACGGCACCCGAGAGAGTGAGTCAAGCGTCGTCAGTCCCGCTATCAACCTCGAGGCCCCCGCGTGCGGCAGAAGAACCACGTATCGAAAACCTACCCTTGGGGGATGTGTCGGCCAATCTCAAGTTTGCGAGGTGATGCGAGATGAGTGGATGCTCCACGATGTGCACATTGGACGAAGCCATCTTGTGAGATTCAGTTGTATCTCTGATCTTGAGTAGGGGGTTGCGAGCGGGCTAGGGAGAAGGACAACTGAAGCCGTGGCCTGATTTGAGTGACGTGATGCAATCGACGGGACTAGAAAGAAGAGAGTGACGCCGAGGATGAGGTTGACGATAGAGCTGAGGCACCGATTGTAGTCTTTAAGTGATTATTGTGATTGTGCCGTGACCAACGGTGGTCTGAGGTGGGGTGTTGGACGAGGAAGCGGACGGCCGGTGAGAGGGCAGTGTGTACAGTCTACTGTGCCGCCTTTGTGTTGCACGGAGGCACGAATGTGGAGTGCTTGTTTGCCTGCAGCACGGTCAGGGTCCTACGGTCCTTTCTTGACTGGCTTGTGCTCTCGACTCTGTGCACATACGCAGACGGCTATCGGATCTTCGGAGCGTCGCGTCTTTGTGAAGCAAGAAAGCACGCCAACACTGCAACAGAGGGTTCGTCTCCCTCTTCCCCTCTTCTCTTGCGTTAAAGAGTATCTCTCGCTACGCCCACCAAAAAATGCAGAGACCCTGAAGCACGAAACACGGCACCTGCAGCGTTATCTCTCCACCGACTGTCCGACGCACAACCTGGTTGCTGACTTACAATAATACTAACCGTCATGTGTCGATGATAGTAATCCATCTCGCCGCTCAAGATGGCTTCCATTGGCCGATAAGACGCACCTCCTTGATTTAATATTACACGGCTGTGCGCCACACTTCCCCAGCCATCTTCTATGCTTGACTTCTCTACGACAGTGGTCGGACCGGGTGCAGTGCCGGCCGAACACAGAAACTTCACGATGAACTCATGAGCCAACATTAACTCTCAAGGCAAAGTTTACCTCTTGAACGGGATGCAATCCTGGCTCGAATCGGCCTTGGCACCTGCCGCGCTTGAGAGCTTCCGGGTTACTATCGATGAATCGGCGGCTTGGATCTCCACAATGTCCGATTCGCAAATGAAGTCGATAGTCTAACATTTAGCTCATTGACATCGACCTAACAGCACCATGCGGAAACGGCTTCTACCATACTGCTGGACCGGCTCTCCGGCAACGTTTGTCAAGCACCATGCATTTTATCCGGCCGCCGAGAAGTGCACACCCTGAACAGTCTTGTGCCCTGTACCCCGCATATTCCTTGGTCTGACCCGAGAACTTCATAGAGACCCCGCTCTGTGACTTCTTTCCTCTTTCTGTTTCAGACCCACGACGCTCGTGAACCCGCAGCCATACAACAGCATACAACATGTCTAGCAAGCAGGAACAGCAGAAGCAGGCCTACGAGGCCACGCTCAAGCGACTCGACCAGATCCGAACCCATCTCGACCGACGTCCTCGATCGGGACGCCTGTCTGGCAAGGTTGCCATCATTACTGGATGTGGTAGCATGTCTGGCATCGGCCGGGCCACGGCGATGCAGTTTGCACACGAGGGCGTCAAGCATCTGTATGTATGCGACATTGTGGACGACAATTTGCCGTCACTCAAGGAGGCGATCGCTAAAAAGTACCCAGATGTCAAGGTGACTGCCATCGCGTCTGATGCTGCGGACGAGAAGTCGGTCAAGTCGGTGATTGAGCAGGCGATCAAGGACGAGGGACAGCTGGATGTGTTTTTCGCCAACGCTGCTCGGGCCACTGGTGCGCCCATCTCGGCCACCGATGTCGAAGATCTCGAAGAGACTCACCACATCAACGTCACCTCGTGCTTCCTCGCCTGCAAGTACGCCTCGGAAGCGATGAAGATCACCTCGGCCAACAAGCCCTCGTCAAGCGGAAGCATCATCATGACTGCCTCTGTCGCAGGCCTTCGCTCAGGCGCCGGCTCCGTCGATTACTCGGCCTCCAAGGCTGCCGTCATCTCCCTCGCTCAGACTACCGCCTGGCAGCTTCAGCGAACAAACATCCGCGCAAACGCCATCTGCCCAGGCCTCATCGAGACCGGTATGACCCTCCCCACCTTTGAAATGGCTCGCGAGCGTGGAACCGCCGGCAAGATCGGCCAGCTCAACCCCACCGCCAGATACGGTGTCGCTGCCGAGGTAAGCAGATGGGCCCCCACACTAATTTGCAAGCAGAGAGAAAGTTTGCACTGATACTGACATCCTCCCTCTTGCTCGTTTCGACAATTCTTGGCAATGACAGATTGCAAATGCAGTCACCTTCCTTGCAACCGACGAGGCTTCGTACGTCAATGGCGTTGCTCTCCCCGTCGACGGTGGTCTTCAAGCCAGTTTGCCCGTTGTTCCGGGCAAGTTCCACTGAGCGAAGCAGCTCCGATACCTCGCCGGCCCTTAATCCGCAATCACATTCTGTCCCAAACAATGTCGCTGCAAGCGACCATGTTCTGCCGTAACCGTTGTTCGGGATGGATGATGCTGTTCTATTTAGGGTATGATGATGTGTTGTGTTTCTATGCTACGACACGAAAAGTCGGGGATGACGGATGCAATGCGTCATCTGAAGTACGCTGCTGGGTCAAGCCTCGCGTGCGGCCTCGTATCCGTCCTTCTCCTCCAGGAATTGAAGATATGCGAGAGCGGTGGTGATCCAGAACTCTTTTTCTAGACCGATGGACTCCATGGCTCTTTGCTGAATTATGAGGCGACCTTTTGTCTGTGAGTCCCAGAGCCACCAGCCGCTCTGATCCTCGAAGCGCAGCACCTCGATCGAAGTGCCCTTGCCTCCACTATTGTTGGAAGCGGAGGTGTTGAGTGATGGAGGATCTACCCAAAACAGGCTGAAGCTCTTGCTGGTGTCCATTGAGAGCACTGGCCTCAACTCTTCAGGCAGGATACTCCACATCCATCGTGCCCATCCCTGCTTGCCCTTGAGCGCGATGGGCGCTGTCTGACCTGCCCTGCCCGAGTTGCTGCTATCGTTCTCGCCACTGGCATGGGCTGCACTTGCGGCAGCGACGCAGGCCTCGCGTCCGCCATCACTGAGCACAAATGTGCACGTCCTCAGAACGTCAAAGGTCTCACAGGTCTGGTTCGCCGTGTCCGGAGTCAAGCCCTTGTCGCTGGCCGAGCCCGGCGGCTGCTTACCCGGCTCCGTTGGCGAATAGGGTCGGTCAGCACCCGCTCGGAAGCTGGCCGAAGGAGGAATGTCGAGCCGAGGCAGCTGCTTGTTCGAGATCTGAGCAGGCTTGGACGGCGAGCCTGCTTCTGCCGAATCTTCGTCTTGGATCTCTGGAATCATGGGGCTTCGAGTCAGTGCCACGCTGCGATGAGACTTGCCAGTATCTACCGAATGCGTTCCAGACCCTGCTGCACTTCGCCGGCGAGTGTGCCCGCTCGATGGCTTGGATCCCTCTCTGCCTGTAGCGAGCGCCACTTCTTCGGTCGCAGTCGAGTCGGTCGACTTGCTGAGAGCCTCGTCAGCTGCTGATGGTCGCCCGGACATGGACACACTGGCGCTGTCGCTAGGGGCTGGGAGTGGAAGACTATCGCCATTGTGATTGGCGGTGGACCTTGGTGCTGTGACAGAATTAGTCGGTCCATCGGAGCTGATCCGTTGTGTTACATGTGCAAGAGGCTGGGGTCGGACACGCGTTGTAAGCGTGAAGCTGAGGGGCGTCACAGAAGGATCATGATCCGCGACAGGTGCTGATCTGAGGGAAATTGCCGAGCCTGGTGGCAAGACTGGCGACCTCAGGTAGAGGTACCATCCTCGCGTCGGCCGGTGAATCGTCCAACAAACACGACCTGAAGAGGCATCGACGATCTTGTCCACGATCTCATTACGATGCGTCAGGATTCGTTCCCGCAGATAGGCCGGGCGGAGGGGCTGTTTCTGCTTCGCTCTGGTGTGAGCTGAACTGGGAAGGAAGCTAACCTGAAGGCTGGTATCCGACACACCGCTGGTCTGGCTGTGAACGAGGTAGCTGACGATGTTTTTTGAGCCGGAAGGTCCGTCTTCGGCACAGCCGCACGTCGTACTATGACTTGTCGCTACATCCGAGGTCGGGGCTGAGGCCGAGCCATTGGCGAGTCTGTGCGCAGACGAGGCGGATGATGGTGCAGGTGGGTATTCGTGCCGGCTGCTCCGAGATGAAACGGCGCTGGCCGGGCTCGAGCTGCTACCGGGTTGTTGCAATCGATGCTGATTGCTTTGCGAGGACAAAGGCAGGGCCGTAGTCCCGGTCATGGTCCTTGTGGCAGGACTGTCCTGTGCGCAAAGAGACCCTTCAAGAAAATCGGAAAAGCGCCGGGATGCTTGTCCTGAGACAGGTGACAATGGTGACTGGAATGATGTCGAGTGCGAAGAGCTCAGGGCGACAACGAGGCGAGGAAAGAGCTGTACGGTTTGGCGATGACAAGATCCGTTCCGAAACCGAGTCGGCTCTTCCTATGCACAGAGAGAGCTAGCTGGACTGCTTTTCGACTTTTGTGCGGAGGGGCATGGCGCAGAAGCAAGAAGCTGTGCGGGACGTGCAGCAGCATCGACCTCGTGTGAGACCGCGGCAGCCAGGCATACGGGTTTAGGCCAGCCAGCGAGTCAAAAAAGCAACCGAGCGAGCGTGCGGCAATCATGCGTCTCTGACCCGACCTGTTGGTCTCTGTCAATGTGGCGTCCCACGCGCCTCGCGGTCTCTGCTGCAAGTGACAACTCAGTAACTGACCTGTAGTTGGCACCGGACTTTTTGTCGTCTTCTCGCTCTCCGGTGCCTGTCAATTCAGGTCGTGCGGTGCAACAGGTTTGACAGGACGAACCACGCACGTTTTGATGTGTCTTTCTCTTTTTTTGGGTCCTGCATTGAACGCCGAACGGTGTTAGGTCAAGCAGTCTGTGAGTGCTTGCGCAGCGAAGTCCTTCCTCCTTGGCACTGGAGAGTTGAGCTTTTCATCGGCGAATCGATTGGACGCTCAATGCATCAGTGACAACGAAAGCAACTTTCCAAAGCAGCTGGGCGGAGAGTAAGAGTGTGTTACAGGAATCGCAACCCAAGAGAATAATATAGTCTTGCAGCTTTATTGTTCCACTGACTTAGACAAAGAAACAGAATAATTATTGCGGCTTGGAAAAGGCCGCAAAAAATCGAGGATCCCTTGAATCATGCAGGGTCGCGCTTCTTCTTCTCAGGACAGCAGATGACACCTTTCGGGTTTGCAATTTTTGAGGTGGAGTTGGCCACGCCAATTTTGCCATGGCTCGCCACACAGGCACGTAATCTTGTAGGACTCTTGTGAATGCAACTGCTTTCTGCTTCATCAACATATCACACATCAACTCAGCCTCAATCTTTGCTGAGTTCAAGACCTCAAGAAACGCCTGGAGAGTGGCTGGGGGCTGAAGAAAGCTTAGTCGGCGTGGGACTGCAGGCAGAGAGGCGCTGGGCTTCATTTGGGGGGCAATTCGGATAGTAGCCGACGACGATGCCGCCGACAGTGCCAGCCTCATCGCCATGGGCGGCCAAGAAAGCGGCTTGGTCCTCGCTGGCAGCTCAATCTACAACCTCGGCTGATCCGACACCCTCTTCTGCGTCTGCATTTCCGCCATTGTCGGGCGGTTCCGGTGCCGCTACGCCCTCGAGAAGTACAGCTTCGTCGTCTTCGTCCCCATGGAAGCGCTATACACAGCCATCGACCTCGTTCAACCCCTATCCGACACGAAACCAGGAGCTCGCAATGCGTGCGGCTAGCCACGGCGATCGACGGAGGTCGCAGGTCACCCGGCGCGATCCTGTCGTCTCGACCCTCTGGGACCTGGATGATGACGATCGCGTTGCTGCCGACATGGACATCGATTACGACTACGAGGACGGCGACGACGGCGAGGTCTCGGCAAGAGGCGCCACCATGTCCTCTATTGTATTTCGTGACCTCTCGTCGGCGGGAACCAGCCGCTCGGCATCGCCCTGGCAGGCCAACTTGAGTCCTGGACTTGCCATGTTTGCCAACAGCGCGTTTGGTGGCGAACCGCTCAAGGCGCTGGCCTTTGCCGACGAGGCTCTCGGAGCCGCTCACCTCGGTCCTCGCATCTATCGCCGACACAACCAGAGCCATGTTAAGGCACGGAAAGGGCAAGGAAAGACACTCGGTTCAGCTCCCAAGCCGTCCACAGCACTATCCGGTAACACTGCAGCTCTCGGAAGATTGCAGAACGGAAAGATGTCGAGCGCTTTGCCTGCAGCGTTAGAAATTTCGACTCTGATCGCTATTGAAGGGACACAAAGTCCGACAATCGAGCGCCTGCAAGAGCTTCCGACGCTCCTGGAGCAGTACCGGCGAGAACAGAGTCTCGCCGCAATTCAACAGCGAAGCGGCGGTCCCGGCCCATCGCAGAGCGACAGAACGTCTTTGCTCGCCCGGCGTATCCGCGACCTAGTCGAGGAGGCTGCTGCCGACCCTACCGCGTGGTCTTTGCATCGCCGGTCGCCCCCAGTCTCCAACGACCTCCTGCCGGTGTCACTCGCCAACGACGTTGCCCGGCTGGATTCGACACCCGTGGAGCTAGTGGGAGGCATTCGACGAGCCACCTTGTCCGGCATCAAGCGTCTGCTCCGTCAAGCCAGGAACGATACCAGCAAGAGTCTGCACACTTTGTCGGGCATCTTTGCAAATCTTTTGGGTGTCGCCGGTCTCCGACCGACGAATGCGCTTGATTTCGATGATGCAACGCTCAAAGTCAGCGCCGCTGCTATATTCGTCGATGTGCTGCAGCTCATCATTGAACAGGACAATCCAGACGAGTTCCTCTTGAGCGTCCTACGGATGATGGAGAGGTCACCCTTGGCTGAGTCCGATGCGTTGCGCGTGCTCACGAGCGATCTGGTCGGGTTCTGTGGTCAGCAAATGGCCGGCAACCCTGCCGTGCTCGACGAGCACCAGGACCAGAGTCTCGTCGCCGCGGGCCGGGTGCTTGCAAGTCTCTACCGTATCAACGCCGAACGGCGGGCATCGGACCGGCTCCCGTCGCACGCGTTCTACTGTACTGTTCTGGATCTCTGTCCGTTTCTCGAGCACTTTGTGCACCATGCTGCATCGCTCCTCTTGCGAGACAGTGGCGAGAACACGCATGCACAGGTAGTGCCGGGACTGGCGCAGTTCAACGTCTGCAGGTTTGCGTTCCTCCTGAGCCTGGGTGCCAAGGTCCGGATGCTTCAGTTTGAGAATGAGCTCCGGCTGGATCGGGGTCCGAAATCCCACGGGGGCAGGAGCGAGACTTTTTCCAGCAAGCATGGCGGCGGCGAGCTGGTCCTCGGCTCGACGAGCATCAAGCTCAAGGTGCAGCGGGAGCAGGTTTCGGAGCAGAGCCGCGATCTGTTGGTGCAGCTGCTGGACCACTGCGTTGATGAGGACGCGATGCAGCATCTGATCCGACCACTACGCGTCGAATTCGATGGCGAACAGGCTGCGGATGGCGGCGGACCGACTCGCGAGTGGTTTGCCACCGTAGCCGTTAATTTTGTGCCCCGTGGCATCGGGGCGCGTGGCTGGTTTGCGCAGTCTGCGTCCGAAGAAGCGGTGACGGACGCAAGGGCGCTCGGCCTGCTTCTGGGGCTAGCCGCGCTGTGCAGTACCAAGCTTGCTCTGGGGTTTGACCTCGCATCTGTTGGGTTTCGCATTGCGACTGCTGCTGATCTGGACACGGTGCGTCTCACACCAGCGGATCTCGAACAGGTCGACGGGGCACTAGCCAATTCGCTGCAGACGGTACTGGACTGGACACCATCGACAGCTGGAAGCAGCGACGCAGAAACGCAGTTTGAAAACACGTTTACGCTCACCTGGAGCACAACGATTCGGGATGCGGGTGGTGAGATTTCCAGCATTGACCTGGTTCCTGGTGGTCGACACCGTGCTGTGCGGTATGCCGACCGGCGCGAGTTTGTATCACGGCTGATCTGGAGAGTTCTCGTCGGATCGGTGAGGGAGCAAGTGGCTGCTTTTAGAGCTGGGTGGCAGGCGGTCATGCCGGCCTACGATGCAGCGCATGGCGCAGACACCAGCAGCGGGTTGCTCTGTAGAGGCGGCATCGCAATCGGACTTTTTGAACCAGATGAACTCAGACAGGCTGTCTGCTCACTTCCTCAGGATCGTGGATCCGAATCCCGACCATCTCTCCCGCTCGACATTGCCAATCTGCAGGCTTCTACCGACGTTGTCGGAACCACTCCTCTCTCGTCGACGACGACCACGGCCAGCACTACCAACAGCAGCAACACGCAGCAGCAGAGGAACGCCGCCAACGCGTCCGAGACCCGTCTGTTGGCATGGTTCTGGAACACGTGGACCGAACTCGATCCCCAGGACCAGCGAAAGCTGCTCGCGTTCATCACGGGATCCCAAGACATTCCGCTCTCGGGCGCTCGCGGGATCGGTCTGCGGATCCACCTTGTCCATGCCAAGAACCTGGATCTGTTCGATCGCAACGAGGAACGTGCATGGCCACTGCCGTGGTCGTCGACTTGCACTTCGACGCTGTTCCTCCCAACATACCCTACATCGGCCCTGCTCGAGGACAAGCTGCGGATCGCCATCGAGCACTACCAGGGCTTTGGCCTGCGGTAGTCCCCGCCATCACCTCTGTCATGTCGTTGATCGCACCATTCCATTACAACAAGTCAATGTAGAGGCATGGATCTCTAGTCTATTTGCGTGCTTCGGCAACCAACCAGTCGGCCTGAGATACGAAACAGAGGCAACAAGCGAAAAGCAGGGGACAGTCAGATCCATTCCCAAAAGTGGGTGGTCGCGGTACGTGGCTACTCACAATTTCGTGCAGAACAGCCTTGGTCTTCTTGCTGTCGTCCTCTGACATGCCCTGAACGTGCTTCATCATGACTGTTGATCGAGCGAATGCGGAGGGATTAGTAAGACGGCTGAACCGGAACACAGAAACAGGCCGAAATAGAATGGACTCACCGTGTTCATAACCAGGCCAGATCTTGATGGTTTTCTGATCTGGCTTTGTCGAGATGCGTTCGAAGAAGCTGAGGCTGCCTTTTGGGTCTGTAACGCGGTCGTTTTCGCCGTGGTGGATTGCAATGGGGCACTGGATGAGGTGGGCCTTGGCAGCGAGGTCGTCGATGCCGTCGAGGATGGCGAGGCCGGTCGAGATGCGTACTTTGCCCTTGTAGGTCATTGGGTCGGTTTCAAATTCTTTTTCAACGCGAGGGTCGTCTGAGACGTTGCCCTTGATGGCAGAGGCCAAGGGAAGTCGACCGGCAAAAAAGCGGAGGACCTTGGCGATGTACTCGATGGCCACGCTGGGTCGTGAATGCGCCGAGATGGTGATCATGGGTGCTGCCACTGCCACGCCGGACAGGGACGGGCGGTAGGGTGGTGGGTTCAGCTCGACGCTTGACTCGACCTCGGGACCAGACCCGTTGGTTCCATTTGCGCCATTGATGGCCTTGGAAGACCGGGATGACGAGGTGCGTTCATGGGCGTTGAGAGCCTCTTCGACCGCCTCCTCCTCGGAAATGGCCTTGGACTGCTGGCTAGGTACCTGCTTGAGGGCGAGATCCGGCCCGCCGTCTTCACCCTGGGTCAGAGGGGGATACAGAGCAGCGTAGTAGAGAGCGGTAAAGCCACCCATGCTGTGACCCTCGGCAAAGAGCTTGCGCTCTCGACCGGCTACGCCAAGGACGCCCTCCTCCTCGTCCCAGGTGCGTACATCCATCACAACCGCGTGCATGGCTCGGGCATTGATCTTCATGCTTGGCAGATGACCGTGCAGGCCGGTACTACGGCCAAAGCTTGGCAGATCAATGGCAATGACACGGAAGCCTCGCTCCATAAAGTGGAGTGCGTGCGGCGCAAGTTTGCCGGCATAGTCGTTGATGCCGTGTACAAGGACAATGTCGCTGTGGAGCTGCTCGCGGTCATGTGCCTCTGGGATGGACCAGATGTAGTAGGTGACCCAGGACCATTTCTCCTTGTCCCACGAGCCCGATTCGAGAAGCGAGTGTGATGGGATCAGAACCTTGCGACGCACCGCCGAGACCTTTGGGTTGGAGTAGATCAGACGGTGCTCGGCCTCGGAATAGGGAATGTTTTCACGTCCAAAGGTCGGGTCTCCACCACCGGGTGCCGCAAGGTTGAGGTGACAGAGCAGTGGCTCCACGAAGACCTGGTGCAGATGCTGGAGGTATTCCATTGTCGAGAAGGATCCCGTGTGGGCTTTATGGAGCGTCCGTCGTGTCTCTGTCGACAAATCCTACCTCTGATCGGTGGCGGAGCGATGGAGAGTGGCCCAGTTGAAAGGCTTTTGCGTCAAAATCCTTCTTCTACGAAATCGTGTGGGAGCGTCTACAAGATCACAAATGAAGATGTGGGCAGGGTCGAACCACGGAAGCTTAGGTGAGGTAAAAGTCAGGGTTCTGGGTTTGAGCCGACTGCGAGGGTCAGAAAAGCTCCACCTGAGTAGACTTTGGAGAGAACAATTAATACAGTACTCTGCCAAACAAAAATGGCATCAGTATTTCTCGTTCTTCGGTACGCAGGTGCCGGCTAGCAAGCCGAGCCAGTCTGCACGAGTCCGTGTACCGTCCGCTCATTGTGCATTGTTGGTACAGTAGTACTGCATTGTACTGTAGGGTACTGTCCGATACCGTCGCAGCAAAAGCAAAAAGGATAGCCGATTTCCAAGGCGGTCGTTGCTCGAAACACAAAATATTGGCAGTTGTTAGACCAAACGTGTGATGGCAGGATTTTCAAGGCTCCAGTCAGCCGGAACTCGGAACCACTCAGGAACACAGCGCAATGGGCACCAACGTTTCTTTGCGATGCCTTTTGCCAAGCTCATACTCCACAACAGTTACTGTACTGTACTGTACTCACCCAGACGATAAACCCGTCACCATCGCCAAACAAACCACAGATGTTGGCAACAGGCGTGCAGCTAGTGGCTCGATCGACGGCGATCAGGACGGTCCGCAGTGCGCTGCGGACAGCTCCGGCTGTGTCTGCTGGTATTCATACCCTGACGACCAGGCTGTTAGGCTCGGAAGCTCGAAGTCTGGTGTTTCCTCCCACTGGCAGCGTCTCGTCTGCAATTGGTGCACGACGATGGAAGTCGAAGCGGTCGTCGGCCCAGTTCATCGACCCGAACGCGGCGGAAGATGACGATGTCCCCGTGATGAAGACCAAGGGCAAAGGCTCCAAGAACCTCAAGGGCGCCAAGTCCAAACGAGGAAACCAGGACGAAGACGAGACCGAGTACAAGACATCAAATCGAAACCAGGAGCTGCCGGACGAGGCATTTGACCTGGACTCGATCACCGCCAATATGCGCCGCGCTGTCGAGCGGTGCCGACAAACCACCTCTACTCTCGTCGGGACCTTTGGCCGCGCTGATCCGTCGATTCTCGACAACCTTCGCATCGAAGGCGTGGCGGGCACTTCGGGCAAGCATCCGCTCAACGAATACGCTACCGTGGGTGTCCGGGACGGTATGCTTATCGTCACTGCTTACGACCCGGACTATGTAAAGGCAATCGAAAAGGCAATCTACGCCGCAGACCTCGGTCTCTCCCCGCAATCCCCTACTTCGGCGGAAGACGCCAACGTTCTCCGCGTAGCCGTCCCCAAACCCACCTCCGAATCCCGCCAGCAGATGGTCAAAGACCTGACCAAGATCTGTGAAAACGCGCGCGTCTCGATCCGCACCGCCCGCCACCAGGGCATGAAACAGATCAAATCCGACATCGACAACAAGGTCGTCGGCAAAAGCGAAGGCGATAAGGAAACCAAAAAGCTCGAAGCTGAGACCAAAAAAATCTCCACTGAGATCGATCAGCTGTTTGAAAAGCTCAAGTCTACCCTGCTCAAGGCTTGATCCATGGCTCTTGATCAGACATGCACCCTCTTTTTTTTTCTTGGAATAGCATCACTGCAGCCATGCTCTCAAGTACTAGTACTGTATTGTGACATCGCCCGAGCCCGAGCGTTGGGAGTTTGCCTGGTGGAAAGTGAATAGTGTATTATAGTCGCCTTGTCTCGATCTAGAGCGCTGACGGCTGTTGTATCTCGGGCATCTCTCTCGAGGCATCTGAGAAGGTAGGGTCAAGGGCAAACGAGGCATGTCTATCGTCGAAGGGTTGCCGACTTGACGCAGTAGGCGCACCAGCAAAGTGATTTTTTGCAATAGAGAGCTGGGGTCACGCCAATTCGACGCTGAAAGTCTGCGCCCCTTTGTTTGCTACGATCTTCGAGGCGGCAGGTGGGCCTGCACGGGAAGGAAAAGGCGTCTAGTTTGACTTTTTGGTTGCGCCGGCCTCTTGCCAGAACTCCTCGTCGTCATTGCCCTGAACGCCGACCTTGACCTGCTGCTTGCCGTTTGCGACTTTCTTGGGGTCGACTTTGCCTGCGGGGTCCGGCTTGACGGTGAAGCGTTTCTGGACTGCACGGACCATGGCGCGGAACCAGAAAAAGTTGAGACTGTTGAGAATGACGTTGCCGACGAGGTAGAAGGCCTTGAGATGACCCGGGATCGCGGGGTGGTGGGGACGAGCGGGGGCAACGACAAACTTGAAGAAGCTGATGCTGTTGTACACGCCAAAGGTGAGACGGGCGCCGACGTAGCTGGTGAGCAGGAAGAAGGCGTTGATGAGCTGTGCGGTGGAGCCGGTCTTGCCGAGCTTGTCGAGGAACCAGTGAATGTTGAGGAACGGCGTGCTGAGCTCCCACATGAGGAAGCCCATGCCGTCGTACATGAAGATGGGGTGGTAGACGAGCGTGAATGCGGTGAGGGCGACGATGCCGTGGGCGATGAAACCGGGACCTTCGTAGAGGATGCTGATGATCGAGTCCCAGACAAAGTAGCCCTGGGCAATGGCATAGACCTGTGCGGTCTCCCAGTCGTAGCCGTAGAGGCGGTCTACGGCGAGGGGGTGAGCCTTGATGCCGAGGGCGTTGGGCTGGCGCGTCTTCCACCAGATGCTGGCGGCCAGCGGCGTGACGACGGCAGCGTGGACGAAGGAGACGACGTGGATGTCCCAGCTGATCTTGGTCTTGCGGTTGAGCTTGGCAAAGGTCTTGGGGAAGAGCTTGGGCGAGAGCTGCGACGAGAGCACCTGCAGCGCAAACCAGAAGAGCGTCGAGCGGAGCAGAGTGGGAACGTGGGTGGGGAGGTGGTGCATGCCATACTTGTCGGCGTACGGCTGCAGCCACGAGACGATGGGGTCGGCGAAAGCCATGACGAAAAAGAAACCAGCCGAGTACGACACCAGCGTACCGTACGCAGAGGATGATGTATTCAGGGCTATGTGAAGAACGAAAGGTGGTGGTGGATGTGGAAGGACACGCAGGAAAAAAAGGTCGGTTGTCCTTGTCCCTGGGTACAGTTACATTGGTGTGACAAGCAACACGGTACTGTAATAATGTTTCGCCCACTGCAGATGCAACAAACATGGGCGCGACGACGAGCGGATGCCGCGCACTTTGTGTGTCCTTCCTCCCCGCAATCAAAGCATCCAATTCCACTTTCCGGCAAAGCAAGGTTCCCGTCACCGCCTTTCTCTCTCTCTCTCTCTCTCTCTCTCTCTCTCTCTCTCTTTACAACGTCGTCATTGGCAGCATACAGTACTGTACCTGGCCCACTGTCCCTTCTACTCTTCACGTCAGACAAGATGCGTCTCAAGCTTCTTGCGCGCTTCACGTGGAATAGCTCGAGCTGAGCCAAGGGCGTGCTTGTCCGGCGCAGGGCAGCCTGTGTACGCCGGGCCTTGGTGTGTCTGGGAAACCCCAACAAAGCAGCTTCCGGGTCTGTGCACCAAACTCTGCTCTTGCATCACGGGCGTGTGAATGGCAAGTGGCGACGCGAGCAGCGTAATTAGAGCGGTGCGACGCGGTGTCGGCCTAACATCCATCCAAATGAAGGTAAGGCCTAACAGTAAGTACCCACGACCCTTTGTTATCCAGGCCCATCCCATGTTGCAGGTGGTGCGATCCGCGTGCCATGCCTGCTCGCGTGTCTGTTCGGCTCTGGCACGCTTGCCTCTCTCGCCCCTCTGTATCCAGACGTGTAGGAGGTGTCCGAGATGCCAGGGGTCAGCTGTAGTGGCTCTCCCGGACGGCCTTGGCACAACCACCTGCTAGCTCGCGTGTCTCCACGCGACTCGGGAATGGTCTGTCTTGTGCTCTCGCTCCTAACGAGCTCATCAATGTAGTGCTAGCTTCGTCTCTTCGTCTGTGGGAGCATGACTGCCTTGCTTCTGACAGTGTATTCTGTATAGACAGAATCGAATTGCTATACAGTATAGGAATCGTCCTAAATTCCAACAGGCCGAGAAGCTTCTGGCGAGGTGAAAATAGCACCACTGGTCGGAGGTCCGAGCAACGGGCAGCTCGCAGTGCATCTTGCATTGCTTGCAGCTGGTGTCCGCTGCAGCTCGACAAGACTAACCTGACGAAGAGAGAGAAAGAAAAACACCTCGAATGCCACGAGTGCGCATGTTGCTAGCTGGTTCTGTAAGGACAGTCGCGCGCGCTGCGGTCGGACAGGGTCGTGTACAGCGACCAGCGAGCGAGCGACAGAGTCCTCGCTCGGCCTTGCAGCCTGGCTCGGAGCTATGTGCACAAAGACAAAAGCGCCGCGCCATCTGCACGAATCTGCACAGGCCTCTGCACATTGCAGATCATTGTTGATGCACGCCGGCTGCCTTCCCTTTCGTCGTCTACCATGGACCTGGCTTGCCTCTTTCGGCCTGCTGGCTCCTCCAACTGCCCCCATCGTGGCTCTGGTCCAGCTCGATAGGATATCTAACAAGAACCAAAGGCATAAAACCTGTAGCAGGCAGAGACTGAGCATCGACGACATAGGCTATTGGCAGCTCGAGAGTGTATCGGTAGCGTGGTCAAAGTCGCACAGAAGCCGCGGTGGATCCGAGCCGCAGCTGCCGTCTGGCGCTGCTGTAGCGGGAAGTCCGACGCAAGTGCACTTCCACCGGTCCATTGTTTGATGGCCCTGCGGCCGAAATTGCTTCCCAGAAACTTGGATTTTCTTCTCGAAGCGCGGACCCTGCGATGTTCTGCCTGGACTTGGACCCTTCTGTCTGTCTGCCTCTCTGTCTCTTTCTCCTCTACGCCAAATTTGGAAGTGTCGGCATCTCCGCTGCTCGGTCAACAGCTCGCGATCGGCAGGGGCTTGCCGTTGCGTGCAGCCGCTGTGCTGAAAAATACTACTGTACTGTACTGCGCGACACGAGGGCCCAACATGCAAAGCGCCTTCTGATGATGAGCAAATTGGGCTCCATCTTCGTCAGACAAACGTGTGGAGATAAAAAGAGAGAGAGAGAGAGAGCGTCCCGTGTTTCAACAAGCACCGACCAAACAAGGTCCAAATCGGCTTCTCCGTGCTACTACAGTACAGTATTCGTCACAGTTAGTAGGATCTCAGGCATCGATCTGATGGCCGGTCTAAAGCTGCAAAACTGTCCATTGTTTTGCCTCTATATTTACCACTACGGTCGGTACTACGACTACTCGATTTGGCATGCTTGAGACACGACTAAGGCCTGGCACGGCTGCAGGAGCAGCTTCTGCAGACCAGTGATGCATGAGCTCCGGTTCAGCTGCACCCTGTCGGCTTGCCATTGATCATTATTCTCATTGTTTGGCTCGGCCTCGACTACAAAACCACCGTTGGCTCAATCATCCACAAGTGGGCGAAATTCCACCATGGCCACAATCTTGGTCATAGCGTCGGTCAAAGACGACATTGCGGAATACCGCCGGCTGAAGCTACTGCAGATGGGGGAAAGAAGAATGAATGTGCTGTGAGCAAATCCGAGGCTGTGCCTAAGCCTGCGCCTGAGCTTGGTGTTTGCCTGTTCAGCCGGATGGAGGCTCTCATCCATCCCTGGCGAGGCGCCCCTTTCATTGATGTTTGCCCAGACTGTCGGCCATCTGCCCTCTCTCTCGTTGTCTTTTTCATCTTAAATAAACTTGATCGTCACTTGATTCATCTCGCATCACCTTCCCCATCTCCTTCTTGCCCCTTTTGCTTCCGTCCTCCTACATCATCCGCCCACCCTCGCCAGCCTGTAAATCATATCACCGACACCTTCGCCAATCCTCGACCTTTATCGTTCTTTCTCTTGCCTTCGATTCCATTTTTCTGACGTGCTTCAGCTTGTTTCATAGTACCAAGTTCCTTTCTGCTTTACCACCTTACCTTTTCATCTTTCTCACCATGGTCGTGCTCAACAACAAGCTTGCCGCCGCTTCGATGCTGGCGCTCCCAGCTTTGGTAGCTGCAGGACCCATGCAGCTCCAGACACGGCAGTACCAGGACCCGAACTCGCAGCTGGTCCTCAACGAGCCCTCGTGCGACTTTTACCAGTGCACCATCTACTGGCAGCCCGGCTCGCAGGTCGCCGTCAACTGGGTCAACCCTCCCTCCGGCGACGTCCACATTGACCTCATGACCAACAACAACGCGGACGTCGCTTACTCGGTGGCCACCGCACCTGCCGTCTCCACCACGTGCGACGCCGGTGCCGGCTTCGGACAGGCCGGCACCAATGGAGCGACGTGTGGTGGTTTCGTCTTCACCGTTCCGAGCAGCTGGGCCGCGGGCAACTACACCGCGCTCCGTGCCACGTCGATTCAGAACCCGGATCTCCAGTCCTACACTGACAAGATCTACATCACCCAGAACAGCACCACTCCTACCGATGCCAAATTCTCGGTCGTCAGCGGAAGCGTCGAAGGCTCGGCCACTGCCACCGGCGGCTCCTCCAGTGCTGCTGCTTCTGCCACCACCACCACGGGCGCCGCTGCCGCTACGTCTACCACATCACATGCTAGCAGCAGCGTTAGCAAGACCGCTTCGTCCACCCGATCCACTTCTACTACTACTTCTTCCTCTGGCTCTACCAACGCCGCTGCTTCGACTCTCGCTATGGGCTCCTCTGGAGCACTGCTGCTTTCGGGCGCTGCCGTCTTCCTCGGATTTGCTGTCTTGCTCTAGATCACAGCTGGCTGCCAACCCTCTCTGACATGGCCTGTCACCCGTCGAGATCCGTCAATCAGATGGGCACGACCTGCCTACACTGCCCTCCATCCGCATCTGTACATATTCACATTCTTGGGCTCCAGTTTCTGTTGAGCACCGAGACTATTGGTCTTTTCTCTCTCCGGCATCATGCCTCTTT
Organism: Testicularia cyperi; assembly: GCA_003144125.1. Taxonomy (NCBI): domain Eukaryota; kingdom Fungi; phylum Basidiomycota; class Ustilaginomycetes; order Ustilaginales; family Anthracoideaceae; genus Testicularia; species Testicularia cyperi. The sequence continues at coordinate 1,546,506 of KZ819188.1, forward strand.
GCTCCACATTCATTTGCATAGATACCTTGTCTGCACTCACTCCTTTTATATTATTGCTTTTTCACCGCACGTGTGTCTCTCTTTCACGAGCAGACCAGGCAGCAAACATCTGTATATAGTACACTCTCTGCCCAACCTTCATTTTTTCTGACTCTGGCCTGTCCATCGTCTCAGCCTGCGAGAGCGGTGGTGCTGTCCTGCCGATATGTGACGACAGGTGTGCAGTAAGCTTGCTCGCCGTTGGTGAGTGGATCTGAGCATCATGCCAACCGGGAGTGAGAGCTGCGTGTTAGACTGTCACTATTTCAAAATACCGAAATGGCGCCGCTCCGAAAGCCGAGGAGTGATTATTGCGCATTGCAAACCACCAATATTAATATCAGTCAGTGCCCTCTCCGCATTCTTGATCGTGCTCCGTGCGAGCATCAACACACCCAGCATCGAAGCCATCATCTTGCCAACCATTCCAGATATCTGGTTTTCGGCGGAGGAGAACACACACTGAAATTCAAAATGGCAGGTCCATCCGAGTCCAAGGTTGGCGCAGCCCAAAGGGAAGGCCCGGATCCGATCCTGCTCTCGCTGTTTGCGAATCGATTCATGTCGGTGGCCGAGTCGATGGGCAAGTCGCTGCAGCAGACCTCAATTTCGACCAACATCAAGGAGCGACTCGACTTTTCATGTGCACTATTCAGTCCGGATGGGTCGCTGGTGGCGAATGCTCCGCATCTGCCCGTGCATCTCGGTTCCATGAGCTTTGCCGTCAAGTTCCAAGTGGACTACCTCCGGTCGATCGGCGAGACGATGAAGCGGGGCGATGTGATCATGGCCAACATGCCCGTCGCTGGTGGCTCTCATCTTCCGGACATTACTTGCATCACGCCGTGCCATGCGGAGGATTCGGACGAGATCATCTTTTTCTGCGCCTCTCGGGGCCACCATGCCGACATTGGCGGTATCACCGCCGGGTCGATGCCCCCAACGTCCAAGACGCTGTTCGAAGAGGGTGCGCGCATCAAGTCGTTCAAGATCGTGAGCGAGGGCAAGTTTGACCGCCAGGGACTCGTCCGATACATGCTCGAGGAGCCGGCGCAGTACCCCGGCTGCTCCGGAACCCGCTGCTTCCGCGACGTCGAGAGCGACCTCCAGGCCCAAATCGCGGCCAACCAAAAAGGCATCAACCTCATCCACAACCTCGTAGCCGAATGGGGCCTCGACATGGTGCAGCAGTACATGGAGCACATCCGCACCAACGCCGAGATGGCCGTGCGCGATCTGCTGCGCAATGTAGCCGCAAGGCAGCGCACCAACCGACTCCATGCGGTCGAGTACATGGACGACGGAACGCCGATCGAGCTCACCGTCGAGATCGATCCCGAGGCGGGCTCCGCCGTGTTTGACTTCGAGGGCACGGGTCCGGAGGTGGCTGCCAACTTTAACTGTCCTCGTAGTGTGGCGTCTTCGGCCATCATTTACTGTCTGCGTGCGATGGTGTCGTCGGATATCCCGCTCAACCAGGGCTGTCTGACGCCCATCGACATTCGGATCCCGAAGGGCTCGCTCCTGGATCCGTCGGAGACGGCGGCTGTGGTGGGCGGCAACGTGCTCACGAGCCAGCGGATTACCGATGTGGTGCTCAGAGCGTTCAACGCGGCCGCTGCCAGTCAGGGCGATACCAACAACCTCACATTTGGACTCGGAGGCAAGGACAAGGAAGGTAACCACGTCGAAGGATTCGGCTACTACGAGACGATCGCGGGTGGATCCGGAGCAGGTCCCTACTGGCACGGCACCTCTGGCGTGCACACGCACATGACGAATACGCGTATCACGGACCCCGAGATTCTGGAGCGCAGGTATCCGGTGGTGCTCCGGGAATTCTCGCTGCGGGATGGATCCGGCGGCAACGGCAAGTTTCGGGGCGGAGACGGTGTTGTGCGGGACATTGAGTTTCTGGCACCCGGCATCCAAGTTTCCATCCTCAGCGAACGCCGCGTGTTCCAACCCTACGGACTCGAGGGCGGCGAGAATGCGCAAAAGGGCATCAATCTGTGGATCAAACAGCGCAGAGCGGCAGACGGAGACCTGCGCGACGGCGAACAAGAAGGCCAGGCTGCACCGAGAGTCATCAACCTCGGCGGCAAGAATACCACCGCCATGGGCCGGGGCGATCGCATCATCATCCGGACGCCCGGCGGTGGCGGGTGGGGTCCGCCTCTGACTCGGGCTCCTGTCCAACATTCGGATCGCGACTCGACAGGGAAAGGCGCGGAAACGGAATCGGCGGAGGAACAGGGCCCGATCAACTCGCGCAATGCTTCGGCGAGGATGGCGCCCCTCCTCAACGACGATTCGTCCCCTTCGGGCGTGATTGCCCCTTCCAAAGACGAGGGGGACGCCAACAATACGCACAGCATCCTTCCGGGCCCTTCGCCGCACCATACCACTAGGAGCAAGGGCAGCGTGGCCGAATGGAGCGCCGTACAGCTCGGAGCATGAGCCTCTCTCTCTGCAATACCATCGATTCGAATGCAGTCTCTTTGACTTTTCCTTTACTTTCATGCGCTCTTGCTCGTGTAGAGCTCTGTGTGTGTGTCTTCGTGAACATTGTTGTGATGTGTAACGACACAAGTGTCGACAGAACAATTGTGATGCAAAGACGTCCTCATTCAAGTCGCAAACCAGCACCCTTTTTCCCGACTCGACTGACTCATCGTTTCGATAAGATCGTGACGATACATCAAAGGGGAACGGGGTCGAAGGCTTTTTTCCCCTTTCTTTTTGGATACCGAGTCAAAACAGCCGACAAGAGTGTCGAGTGTCGAGTGTCGAGAGGCCAGAGTTTGAGCTTAGAAGCGCGTAATCGGACATCGGGCCACTCGCCACTCTTCACTCATCAGTCGTCGGTCGCGCCGCAAAAGATCGGACTTTTGACCAACCAAAGCTTCAGATTAAGGTAGGGCGGGCTCTTGTCGATCGATCTCGGATACAACTCTGAGTCGGGTCTGTCGAGGTACCTTTGCGAGCCAAGTTGGGCCCTGCTTTGACAGGTCGGTCTTTTGGATTGCCGTACTGTACAGTACAGTGCAGTGCAGTGCAGGAAGGCCTTGGCTGTACTGTACACGGGCTCTTGTCGGACTTGCTGCAGTATGGGCAAAGAGGACCAGACGCAACATTGCTAGAGCATAGACTGTCTGTTGCGTACACCCGCCCCGCCACGCCCCACAAGTTTCGACAGAGAAGGCAAAACCAGAAAGAGTACAGTCGTGCATGCGAAGTGAGGAGGAAGGGCGGGGGCTTGGCAAGTTATCTACCGTAAAGCTGGAGAACAGCAAGACAACGGCGCGCGACGAGTATCGAGTGTCGAGTTCAATTCGGCGAATTCGCCGACGCTGCCCTTTACCCTGCATACGCACAGCACTGTATTGCCATGCAGTGAAAGTCAGCCGGTTGATTTGGGAAAGGGGGGAACCTGATCTGCATGCCGAGTGGATGGGCCGACGCGCGTGTGTGTGTTGGGTGGATTTAGGCAGATGCTGGGCCCCGTACTTCTGCACTGTACTGGTTGCATTTTCTCCGAGTTTCCGTAATGCCCCACACTCTATCCAGGAATCAATTATTGATGGTGTGCCGGTTTTCTCTCCCTCCGCCTCCTGTGTTGCTTCATTGGGCCGTTCGAGCTGTATCACTTTGCCCTCTCTGTCAATGTGCTCCGGTTAGAGCACATTGACAGGTCGTGCCCTTTTTTTTGCTCGGCAAAAAAAGGATCGCTCCGCACTCTCGTGGTCAACAATGACCCTGACCCACGGCCAAAAAAAGAGCCATCGGAGAATCCGCCGTAAGCACACCGCACAGTAGTCCCACAGTGAGCCACGGCGGAGGTGGTGGGCTTCCGCGGTCGTAACGCATACTTCCGTATCACTCACTTCGACTTCGTGATGCTCCACAAGAGCTAGCCGCACGCTGCATGTGCAGTCGTACCCTTTTGCTCGAGTCGCTCGTCCGCACTTTCTCACTCTGACTCGTAATATCTTGCTCTGTTCATCGACATCAACGGTACACTCCTAAGTTGGGGGACTTGGGCACCTCGAATGAGGCTTGTGGTGCATGGTGCCGTGGTACATAAATGGAGAGAGAGAGAGAGAGACAGAGAGACAGAGGGATGTGCAATCCACGCCGGCGACGTCGAGAGCCAAGGCTATGCAATTGACGCAGCTGCAGCACTGACAAAGTGCGAGCTTTCTGCCCGCGAGGATGAGTCGCTGCTGTACTGTATGGTATACCGCTCAACCTGCCAATCGGCGCGATGGAGCCTGAAGGGGTTCAGAATGGACCACGCCTTCTGGATGGAACGCGAATGCGAGAGGACCTGGAATGAAGTCATCCGTGTCGTGGTTCGCAGCCGATTCGGAGAGTTGGGGTACCGTAGCTAGCTGTGTTGCTCGGTCGAGCCTCGTGACACGCTACAGCTCCACCGATGTCTGCATTTCCTCACTCTGGATTGCACGCCCTTTAACCGCTATACCACTGTACTTGGCGACCCAATTCGGATGACCGATAAATGCGAAAAATGCGGCACGCGCGAGAGGCACAACTCCCTGCTTTGCTCCGCCCACACTCAAAACAGAGTCACAGGTACAGTACAGTACGGCAGCCCCGACCCCGCAACGACGTGCATCGAGCGCCCTTCAAGACTTGCGAGTCTCTCCGCCTACTTGCAGTGTAATGGCTGCCAGAATCTGCCAGAACAGGGCTTGTCACTTTTTTTACTCATGCAGGGTTCTCTGGCATCTGCTGACTGACCCTACCTCCTTTCCCTGTCTCACCTCGGACCACCCCTTGTTCTCTCTCTCTGTGTCTATTGCATCACACACACGCCCTGACCGCCATGCCGAATCTAAATCGGCACTCTTTCACCGCAGAGTGAATGTGCGCGCGTGTGTGAGTGTATGGATGTGCATTCCGCGTCGTTGTCGGACCCAAGCCTATGCGTGTGCTACGCTGACTTGCTCGCTGATAAGGCAATGGAAAGCCAAGGCTACCGTCGGCTATTCCGTCTATCACTTTTGGGGGTTCTTTTTTCTCCTCTCCCTCGCTCTGCCGCAAGAAAACGTGTAGTGTGATGAAGGTGGGTTTCCGTGGCAACCACACTTTGTGGCCTCAGCCGAACGTCGCAAGAGATCGACCAACACTACTGCATACACCAGCAGAGCAGCACCAAGCCCGCCCGTCCGCCCATGCCTTGATTCTCCCACGCCCAGGGCTGCTCAACTTGGCTCTCGCATCGCTCGGGGCCTCGCTCGGAAGTGTTCCGTTTCCACTTGTCTACTGTAGCTGCATGATGCCCATCCCAATAATGACTTCTGGATCGACCTGATGAGTCAAGCCGCCTGCGTGTGCCTGCCTCTCTCGCGTTCGTATAAGAGTCTGTGCTTGAAGCTCTCTCGTACCCATCTTATCGTCCGTCTACCCACCCTTCCTCGACAACCTCCGCAACGCTCGTTCGGCCTCTCCTCTTGCCCTGATCGCAACAGCCTGCCTTTGAGATCCTCCTCTGCTCTCCTCCTGAAGTGCTTTGCAGCGAATCATTCGGCTCTCAACTATCAATCCTGACCTTGTGCTTCAGTCACTGCTAGAGTCCAAACGCTGCCACCACAGCGAAAGTAACTCGCACACTACTTCTTCATCTTCAGAAATGGCACCTACCGCCGACGTGCACCCGGCCGCGAGGCCTTCGCTTCCGGTCCAGCCCTCGGAAACCAAGATCCGCAAGGCTTCCAGCTTCAAGACGGACCAGGTGGTAATTGACGGCCAGACGCTCAAGATTCAGGGCCTGGTGGCCTCGGCGCGGTACGGACATGTTCCCATCCTTGACCCTTCGCCTGCTACGCGCAAGCGCATCGACGACTCGGTCCACTCGCTCATTGCCAAGCTCGACCGCGGCGAGTCGATCTACGGCATCAACACAGGCTTTGGCGGCTCGGCTGACTCGCGAACTGCAAACACGCGCGCGCTCCAGCTTGCCCTCCTTCAGATGCAGCAGTGCGGTGTACTCCCCGTGCCCTCGAGCTTCCCCATGGGCGAGCCCAGCTCGGCACCCTTCGCGCTGCCGCTCACCGACACCGACTCGTCGCTCATCATGCCCGAGGCCTGGGTCCGTGGCGCCATCGTGGTTCGACTCAGCTCTCTGATGCGCGGACACAGCGGTGTGCGTTGGGAGGTGCTCCAGACCATGCAGAAGCTCTTCCTCGAGAACAACGTCACTCCCGTCGTACCCGTCCGTTCGAGTATCTCGGCCAGTGGTGATCTGAGCCCATTGAGCTACGTCGCGGGTGCTCTTGCAGGCCAGAAGGGCATCTACTGCTGGGTCACTGACAAGGCGACGGGACAGCGCGTGCGCGTGCCTGCAGACGAGGCTTGCCGCATGTACAGCATCACACCCATCACCTACGAGCCCAAGGAGGCGCTGGGTCTGCTCAATGGCACCGCATTCTCGGCGTCAGTCGCCGGTCTGGCCACCTACGAGGCCGAGAAGCTGGCAATGCTCACCCAGCTCACCACTGCCATGGCCGTCGAGGCGCTCAAGGGTACAGATGCAAGCTTTGCTCCGTTCATCCACGAGACGGCGCGTCCGCATCCCGGCCAGATCAAGAGCGCCCGACTCATCCGCAGCCTCCTGTCCGGCTCGGCCCTGGCTGAGCACCTGGAGAACGAGAAGCACGTTCTCTTCTCCGAGGACAATGGCACGCTGCGACAGGACCGCTACACGTTGCGAACCGCCTCGCAGTGGGTCGGTCCGGGTCTGGAGGACATCGAGGCCGCCAAGCGCAGTGTCGACATTGAGATCAACAGCACCACCGACAACCCGATGATTGACCCCTACGACGGCGATGGCCGCATTCACCACGGCGGCAACTTCCAGGCCATGGCCATGACGAACGCGGTGGAGAAGCTGCGTCTGGCGCTGTGCGCGATGGGCAAAATGACTTTCCAGCAGATGACGGAGCTGGTCAACCCGGCCATGAGCCGTGGTCTTCCTGCGAACCTGGCCGCGACGCCAGACCTGTCGCTCAACTTTTTGGCTAAGGGTATCGACATTGCGCTTGCAGCAGTCACGTCGGAGCTCATGTTTCTCGGCAACCCTGTTTCGACGCACGTTCAGAGCGCCGAGATGGCCAACCAGGCCATCAACTCGCTGGCGCTCATCAGTGGCCGCCAGACGCTGCAGGCCATCGAGTGCCTGTCGATGATCCAGGCCTGGTCGCTGTACCTGCTCTGCCAGGCTCTTGACATCCGTGCTCTGCAGGACAAGGTCGCGGCGCAGTTGCCAGCCTGGATCCTTGCCTCGCTCAACGCGCACTTTGGCGAGTGGATGGACGAGGCCAAGCAGAAGGAGATCGCGGCGCTGGTGCTCAAGCAGATGAGCAAGCGTCTGGACGAGACCTCGTCCAAGGACCTGCGGGACCGTCTGGTGGAGACGTACCAGGACGCCTCGTCGGTGCTTGTCAAGTACTTTTCGGAGCTGCCGAGTGGTGGAGGTGCAGACCCGCTGCGCAACATTGTCAAGTGGCGAGCCGCCGGTGTGGCAGACACGGAGAAGATTTACCGCCAGACTGTGGCCGAGTTCCTCGACGACCCGCACGCATGCCACGCCTCGCATCTTCTTGGCAAGACCAAGCGCGCCTACGAGTTTGTCCGAAAGACCCTCGGCGTCCCCATGCATGGCAAAGAGAACTTTCACGAGTTCCAGGGCGAGTTCTCCTCGTGGAACACTACCGGTAGCTATGTTTCGGTCATCTATGCTTCGATCCGCGACGGCGAACTTTACAACATGCTTGGTGAGCTCGAGCAGGATCTCGGCCTCTAGGACGCAGCCCACCCTTTTCTGAAAAAACGAAGATACTTGTACTCTGTCGTCTCTAGTTTTGCTTAATTTGAACCTTTCCCTGGCTACGAATTGATAGATCCCGGGAAGCAGTATTGAGTGAAGTGTATCGTTCTGGATGGAGGCGTGGTGGAAATGTTTGTGTAGTGCAGTGCTGCGAAACGGTGCCAAGGTGGTGATGCAAGCGCGATGTCAGATCCGACCAAAGTAAGCTGTCAATCCAAAGCCCCGCAAAAGAAGAGATGAAAGAAGCCAAGCCAAGCGAAGCGAGTTTGGCGTGATTCATTAATCGAGGCGTCGACCGTCGGTTGTCGGTTGTTGAATGGTGGACGGCAACTCTGACGTGCCGGTCCACCGACCTCGCTCGCGCTTTCTTTTCTGTCTATCGCCAAATCCGACGGGCTGGCTTTCGCTCAGACGACATCATCTACACATTTGACTCATCACTGTGGCACTGGACCAGACTTGGGATCTCTCTTTCTTTCTTTCTCTCTCTCTCTCTCTTTCTCTACCATCCACATTCGAACAAAGATACTTGATCCGAAAGAAAACCAGCTCGAGGTTGCAGCGCAAGGAACAAGATGGCTTCACCAATGTCGTCGTCGCAAACAACGCCCTCCAAAGCGCCCCACTTTTCGGCACCGCAGAGCCTCGGCGAGCTGCGCAAGCTGCTGTCCGACCCGCCGCTGTCGCCGGCCAACCGCGTGGTGACGCGCGCGTTTTTGCTCGGATACGGAACCAACGTGGTGCTGGACGGCATTGTGCCGCTGGCGCTAAGGAAGAAGTCGGCACGCGAGGCACTGGCGGCGTTTGTGTCTCGTGTTTCGGTTCAGTCGGGCGCCGCGCTCGGGGTGTATGCGGCCGTGTACCGCTCCCTGCTCTCGCATCTTACCAGGTTGAGGCTACTGCTGCTGTCCAAGGCATGGCGGAGGGAGGATCTGGACTATGCCGTGACGAGGGACAGGATCAAGGCACGCATCGTGAGGTTGCTGCAAAGCATTGCCCTCGTGCCCTTTTTGGCCGCGCTGGCCTCGTCGACGAGTTTCCTCGCGTTTCCGCTAAAGAGCATCCGCCGATCGATGGCGCTCTGGCTGTCGACAAAGGCGGTGGAGAGCGTGTATGCCGTGCTGCGGGCGGGCGACTCGCGGCTGACCCGGTGGATTCCGGATTGGATCGGCGCGTCGTTCTTCTATGCGCTCGCCAACGGGCAGTTGCTGTGGGCGTTTCTGTTCGAGCCGGATGCGTTTCCGAGTTCGTACGGCCGTGTGATACTCGCACGCAGCACGTCCTACATCCCTCCTCGTCCGCAGGGGCTGCCGACGAGCATCCCCTGGCCAGCGCCTCGGGAGGTGGCAGACACCATCGCCGCGCTCTCCACCCCCACCAGATCCGCGGCCGCCTACCCCGCCTTCAAGGCCCCCGTACTCTCGGCACTCACGCCCTCCAAATACCCAGCCTCCAAATACCCCGTCATCAACCCTGTCCTCGACTACGCTCCCGTCCACCCCGCCCACTCCCGCCTCCTCTGCTCCCTCCTCCATCCAACCCAGCCCTCGTGTAGCAAAAACTTTCTCCACTTTTTCGCATCCGAGTGGCAGGCCTCGGCCAAATTCGTCGCTGCGTTTACCGCCGTCACCCAGCTCCTGGCTTACAGGCGCGTGCTCAAGGACCCGGAGACCGCACTCTTCCGCTTCGGCCTTGCTGTCGTCCAGGGTGCAACTGTCATCTCGGGATCCATCGGCACAGCGTGGGGCCTCACCTGCTTCTGGCAGCATTATCTCCCGCGGACCTTGCTCCCGCGTGCCAGGTACTTCCTGTCGGGCTTCCTGAGCTCTGTCTTTATTCTAGCTGTTCCCAATGCTCGACGCGCTCAGCTCGGAAGCTGTGAGTTTTGCCTTTTTTCCCTTTCCTGACTATTCTTGCTTCTTTACGGGCTTCCTCTTCTCTAAGTTTTCGTACTGACCACCTCTCCTTTTTCCCATCCTTCCTTTTCCATTCTTGCCTACTTTGCAGACGTGACAAGGCAATCACTGGACTCGACCTACTCGATCCTCAAGAAACGCAGCCTGATCCGTCCGCTGCCCCAAGGCGACGTCCTCCTCCTCGCTTTTGGCCTCGCTACCCTCTCGGCGCTCTTCGAAACACGTCCCCGCTCGCTCGAATCTACACTCGCCAAGTCCATCGCCCTCATCGCAGGTAAATCCGCCACTGTCGACCAGCACAAACAGGTCGATCTGCAGTTTGTGCCTGTGTCTGTTTCTTCGTCTTCTTCTTCTTCTTCTTCACAGGTTGGAGGAGCTGAGGACAAGAAGACGCAGTAACTCATTCATTTTTTCTCAACTCATGTCGAAATCGAGGACATGAAGTCCCACAAGCACTTGTTCTTTTTCTTCCTCAACTCATGTCGAGATCAAGACACTAGTGGCTTTATCTACGCGCTTTTCTGCCGCTGCTCTTGTCAAAGTCGAGGTCAAGGACACGGAAACGAAAATGCAGTAGTCCTTGTTTGTCGACTCCTTCCCCCGCCCGTTCATGGTGACAATTTATTCCTCGTTCTCCTTGCTCACTCACTATCCCGTTTCCACACGATGCACAAAAAATGGACAAACAACGCGGTGCTTCAGGCTCGGTATAGCCAGCTCGATACGAGTTGGAACCTGTGCCGTGGTTGGCTGAGGAGGGGCGTTTTAAGCAGGGGTATATAATACATAAGAAGTCAGGAAGGGGGGCTGACGCATGGCTTTCTCGAGATGTCGCTATTTCTCTCTGAGCAAGAGAATGCGAGAATGCGAGAATGAGGGAGAGAGAGGGAGGGGGAGGGGGTGGAGAAGACTTTAATCAAGCGGCAAACTTTTCATCGGACCGCGTAGCCTCAGTGCTGGAGAGGAGGGATTCTTCTCGTCTCCTGATTGCGCGGTCCTCTTCGTCGAGGGGAATGATGGCGTTTGCAACCATGCCGACAATGGCCGAGATGAGGAAGGGGGAGGAAAGGACAATGACGATCGAGTCAAGGAAGCCCTTGAGAGCGCGGTTTCCGCCAGCATAGGTAAAGAGGTGGTCGAACAGATCGTCCACGAGCAGGGTTCCGAAACCAAAGCCAAACGAGAGAGCAAGGATGAAGCGGTTGCGACGGGTGAACTCGACTTTCTGCAGCACCTTCATACCGGACACTGCGATGGAGCCAAAGAGGATCAGCAGCACACCGCCCAGCACGGGAGGAGGGATGGCACGTACACATCCAGCCAGCTTGCCAATCACGCCAAACAGAATGAGCCAGAACGAACACCATCGGCCCGCCATAATGTTGGCACACTTGGTGATGGCGATAACGCCGTTGTTCTGGGCAAACACCGACAGAGGCGGCACGGTAAACAGCGCCGAAAAGATACCCGCAAGTCCGTCGACCAGCACACCACCTGCGATTCGGCGGTCGTACTTGAGCCCAGATACCTCGACCTTGGACACCTCCGAGGTGGCCGTGATGTCTCCAATCGCCTCCATCATCAGGATGATGTAGACTGCCAAGAGTGGCAGGACGGCTGGACCGTACACTCGCAGCTTAAAGGTCTCGACCCACAGGAACGTGATGGGCTTGGCGGCATCGATCGGTGCCCGGGACATGTAGCCGAGCGGACCGGCAATCACCAGAGGCAGCAAGAGACCGAGGGCGATGCTCGCACTTCGCATAGCTGGGCTACCAAAGATCTCGACCAGGATCACAGTCATGAATGAGAGGAAGCCGAGACCGAGGTAGTGCGCGTCTCCCCAGACAAAGGCGCGCTGGCCGGTGCCAGTGCAGAGGACACCCGGGTTGCTGTGGCAGTACGATCCACCGCCAAAGGACGGAATGGCCGACTCGCCAATGAGCTTGATACCGATGAAGGCCACGACGGTGCCGGTGATGATGGGCGGGAACATTCGCTTGAGGACGCGATGCGGGAGGAACGAGAGGGCGATCTCGAGCAGAGCACAGACGGCACAGGTTCCGAGGAGGTATCCGTAGGCATCAGGGCAGGGAAGACGCGCGCCAGTGGGGCTGGTGGGACAGATACCATCGGCGTAAAGGTTGTTGAAGACCGAGCCGGTGACCGACAGAGTGGCGAAACTAGTACCGACGACACTGAGCAGACCGACGCCGAGCTGTCGTCCACCGGTGAAGGGAAGAGGAATGACGGACTGCTGGATCGCAGAGATGATGCCCGAGCAGATGAGACTGGCCGAGATCAGGTATGCCGATGTTTCGGCGGAGAGTTTGAGCGCAGAAGCAATGAGCATGGGAGGCGTGATGAGACCGCCGAGCATTGCAAGTGCATGCTGGAATCCACAGATGGCGGCTACCGCAATGGGAAGGTCATCCTGAACGCCGTAGAAGGGAGAGTCTTGGGCGCCGCCGTTTAGCTTGGACTCGGGCTTCCAGGGAACGAGCCGAGGGAAGCAGAGAGCACTGAACGAGTAGTCGCCGGTCCAGCCATGACGCGTGGTCACCTTGCGAACGACCGACTGCAGCCTGGATCTCGGCTCGGTCGAGTCGTGGTGGCCAGAGAGCAACTCGGGCGGAGAGGTAGTAGGCTCGGGATGCGCAAACGGCTGCGTCGTGACCGTAGCATTCTTGGAGGTGCCGGTCATGATGGTGTCGGAAGGGTAGTCCTTGGAGTCTGATTCTTTTGGTGAGGAAGACATGGGCAAATTGTGGCTGCTTCCGTTGCAAGACGGGTGGTGAAGAGGGTATATGAATTGCGAAATGAAGGCCGTCTACGGATGGAGGCAGCGATTGGGTCCTTTGAATGTGGCTTCCGAGATGAAGCTGCCGACCAGTTCCGCGCAAGATATTTTGAAGGACGTAAAGTCTCTTTGCTGTCGTGGCAAAGCACAGCGACGGAGTGCTTCCGCGGAGTGCAGGCAGAGAGGACGGAGGGAGAGAGGACAAGTGTCTTGGTTTGACAACGAAAGGGAAAGCGAATCTCGAGATAGAATCAAGCTTTTGGCGTTGAGCTTATAAGCTTCAAGGTGAGTTGCTTTCACGCTGGCAGTCAAGCTCGGACAGGTTGCACGATCGGCCAGCCGTGGTACGGTAAAGCTTTGCACTCACGGCAAAACTACGATGCACACTGTGAAGCACCTGCAGTAATGTTGCAGTGCGATGCGTCGTACCTGCAAGCGAGCGAACAAACGACACGGATGGGAGGAAAAGACGGGACCGGCTAAAGTGTTTAGCAAGGAGGCAGGAGGGGGGACTGACAGCACGGGCCGACTACGGCAGCGGGGCAAAGAAGCCACCAAGCGAGTCTGCCGGGATGGGTAAGAGTAGTGTACTGTAGTGGATCAGCCTGTGGCTAGGCAAGCGTCTACTGTACTGAAGCAGCAAGGCCCCGTCTAGAGAGGACCGGGCGGATGAGAAGGAAGGATTGACAGGGTGGCACACGACCCTCGTGCAGCAACGAGAAGCGAGATTAGGCGGGCCAGTGGAATTCATGCTGATAACGACACGTCCACGTCCAACTCCGGACGTTGCTCTCATCGTCGAATCAGACGGCGCGCTTTTTCCCCCTGGGCTATGGGGGGTCTTGCTCTGATTTCTTCCCAAGACGCCCACTCTCGTTGATTGTGTGAACGACTGCCAGGATCAATGTTGTCTCGTTACAGCTGCTGATGGCCGGTTCTTCTGATGCCGGGCAAAGTCCGCGTGTCAAGCGCTTATTGTGGTGGCCGTCAGGGACAGCAGGCCATTATTGCATTCTCGCCCTCCTCCGTCCGCTACCGGACGGTGGCATTGGCGCTTTGCATATCCCAATCGTGCATCAAATGTCTCTGGAGAGGCCTCTTACAGTCACCGCTAACGCCGAGAACCTTGTTAGCCGCCACAACAGCAACGTCGCCCGGCCCAGCTTTGGCTCTGTCTCCAGTGTCTATAAGCTTGCGATTCCTTGAAATGTATCCACTAGCTGTATCTGTTTTGTTGACTCAGGCTCGAGATCCGGAGCTAGGCAGCGGGGAAGCAAACATTGAGAGTCTTTTCAAGGCGAAGAATACATACAAACAACCGAAGCTGCGGGGTGCACATGCTCGTGTTGGTTAGCCGTGACGGCCGGCACGCTCACGGCCAGGCCACCGTGCTGTCGACTAATTCTCATGCCGTGATCTGCTTTCAACGCAGGTGCCTAAAATTCGATGAACCCATGTAGTTGCTCTGATGGTATCCGATCCAGAAAAAAAAAGCCTCAATGTCTGCTAGCATCGATTGCGGAGACAACAGTGGTAAGGAGTATTTGATAGTGCGGAGCTGTGGCGCGTATCAGGCCGGCGCAGCATGGGTCTGCTGCCAAGGAAGAAGAGACGCAATAATCAATCTACAGTATTTGGCAATTTTGTTATCAGGGCAAAGCCAAGACGGGCAGACGCAGACGGGCCGGGTAGAGGTAGTACATGCCGAGTCGAAAGGAGCACCCGGATTGCGGGGTGGGGACGAGTGAAAGAAGAAGAAGAAGAAGAAGGAGGAGGAGGAGAAGGAAACGAAGGGGACGCTGCGGGAGCGGGCCAATCAGAGTGGACAAAAGGGAGGATTCCTTCGAGATAAGATTGTTGAAAAGCATGCGCCGGACAATAATTATATGATTGATTGATTGATTATTGACACGACCGGTCAAAGCAGCGCGCGCGCGCTCTCTTTGTGGCACATTGCCTGGTCGGTCTCTGCTCAGTCAAGCGCCACAGTACAGTATACTGTGGTAACAGTACTGTAGTACTACTGTACAGTACTGTACTGATAGTGAATGCATGGGCTTTTCCCACTCGGCTGGAGCCCCTTTCGGACATGGCCGAAGCCACGATATTCCATCGACGACATTTTCAAAGTCCGACAGACTCGCATGTGCTGCAACTGCAGAGTACAGGGTACAAGAAGGCCCTTGGCGAAGACCCGTAAGGTTCTCACAATCTTACATCAATACGTTGCGGAGAGGTCAAATGTCGCACGGGTGCTCAACAGTCATTCATCGGCAATCAATTATCATCCTATCCTATCCAATCCAATCCAATAATCAACTCAACATTAATCAACCACAGAATTCCCATTTGGTGGCGCGCAGTCGCAAATAAGGTTGTCCGCCTCCTCGACCTTTCGCAATCTAGCAGTGGCCAGCCAGCCAGGAACCGGTCAATGACCATAGAAGCAGTACTCTCTCCGCACCTTCATCCCGGTCCTTCACATCTATGACCCTTGTCGGTCCGCATATTTCACCCCACAACCATGGTTCTCGTCAGAGAGGCCATCGCGGGGCCTAGCCGCCTGGCCAGCACTCCTCTGCTACGCAGCTCGTCGTCAACCACTTCGGCACGACGATACCTTGAACCAAAAGCACGCCATCTCTTCTCCTCAGCTACTCGGCGAAAGCCATTGGCAACCACTCCGATCACCTCGTCCTCTGGCGGCGCAACGGTTCTGCCACCTGCTGTGGCCTCGACGTCGTCGGCGTCATCCTCGGCACAGCTTCGCGCGAGGCAACGCATCTCAGATATCGATGCCGTCCAGCCGTCGCCGTTCCTGCGCGATCGACACCATCGACAGCACACCTACCTCCGCATCTCTCTCACAGAAAAGTGCAATCTGCGATGTCTCTACTGCATGCCCGAGGACGGGGTGCCTCTCACGCCCGCATCCCATCTCCTTTCGACTGAAGAGGTGCAGAGGCTCGCATCTCTCTTCGTCTCTCAGGGCGTCACCAAAATCCGACTCACAGGTGGCGAGCCGACCATCCGTCAGGATCTCCCGCAGATCATCTCGTCGCTGTCTCAACTCAAACAACATGGACTCGAACAGATTGGCATCACCACTAACGGCATTGCCCTCGGCAGGCGCAAGCTTGACACGCTCGTTGCAAACGGCCTCACCCATCTCAACGTCTCTCTCGACACCCTTGACCCGTTCAAATTCGAATTCATGACTCGTCGCAGAGGCCACGAAGCCGTCGTCAGTTGCATCGAGCGCGCGCTCGACCTCGGCGTACAGAGTGTCAAGATCAACGTCGTCGTCATCAAGGGCCTCAACGACACCCAAGACGTACTCGACTTTGTTCGCTTTACCAAGGACAAGCGTATCACGATCCGCTTCATCGAGGTTAGTGCCGCATCTTCTTGGCTACTTGTTGTCTGCAAACACCGTTGCTGACTGCCTTGTTTCTTCTTTCACCTCTGGTCTCTTCAGTACATGCCCTTTGACGGAAACAAGTGGCAGGTGACCAAGCTTGTTCCATACCAGGATCTTGTTGGCACAATACAGCGCGAATTTCCCACCTTTGCTCGTCTGTCTGCCCACGACGACGCCAATGACACTTCCAAGCACTGGCACGTTCCCGGTCACGAGGGCAAGGTCGGCTTCATCACCAGGTAAGTGTGACACGACCAGGTTCTATCAGACTGCCATTTTGCCAATGGCGCGAAACAGTGAAGCTGACGCACTGTGACACACTGTGATCGCACAACCACCAGTATGACGGACAACTTTTGCGGTACGTGCAATCGGATTCGTGTCACCGCCGATGGTAATCTCAAGGTAAGTAACAAGGATCACTTTCCCAAATATGATAGGCGCATTTGAGAGGTCCATTCAGCTGACCACTCTCGTCACATTTGTGTTGCCTCGTTGCTAGGTCTGTCTGTTCGGAAATGCCGAAGTGAGCCTGCGGGATGCGATGCGCGAGGGTTTTGGACCCATCTCGCCGCTCATTCCTGGCTCCGATGGGAAACCGGCAACCGACGAACAGCTGCTCCATCTCATCGGCGCTGCCGTTGGACGCAAACACGCCAAGCATGCTGGTATGAAGGACCCCACCGAGCTTGCCAAATCGCTCAATCGTCCCATGATTACCATTGGCGGCTAGACACTTCCTCATCTGCAAACCACAGCCAGACACAAAAGCAGCTTACCCATCTTCACAATTTGATACCCCTCCTGCACATCGCCATGCACACTTGCATCTTGTCACTATGGACATCATCGGTCCGCTTCCGATGCCGATATTGTAGCTTCTCATCCTGCGCAACCCTTCCGTCTGCGCTCGTCATTCGGTCGCGGACGGTCGGGGTTGCTGTCTCCCAGAGCCCGCACATTTGGCAACGGCTCCATGGCCCGATCGTTGCTGCACACCTCAGCCGTGTCTCGACGTCACAGCAAAGTCGAGGAAGACGAAGACGAAGATGACAATCCCTGGGGCGACCTGGACAAGGCCTTTGACAACCTGCAGAACAAGTCCCTCTACCATCAAGTCTATCACAACCGTCCCGAATCAGCTTCGGGTGCTCCCGAGGCACGCTCTGGCCCAGAACCAGTAACAGCAACGACGGACAGGCCGAGTTCCGGTCGAGACAGAGGCACACGCAATCCGATCACGGACATGGAAGAGGCCATCTTTGCACAGGCTGGCGCAGCAGCCATCCGAAGTGCACCCGAGCCCCGAACGACCACGGGCCCCATCGGAGCGGTCCGCTTTTCCGACTCTCCGCCGTCCATGAGCAGCAGTCTGACCAGCGCTCCGCCGACATTTGGGGGATCTGCTGCTGCTTCGGGTATGCCGATGGGTATGCAGCATCAACGATGGTCGGAATATATGCAGCAGGAGGCGGGGGTTTCCTCGTCGAGTGGGGATGGGGATGATGACTCGCCCTGGGCCTCGCTCGACGCCTTTGTGGACAACCCTGACGCCTCGGCAGAGTACGCCGTCCCTCTGCAACAGCTTCAGCAGCAACAGCAGCACTATCCATCGACCACTCGAGGGCGAGCAGCCGTCACACCCACCGTCGATCCTCGGATGTTGTCCCGCGCATCGTCGGCAGGTGAAGGAATCCTTACGGCGAGCGAAGAGGCCATGTTTGCACAAGCTGGAGCCGCGGCGATCGACAACATTCCCGCATTGCAGTCCAACCCGGCTGCTTCTCTGCAGCAGTCTGCCTCTGGTCGTGGTGGGCTCGAGTCCGATCGGCTGACGCACATCGACCCCCGCTCGGGCAGGGCATCGATGGTCGACGTTGGCTCGAAACCCGCCACGGCGCGCACAGCCACCGCGGTGGGAAGAGTCTACATGCCGCGCTCGGCGGCACACTTGATCCGCGCGACGGAAGCGCGCGAGGGAGTGGCTGGCAAGGGGTCTGTGCTGCAGACTGCCCAGCTCGCTGGCATTATGGGTGCAAAGAGAACCTCGGATCTCATTCCTCTCTGTCATCCCCTTGCTCTGGCTAAAGTCGATGTCAAGCTCGAGATTCTGGATGTAGACGACGAGATCGAGGTCGATGCATCTTCCTTCAAGAGCACGCCTGGAAATTCTGCTGGTCTTGATCGTGGAGCTAGAGCGACAATTTGCAGCAACGATGGCGGATTCACGCTGGACCAGCTACAGGATCCCGATTCGGGTCTGGGACTGTCTAGCGACGGCGGCAACGTCACCGCCGATGCGTATCCGACAGCACCGCCACGGCCACACGCCGAACAAGGCTGGAGCTGCATCGAGGTGACCTGCACCGCGAAAACGACGGGCCAGACGGGCGTCGAAATGGAAGCGCTCACCGGCTGCACAACTGCCTGCCTCACCGTCTGGGACATGGCCAAGGCTGTCGCTGGCCAGACCATGTCCATCAGCCAGGTCAGAGTCACGGCCAAAGCGGGCGGCAAGAGTGGCGATTGGTCTCGTGCCTGAGGTCTTGCTCTCCACTTGCCTTTTCGCCTCTTTCTTTTATTTTTCTCTGGGAATGCGAGCAATGTCATTAATCTCCCCTAAATTAGCGCGAGTATTTTGACTGTGGTATTGGTATCACAGCCGATCGGGTGTTGTTCAACAGTGTTTGTCGACGTTGGTGGGGTGTAGAAGGGTACAAGTACATGATGCCGCCGTGGTGTATGCGTCAAAGGGACGCAATGCTTGGTGCTAAAAAAAAGGAAGGGTAGGCGGAGGAGCAAAGTCAGTCCTGTTTGTCGAGGAAACCGACGCCCTGGGCACGGAGTTTGCGTTCTAGCTGTTCAAGCCATTTCTGGAGCAGGGGGACGGTCTGGGGGGCGCTATCGGGGGCAAAGGAGGAGAGGTATGCGAATGCGTTTTTGGCGATCTTGGGTGCCAGGGTGAGTGCTTGTGTCTGTGCGTCGCCTGCCGACGAGCCCGCGTGCTGTCCTTGTAGCTGTGGTTGTGGTTGTGGTGGTTGTTGTTGTTGTTGGCCGAATGGAGTTAGGGCTGTCGAAGCCGAGGTGGAAGAGGAAGCAGACGGCAGGGTGGCGATCTGTGAATCGACGAGATGGTCAGGTTCGATCGAGATCCCCAGGGTTGCAGTCAGACCTGGTTGCGGAGCGCCTGCGGACACGCCCGCCGAGGGAGCACGGATCTTGAATATCGAGCTCGGCTTGGTGTTTCTCAGACATCCTAGTAGCTGCCACTTTGGTTCTTGTGCTGCCCCTGCCCCTGCCCCCGAGGACGCAGCGGAGGGAGAAGAAGGCCAGAGCAAATGCACAGTCGCCGAGTAGCCCGCGGGAAAGGGCTGCACACCAGTCATGAATACAACCACGTGCGAGATGGAGCTGGCATCCTCGAGCGGGAAGATGCAGTGCGTCTCGTCGACCTGCTGCGGCGCGGTCAGCGGAAGTCGTCCTGGCAAGACTACCGAAAACATGACCGCGACTCCAGCAGCAATTACTCGTCGAGTCTGAAGGAATCTGCTCGTCGGCTTTTCGGCTATCGCAGGGGTGCCAGTTGGTGGGAACGATACTACCGTAAGCCAGCGAACGTGAGCAAAGGATAAAGCTGATCTGATTGTCGTCGATCGAAGCTGTCACAACAGAGATAGTGGGGAATTAAAAAAAGATATCGTCAAGGGGGAGAGAGTGTGAGTGGCATGACGTGTGAACCGTGCCTCTTTGGCTTTCGGCGGTCGAGCTTTGAGGAAATGTCTCCACCTTTTTGCCAGACGAGTGAAGAACAACAACAGCAAGAACAACAACAACAACAACGTTAGATTCGAATGTGGGAAAAGGACAAAAATCGGGCTGCCCGATGGTGGATACGTCCAAGATTTTTTTTTTTTCCTTTTACCTTTTCCCATCTGACGTTTTGGGCCGAATTCCGCAAAGGGTCCATGCATCTGGAGAGATTTTTGAGAATTTTTTGTCCCGGCCACATGCAACACTCTTGCAACCACACCATACCACCGTACTTTACCACGCACACCTGCAGTTCGACCACGAATACAACACTCGAAGAACGCAATTCCAAACTTGCAAACTATAGTATAGCTGTGTCTATACGAGTCCCGACCCACAAAGAATCACCAGAAAAGGCCCTTGAACAACTCCAAGCAAAGCAGACAACACAATGGCGAATCCACGACAGCGAAGAAAGTCGCGATCGTCGGCATCGACCAAGCCGTCCCTCAACGCCAAAAAGTCGATGAAGAAAAAGCTCGCACGCAGCCCCACGGTCAAGGGTGCCGAAGTGCTCAAGCAGGGCTGGGATCCCAAGCTGACGGCGCGACAAAACTACGCCCAGCTGGGTCTGGTGGCTTCGCTCGACGTGCGGCCCAACACTGGCGGCGTTGATCGTGCCGATCCTACGCATCCTGATAACGTCGCTCTTGCCAAGACTGGCTCTTCTTCTTCATCATCGTCGTCCCTTCGAACAGGAGATGCGGATGGTGAGGGGGCAGTAGATGGAGGTGCGAAGACGAACAAGACGAGAAAGGGGATGGCGAGAGTGATTCGTGATGACGCCGGCAACATTGTAGACGTTATCGAGGCGGAAAATGAGGTCGCCGAGTCGTCTGCGACACCATGGGGAAAGCCGATGCGAGACATTGAAGCCGACGACGAAGAGATCGAGACCTACATGCCCCCGCAAAAACCCACCTTGCAAAGAGGAGAGAAACCCAACCCAGTCATCCAGCAGCTCGACTCGCTCGCCGCCTCCGCCGCCCCGGTCGAACGACACACGTCCAACCTCGAGGCCGAATGGCTCATCAACCTCGTCGCACGCCACAACGACGACTTCCACGCCATGGCCCACGACCGCACTCTCAACCCCTGGCAGAAAACTCCGGGCGAAATCAAACGCGCCATCAAAAAAGCCGGCGGTCTCGACACTCTTCGTCCCTAACCCCAACTCACCCCGCTCTCGCTCTTGGATCCGCACACCCAATCTCCCCGCTCCGACTGTCTTTTTTTTTTTTTCCTGCATTGCATCCCGTCGTTGTACTTTAGCTCCCTTGCATTCCTCTCGACAAACATCCCCCTGCAAGTCTATATCTGATCAACTCTTCAGAGAGTGCCGCGCAGAAACAGCCTTTGGCACAATCACGCGGCATTCTGACCGTCTGGGCACCGAAATAGGAAAAAGTAAAAGTCTATATTTCCCGAGAAAGTAGCAGTATCGTAAGGCACGACGTACTGATACGTAACCCGACATCGCGGGGGCGATTACACAACATCCGTGCACAAGCATTGCAATTTGGAAGCACAAAGCACACCGCGTGGAGAGAGAAGGGGGGGCGGGGGCGGGGGCGAGGGAGGGGACCTAGTCGATGGCGACATGGGTTCGGGCGAGTTCGCGGCGCTTAACAATCTCCCATTCGACGCGGAAAAACACCCAGACCCATCTGCGAAAGATTTCGAGGAGCTCCATGACAAACAGCCCACCCTGCCACTGCATGAGGTGGTGGAGATGGGACGAGAGCTTGAGCGACCAGAAGAAGCGCAGGAGCAGGTCGAGCACGATGGCCAGCTGGTAGAAAAAGATGGGGAATAGCAGCGAGGGGGCGGGGCGCAGGATTCGTTCCACGGTCGAGAGTGTCCGTGTGTGGGTCTGGTGGGGGGCTTGCAGCTGTGCGCCCGGTGCTACTGCACTGCCGTTGATGACACTGCCGCTGGCGCTGCTACCCACGCTGCTACTGCTGCTGCTGCTACTGTTGCTTGCACGCGGGTGCGGCACAAACAGCTGGCTGTTGGTAGACGAGGAAGACGAAGCCAAGCCTCCCGAAACCGCATTGAGATGCGCGCTGGCCTTTTCCGCCACTGCGGCAAACCCATTTTGCGGGAACGGCGGCATGTCGCCGCCACTCGGCAGAGGCATGTACGACACGCCGCGGCGATGGAGGCTGCCTGCGCTCTCGGCAAAGGCACTCGTCGAGCTAAAGTTGCTCGGTTGCAGGATGCTCAGGCCCCAATCGTTGCTGACGTCCCACCAGAACGAGAAGAGCGAGTTGACAAACACAGACAGGATCCAGAGCGTGTAGCGCGTGAAGATCTCGATCTGGGGTCCGTGGGGCTTCTTGTCTGCCTCGTACCAGGCACTCAGCCAGATGACGGGGAAGGCCGAGGCGTACTTGGCTGCGTTCCACAGCGGCTTCTTGCTCTTGCGGCCCTTGTCGGTGCTCATCGAGGTGCGATACTCGGAGATGCACTGTCGGAATCGGATCAGATACGGCAGCGAGATGAGGATGGGAACGAATGCCGAGCCTTTCCCGTTCCACCAAGTATGGTGCTCCTTGCGCGGAAGCAGGAAGCACGCGGTAAGCCAAACATCGCCAAAGACTCGAGCAAACGAGGTGAAAATATCGGCAAGGATCACGTCCGAAAACGTGACCGTCTGCGACAGCGACGGCGACAGGATCAGCAGCACACTGCGTCCAAACGCCTTGCGCATCGACTTGAAGAAGAGGTTACCGGGCCAGAGTAGCGCCAGAAACGCACCCGACACTGCAAAGCCCTGGAGCGCCTGGGCGTGTCGCCCACGTGGATCGCCCTCCATGCGATCGACGTAGAAGCGGTACGAGAACCATCCGAGCACCGACCACGTCAGTTGGAAGAGACCAAAGACGAACAGCGGCCGTGTGGTGAGTCCCGAAGTTGTTCGAGACTGAGTTCCCCCAAGGTGTGGCGATGTCGGTGCGGAGGCGTGCGCTGTTGGCAGAATTCCATCGCTGCTGCTGCTAGTGGCCGTATGGTGCAACTCGTCCTCGAGAGCTATACGATGATAGTGCGCCGGCTGCAGGCGCTTCTTTTCTGCAGCGTCGGCCCGAAACAGGGCAAAGAGGTCGATGCCCTTCCGATGCAGGACCAGCACGTTGATGGAGAAGAGGATCAGACCGAGAGATGCCAGCATCAGCACTCGATAGGGTGGTGGGAACCACGCCGAGAAAGACCAGAGCTCCCGATCATACAGCGGGTCGTCCCCCGGCCGCGTATCGCTCATGATGGCACTTGCCTGCAGCTCCAGAGAGCTTCGTATCCTGTCTATGCTCCCTGTATCTAGTCGGATCCTTCTTAGGGATGCTGGAAAGTTTGATTAGGAAATTGAGAAAGCGTTTGGGCCGATCAATCTCCTTGACCGACTTAGTGTTGGGGATTCTTTCGCTGCTGTGCTATACTCCGCCGACCAAGGCGTAGCGCAACAGCAGCCAGTTGATACTGCTGACAACAGGAAGGATTCCGATGCCGAACGATCGTATGTATGTGTGTATGTGTGCGTGTGTGATCGCCCGAGGTTCTGGTGATTTTGTGTGAGACACGAGCGGGAGTAAGAGTTAAAGGCTCACAATATCATAATAAATGTCAAACGACGCAGGTCGGTCAATCCGATTTTCTGGTTGCCAGGCAACGCAAGCAGCGCTGTCTTGACCGCTGTGCTTGGCCGTAGGGACTTGACCAGACTCACGCAGGGTCGGTCGGTCAGGGTTCGCTAGGTTGCAGCCGAACGGGACACTCGTACGCGTGTCGGGCGTGGCCATGCATGTGCACGACACTGCTGTTGTTAGGCGTGGGGCAGTGTTGTGTTGCTCAGTGAGGGAATTCGCCCCATCATTTTTTATTTCTACTTTTCATTTTCTTGTTATTCCGCTTCTCCGAGCTGAGCTGCAGCTATCGTGCTGCCACGAAGACAACAACAATAATCGTCATAACCAGCTGCCGTGCGGTTGGCAACAATCTCGGTTTTGTCCATCACGAGTTCATGTGGGGCTATCTGCCACTTTCACACTGTCTTCTCTGCACTTGCGCGGATCAGCCGAGTCTGGATGTGATCTGCCCTCAGACTTGAACGGAAGTTGAAACGCATAGATAGGCTTTGTAATTGTCCATACTGAATTGAGCGGATCGGACCTGCATCGAGCAAGTCACACATCACTACAGGGAGGGAATGGATAAAGAAGTCGAAGACAAAGAGAAGAAAAAAACGACGGGCACTGCAGAGCAGGAAATCAGAATGCAAATGCGGCAACGGCAGCCGAGGCGGCCAGCAGCGAGGTGGCGATGGCGGCCGAGGCACCAAAGTTCATGGCGCCATTGGTCGAGCCAGACGAAGAAGAGGATCCAGTAGCGGAGCCCGACGAGGAGCTACCGGTGGAGCCGGCCTTGGAGCCCTTGGAGCTCGTGGTGGCAGCGCCCGAGCTGGTAGTCGAGCTGAAGGACGTGTTGTAGTTGCGCGAGAAGAGGTAGTACTGCGACGTAGGATCGCTAAAGATGAGGTAGTCCTCGTGAGCCACGCCCGCGACATAGTTGAAGATCTGGCTCGAGGGCACGTTGCCGTTGTTGGCAGACTCGAGCGCCCTCTGGAAGTTCTGGCCCCGGGTCAAGTGCGAGGTGCCCTGGTACTGGGCTTCGCAGTGAGAGTCACCGCCCTCGCTGTCAGAGAGGCCAAGTCCGTAGATGACGTTGCGACCATAGTAGCGCGAAGCGATCTCGCTCGTGCTGCCCCCCGAACGGCCGTACGACGGCAGGCTCTCGAGGCCGTAGCCCCACTCGTTGACCGTAGACGCGCAGCTCGTGTCCGAAGGGTTCGAGACGGGTCGGTCACTGATCGGCCACACGTACGAGCCGGGGTTGCCGACAAAGTAGTTCATGTTGGCATCGTTGGTCGAGTCGGTCTTTCGCAGCATGGCATACTTTTGTGTGAGAGAGCCTCCGAGCGAGTGGCCCGCAATCACAACCTGGCCTACCTTCGGATAGGTCGACTTGTCCAAAAACTTTTGCGACAGCATGTCGAGTACCGTAAACGACGAGACCGAGGTGTCGCCGGGACCGCGTGAGTTGGAGCCGGTGGCCCAGCCTCCGCCGTTGAAGAGCAGATCGTTTTCCTGCGCGGCTCCCGCAGAGCGATCGTCAGTGTTGAGCCAGGTGGGCGCAACGATAAGGATCTCTTCGCGGTTGATGCCCATGGTCGAGTTGACCGAGGCACACAGCAGCGAGTTGCGCATCAGGTTGGCGTACTTCCAGTAGTCTCGCGGCAGACCGGGCTGGACGATGATCACTCGCTTAATCTTGGACGCATCCTTGCCACGCTCCATGATGTACGGCTGAACGACGCTGCCAGAAACAGTGAGGTCACGCATCGTGTCGAAGCCGAGCACCTGCGGCATTTCGGTCCAACCGGTTGAGAACGAACCGCCGACCGCAGCAGAGCCAATAAAGATGGTGCTGCAACCTTCTCGCTGGGAGTTGTCATCGTGGCCTCCGTTGGAGCTAATGACGATCGTCTGACCCGCAGCATCGCCGGTCTGAGCGCCAGGCGCGGTGGCACCGTTCTGGTAGTCGGACTGCATAATTGAACCGCTCGACTGTCGAGACTGCAGCTTACTGGCAGATCGATGCGAGTTGCGGGCATCTGCTGAAGTTGCCAGCATGGCCAGCGCCAGCGTTGCGGCGGCCTTTCCAAAAGTTGCCTTGACCATTTTTTCCACGTTTTCTTTCCTGTGATGAGACTATGAGATCCAAGGGAACAGACCAAATGGTGGAGAGTTACGGAGGAACGGAGTGATGGTGAGAGTAATGGAGTGTGATGGTCGGAGGAAACGATCTGGACGCAACAATGACAGCAAAGGACGGGCAATGAACAGAGAAGGGAGTTGCAAGATCGGCACGGACGAGGATCCCAAGCAAAGGGTCCGGGGTGGAAACAGGGCGAGGACGCCCAAGTGAAGGATCAGGCTTCGGAAGACCGTCAGAGGGTCAAGTTCCATTTTCGGTATTGGCGCAATCTACTCTCGCTTGCCGTACCCTGCCAGCCGCCAACAACAGCCGTGCTGCTGTCCAGCCCTCGCCGGGAGTATATCACAACAATATTGCTCTTCCGATCCCGCTTCACACACATTTGTCTCCGGAAGAGCATTAGGTCTGTTGTCAGCCGACAGATGACAGACCTGGTGGCAGAGGGGGTCCGACAGCAGGCAAGGGCACCGTCGGACAAACCGAGGCTAGTTGGGTCTGTACGTCAGTTTCGTGGAGTGAGCGTGCAGGCATGACCGACGCAAGCCAAGTCAAGCCTTCGCTTGCAGTACTGCTGTTTCGCTCCCCTTTGCTGGACCCTCTGTGTGTTTTTCTTCTGGAACGCGCAGCTGAGTTTGATGCGAGCACGCTGTTGACGACAGTATCGTCTTCCGTCTCTTTTCTCCGACCGGCAGTCGCCCAATCGGTCATTTCGAGCTCTCGCCAGTCAAACAACGCTTGCCCAGCATCAGACACCACCTCTGGCGCCCGCCTGAGAGATTGTCAGCACATGAGAGTCGCGGTCAGCGACACAGTGCTAAGAAGTCGTTTTGACTGACAAAAGACAAAAGGAGAAGCAAGACCTAAGTTTGGAGAATGCGAACAATTTGCGTTGGACGCGAGCTGTGTGGTATGCAAGAGTGCGCGCGTGCGCAAGTAAGTGGCATTATTGTCTGCAGGATGCAGCTCGGCTCGTGATGCTCGCGCTTCCCTTCTGGAAAGGCCCCATCGGCACCGCCCACCTACCTTGTCTCGA
Source organism: Testicularia cyperi (assembly GCA_003144125.1). Classification (NCBI taxonomy): domain Eukaryota; kingdom Fungi; phylum Basidiomycota; class Ustilaginomycetes; order Ustilaginales; family Anthracoideaceae; genus Testicularia; species Testicularia cyperi. The sequence continues at coordinate 1,573,149 of KZ819188.1, forward strand.
ATGCCGGTAAAGTGACCAATGCCCGCTCTACCTAGCCTTGGCTTGTCAGTCTTGCCTCCTGCAGACAAGCGCCGACAAATTGGTATGCTCTCGTCAGTCGCCTTAGCCTGTCGATCTTGGATTCTGCTCCGCCTATATCTATCATCTTGTGCTTTGCGTCTGAGTCTGCGTGTAGTTCTATTTCCCTCTACGCGCGCGCTGTGTGCCCGTCAAGACTGCTGCAGCTGGTGATCCCCCTGAAAAAAAAGAAAGAAAAAAATCGGAAAAACACGCAAAAGATCAACACTCAGACACGGTGCCACTGAGCGTGCTGGTAGGGCCCTGAGATTGGCAGACAAGTGCACAAGACCCGGTAAAGCGACGCAGACATGGATCAACCGTGAAAGCGCAGGCTCACTTGTCATTGTCACCTTTAGCGTCAGTTGAGATGGTCACTCTTTCCGTGATGGCAGTCAAGTATAGACAATACTGCTAGTTGAGCAGTTCCGCAGTCTCACTCAAATACCCCTACATAGCTGGCTGTCACGATATGGGGAGCTGCAACAGATGACAAGACAAAACAAGTGTCGGTGCAGCAGCCAAGAATCTTGTCGCCGAGTGTTTACATTTTCCAAATCCGCCGCCCACGAGGTCATGGGGATTCAAGATATATACTGTTAGATTATGCAAAAGACAAGAACGACCCTTCGGCCCTTCAGCATCTCCGAGTCGCGTACGTTAGATTGACAAGTAAGCTCATCTCCTCCATCGCCTACTCAAAATGAAGTTTCTTCGAAAAAGGCGAGTGAGCGCCAATCTCACATCTGAGAATTGAGCACACCCTACTACTTCTCTCAACAGTATCCGCATCCTGCATCTAGATCGAGAGGAGAAAAAAACATAGCTGCAAGCCGTGAAAGTGAAGAAAGTTGGAAAAATGAGCATCGCGTGCGCCGGTCACACTGAAATTTCACAATCCAGCCATGGGGCCATGGGGGCGGGCGTGGACTGGAGGCGAGCGAGTGTCCGATGAATCAGTATTTGGCCTGCGATACGGCGGTGATATCTGTTCCGCGACGGCGTGCGTGCCTGCCTGTGTCTTTGCGTGCGTGGCGTGGTGTCTCCGGTCCGGGCAGACGGTGCTCACGTCAATAATGACGGCTCAAGGTTAAGCGCAGCCTGTGCGCCGTCACTCCGTGGCAGCACGCGACTCTTCGTATTGGTGGCACGCAGCTTTCTGTCACTGCACTTCATCTGTGGAGCGGTGATAATCACACACTCCTTCCGCTTCCATCCATCCTCGTCTATCTCATCACCTTCATCACCATCGGTCCCTTATTTTTCGCGGCTTGGTCCTTTATCCCTCACCGTTCTGCACCGCGACACGCTCAACCATGTCGCTGTTTCCGTAAATCATCGATTCGGAAGCCTCCGCTCTTTGGCAACCGCTTTAGGCCCACGACACGGTCACCTTTCTCTTCTTTTCTCTTTTTTTTGCCCGCTCGGATCTCTTCTTCGGCCTTGCCATCCGGCTTTTGTCGTTGCTGTTGCTTGGTTGATTTCGCTTCTTCATCTGCCGTCTACGTCAACCGTAGTCGCATCTCCATCGACAAAATCAACCCCACATTCGCTCGAAATCCTTGGCAGGTACCTTATTGTCCACCTTATCGCACTCGTGCTGACAACAATGTCGTTCTTCAGCTCTCTCGCGGTCAACTTTGGCCGTGTGGCCACATTCATACAAGTGCTCTTCTACTTGCCTCTGGCCCTCGACATCGCGGGTCAGGATGCATTCCTGGCGCTCTCGGCCTCGCTCGCATCTTACTACCTCTTTCTCTCCACCGTTCGCCTTCTCACCCACAAGACACGGCTCGCATGGATCGGCCAGACGCTCGCAGTATTCCAATTCGTCGTGATTCCAGCATGTCTTTTGGTGTGCTGCAATGTCTACTCGCCTCCGTCGGCCACCATCTTTCCAGCTCGACGCCCCGAGGTACAGGACAAAAGTGCCAGCGAGGTCATTACCAGCCTCTTTACGCGTAACGGAAAGCCCATCACGTCGGCTAGTAGCGTTCAGGAGGCGGCCGAGTCACTCACCGGCTCCGACCAGCTCGACCGCATCGTCTCTGCTTCGGTCAGCCTCTTCTTCTGGCTGGCTCGACGGGTGCCCGGCTGGTGGCATACGCTGCTTCGTCTCTCAAGTCCCTTCTTCAGTCTGCTCGAGGGTGTCGCCTCGCTGCTCGTGATCCAGTCGCTCGCCTCAACGTCCAGGTGGATCATTGCATCTTCCCTCGCAGCTCCGTCTCCGCGCTATGCAGCAGCCAACGGATCCAACGTCGCTGCCACTCGCAGCTCTGCAACCGCACGATGGATCGGCAACACATTTCTCATGCGCACCCTCGCCTCGATCGGATTTGGCGCCAGCGAGGTGTGGCAGATCTTTTTCTTGCTCGTCTCGGCCACCATCTACGTCACGGCTTCATTTGCGCTCTACGTCTCCTTTGATGGTGCCACCAAGGATCGACCGGGCACCGCCGCTGCAATTGCAACCTCGGTGACCTCGACCGTGTGGCTCACCGCGATCGCGTTCGCCATTCGCAAGGGCAATGTCATCGAGACCAGTCTCATGTTTGCCTACGTCGTGTTCAACATCTACCAGCTTGGACCCAGTCTCTCTTTCACGCCGGATCCCATCAGTCTCATCCGAAGCTTCAAGGTTAACACGCATGGAAGAAGCTTTGTCGAGAGCCTGCCCAGCTCGTTGCAAGCCCCGTTGCCGTCCAAGATCCTCCAGGCGGTGGGCAGCCTCGTCGAGGTGATTGCACACTGGCTCGGACAGTCGCTCGACTTTCTCAATGCGGCCGGCGCCGCTCTGCCCAAGTCGGTCATCGTGTCGCTCGTATACCGCCTCATGGTGCTGTATGCGGCAAGTCGCATCCTGCCCATGCTCAAGGGCAGCGTGGCGAGAAAGTCGATCCGAGAAGATGTGCATCGGCGCAGAGCCAGCTGGGGTCGCGCACGTTCCGACAGCCATATCCGGGACGGTGCTGATCAAGAAGAGGAGGGCTCGGACTGGAGCAGCAGTAGCGAGACGGGAAGTAGCATCGGTTCATCGTCCGGTTCCGAAGTTGAAGAGCTCGAGGAGGAGGTCTGGGACGACGAGGAGGGCCGGTGGATCCTCCAACGTCGTCGGATTGTCCGACGCCGTCGCAAACGCACGCCGTTCGACGACGACCTCGACACCGAAGAGGTAGACGACGACGACGACGACGAGTCTTACTCTGAAGACGATAGCGGAATCGCCTACGATGACGGCGAAAAGGCAAAGAAGCAAGACTTGATCCAGGAGGGACCTGAACTCAGTCTTGCCGATACCCTCAAGTCTCCACCTCCCCCTTCTCCCAAGGAGCTGCCGCCGACAAATCCGGCGTCAATGCATCGAAGACGGCGACGCGGAGTCAACCGCAGGTCGGCAAGGAACCACGCCCAACATTCCGCCACTGCTGCAGCCGCGCTCGCGTCCGGCATCGACCAAGAGACGACAAGGTCGGGACTCAAGAAGCGACCCAATATGTCGCGACCTCCATCGACGCGGTCGCACAAACGAGCGCGGCCGCCCCCGCCGTCTCGGCGCGCGTCTTCCTTATCTTCGGCCTCGGTTGGGAAAGGATTGGGCGGTGGGGAAGGCGAGGGTGGGGGCGAGCATGAGACGTTTGGGTCGTTTATTTCGATTTTGGTCTCGTATTCGCGCTTGGTGTTGATTGCTGTGTATAGCCATCTGTTGCTGTTGGATCAGAAGAACCAGATCTATTGGCGTTTCCTCACTGTTGGACTCACCCTCTTCCTCTGGGGTTTGGAACTCGTCATCTCCAAGGAGGAGGATGTCGTCGGGGGCGTCGGTGACCTCGGCACCGCCGGCCCATCTAGCATGCTTGCCCGCTAGACCGTCTCGCCGTCTTTCCCGTCTTAGTGTCTCGGATCTCGCTCTTGGCACCACTGCGCAAGATGTGGATCCGAGCTTCTTGTGGCCGTACCATGTGTATTACATCCCTATCTCGTGCTCCGTCCCTTGTCTTTGTCTGTACAAGACCACACACTACACTCTTTTTTTTTCTTGCTCCTTCCTAAATCCCCATCGACTCCGCCGATAACTGTATTCCAAAGCTCACAGTGCTACTCGTCGATTCCTTTTACTGCGCTGAAGCCAATCTCTCCACATTAATGATACCAGATTGCAACCCAGTCGGATTTTCATTCTGCAGCGCAGATGGATGCACGTTGCAAGCAAGCCCCTCGTGATTCTGTGATATTTTGTCGAATGCATGGAATCGAGGCTTCGTCGAAAATTGATCTAGTGTACAAAAAAAGACAACGCGGCCAACGGTCGAGGTCTGTAATGACCATAGGATTGATACTGCATACAGGCAAGTCGAGGGTGAGGAAATCACACGAGTCCCGAAAGACGGTTCCAGTCGACCTGGAGGGAAAAGTACTCGGACCAGTAGTTGGCCATGTCCTTGGGGTTGAACTGGGCGCTGGAGGGGTCGTGTTGGTCTTGCCCGAGGGTGTAGCCGTTGACGTCTGTGGACATGTAGGCCGGGGTGCTTTCGGCTGCGATGGAAGCGCTGGTGCTCGACGTTGACGGATGAGTGAAGACCGTGGAAGTGGAAGCCATGGCTGGAGACTCGGTTGCCGGGGACGACTGGGTTGTGTGTGACGTGGTGGCCGAGTGAGGAGAGGGCGCTTTGCCGGTCGATGCAGTGCCTGCCGATCCAACAGACACTGCTGCTGCTGCTGCTGCTGCTGCTGCTGGCTCAGGAATGAAAGGATCGTAGCAGAACCCAGCCTTGGATCCGGTAGCACCATTGACCCCGCCACCCTCCGAATCGTCCTGGTCATACGCATTGTTGAACTGCGTCACGAGAGGCGTGAAGCTCATACCACCACGGAGAGGCGAGCCGGCAGCTGCAAAGCCATTCGACATCACGCCGCCACCACTAACACCACCTAGACCGACGCCTCCACCACTGGTCAGGAAGCCACCGCCCAGACCAGTGCCGGGCGAAGCAATGCTCGGAGACATGAACGACGAGTTGAACAGCGGAGGCAGGAACGCCGACTGTGCGTTGAACATACCCGCATAGGCCAAGTCGACCTGCGCAGGAGCAGTCTGCGGCATCGATACAACACCGCTCGACGTCAGTGTTGGGGTTGATGCGACCCCCGACACGGCCACCTCGGGTGAGTACTGTGGCGCCGACAATGACGTGGCGGGAGGTGCCATGGTGGCGCTGGCAGCCGTGCTGGACACTTGGCCAGGCAGCGATGCAGGAACAGTAGATTGACCAGAGGCGGTCGGGTTCTGCTTCGAATCCGTCGACGACTGCACCGCAGCAGCCGGCTTTGCGAGCGGCATCGAGGCAGCCTTTGGATTCTCACGTGCAGCCACGGCCAGCTTTCGAAGCACACGGAGTCCATGCTTGGCGGTCTTGAGTCCATTCCAGCGTTCCGGCATCCGGTCAAAGTAGTCGGTCAGGCTGGCGAGATCCTCCAGAGCGGACTCGGCGTGTTTGCTCTGGGGGCGCAGGAACACAATGTATGCGCCCGCAACAGCGGCCTGGTACGTGTAGTAGACAATCTTCCAGAACATGGTGGCTCGGGCCCGGCCCAGGATTTCGGTCATGGTCTGCTGAGCTCGCGTAATACGGCGGAGCGCCTGGGCACAGATGTGTAGAGACACCTCATTGAGTTTGTTGCCAGCTCCGCCAGAGTGGGCGACTGCGCCGGTGTCCTGGCCCTTTTTGCTGCCCGCCTTCTTGCCGGTCGATGCGGAGCTAGACTGACTGCTATTTTGCGGCGGAAACAGGTTCGAGCGGTGTAGTGCCAACAGGGTGTAGAACACCTCGACGGCGAGGTTGCCAGACTGGTGGACCTCCATGAGTCCCTTGGTGTTGAGATCGACACCGGCGGCAGCATAGTTCTGGATGGCCTCGGTGTCGGTCTCGGAGCCAAACAGGTCAATGAGGCCGAGATCGGGACGATACTGGGTGGGGATGCCCATGTACCACTGCAGTACCTTTTCGGTAAATGAAGTAATCTGATCCTGAGACCAACTACGGTCCTGATTCTCGTCGAGATAAATGCGAGCAAACTCGGAGAATTCGCACTGGAGAGTTGCGAAGGTACGCGTGCTGGGATCCGGCGATGCAGGGAAGCGGCAGCTGAATCGTGTAATGCCGAGCGGGCGACCAAAGATGCCGGACAGGATCACGTCTTGGTGCACCACTGCCCACCAGAGTCGTCGACGAGTGTCAAGCTCAACAGGATCCCAGTTGGACTTGATCTGCTCCGGATCGACGTGCAGACCGATTGACTGCGCTTGTCGTGCCACGGAGCCGAGCAGGGGCCAGAAGGAGGCGGCGCGCTCAGAGTTGAGCATGTATGCGCCAATCAGCAGCTGCGAGTGGATGGTCTGTAGCGTCGGAGAGGATAGGAAAGAGCAGAGACGGAGAGACTGGTAGGCGGCTGACAGGAAGAGGTCTGACACCATTGCGGACGACTTTTGCGTAGACGTTGGACGCGAAGTGAGCGAAGAGCTTATTGCCGTCAACGCATCGCTGCTCTGGCCAAGTTTGGGAGATGATGCCCGACTCGCCTGTTGAGAGGCCCCACCTGCAAGGAAAGCATCCAGCATCCGAACCTTTCGATCGACGCCAGCGGATGTGCTTTCAAGGTCGCAGTTCTTGCCGAGAGCGCAGATCATGAGGAAGACGGCCAGCCAGGGCAGCGAGACCTGCGACTTTTCTTCCTTGGACATGCGCGAAAAGTCGCGCGCATGGTTGATGGCCATGGGCACCGTTAATGCAGGGCACATGGCCGAAAAGTGGCGCACAAAAGAGGCACAGATGCCGTCGAACTCGTCCTGTTTCGGAAAGAACGGAACGATCTCGTCGATAAAAGCCGTGCCAGAGCTCCAGATGGTGGCAAAGGGAAAAGTGTCACGGGACGGATCGAGCAAGCTGTTGAAGGCAGACTGAACATCTCGATGCACGCTGCTCGGATGGTTGAGCGATGTCGATGACTGACCATTGGACTCGGTGGGCTGTTGGGCGGACGCAGATCCGGCAGCCACCTTTCTCATCATGTGATCGCCGGAGGGATGGTCTCCATAGTAAATCTGGGTGCCGTTAATATTTTTGGGCGACTCATCAACGTCATCGTGGTGAGACGATGCAGATCTGCCACCGTTGCGGCTGGTATGTGCAGGTCGCGAGGGAATGGCGGCTGCTGCTGTAACAGAGCGGTAGCGGTCGATGGGCGATCGTGCGTCGGCGCTGGAGGAGATCGAATGGCGGGAGTGAATGGTTCCGGGCGATGCAGGGCTGGCGGAGGCATGAGAGGCACTTCTGCTGGACCAATGAAGGATACCGGCCTTGTCTGCATTGGAGTTGGCGTCCTGATGCGTAGGCCCTGCCATTTCGGCGAGCATCTGCAGACCACGGGCAGCATGAAGGTCGTGGGATCGCGAGTAGGCGCGCGCTCGGGACGACGAAGGAGACGCCGAGGAGGCTTGGATGGGACGAAAGTCGCGTCCTGAGCTGATCGGATAAGCCGAGGACTGAGTGGGCGAGTGGGAAGCCTCGAGTAGGCCTTGGAGACGCTTGGTCTCGCTGCGTGCCTCCTGCAGCTCCTTCTGGAGGCGTGCGAGTTGCTCGGATTCACCGTCGGCTCTGCCGCCTCCACCGCCTTTGCTATGGTTGCCTGTGGCTTGTTGGTTGCTGTAAGAGTCGTGCTCGTCGTCCGAATCGATCTGGTGGGAGGAATACGACGTGGATGGACCACCCGGTGCACCCACGTCGGGCAGACGCGGATCGTAGCTACATTCGCTCGACTGGCCAGAGCGTGAGCATCGGCCACAGGCAGGACGTCCCCGATCGCAGGCTCGCTTGCCCTTCAGACACGGGATGCACGACTTGGGGATTCGGATACGCTTGCGCTTGGCAGGCTGACCATCCTCATGACTGGCGGTGGTGAGGTCCTCGCGATCCTCGACCATGATGACGGACGGAAGCAGCTGCGGCGCGCGGCAGACCGATTGGCAAGAGGACGAACGGCTGAGTTTTTGGACAAGGCTGAGTCCAGTCGAGTCTCGGATTGAGGAAAGCGTCCTTCGTCGGGCGATCGATGCTATTGAGAGTATAAATTTGAACTCGGGGGTCTAGGTCGAGCGTCGAATGAAGCGTCTATGGTGATGCGATACAGATGGTGGTATACGTCAGACTGTAAGGTGGACTGTATCGACCTCGAGGAGAGACGATGAGAAGAGCGACACTTTCCGAGAGCGTTTTTTTTCGTCAGAGCAGAGCAGGCAGCAGTCGGCAGTGAGGCGTGGCGCACAAAGACCGGAAATGGCAGAAAGAGCTGCAGTCGTCAAGCTAAACTGAAGGTTAAGGTTGGGCGTGGGTGGGTCAAAGGAGAGGCGAGATGAAGTGGAAAGGTAGAGCTCGAGGCAGAGTATCGAATGCGGGGAGACAACAGAGCCTGTATTGTGCGTGGTACAGTATCCGCTGCAGCAAAGAGGTTAGGATCCCGGAAACGACATGCAACCTATATTGGTCAGGCAGAAGAGTCAAAGCAGCTCGGTGGAGCTGAAGAGAACTGCATACAGTATACAGAATGCAGGGAGCGGTACTGGCGCTGGCACGAATTGAGTCCCATACCGTCGATGGCGGCGGCGAATGCGAGCGCCAGGCAAAACGGCGGCGTGGCCTTGCACCCTGCCGTGCTTTGTTGCTTCCAGCTGATTTTATCCCCGCTCTGATTTGAGCAGACCACACACGCTTTTCCCAAGGGCCCCGGCCTCGATGGCCAGCTGCAGTCGTACCTTTGACTAGTTTCTCTCTCGCAGGCCCATAATAATGGCTGAAATCCGACTGGCGTCTCCAAAGGGTCGTGGCCCGTCGTAATTAAGGTCTAGAAAAGCCTATTCATTGTAGATCGGGATCGAACATCTGTCCATATAGAACTACCCGATAGATCTTTTGCAATCTAGTGCGATCAAACAATGCCAGACGCGTCTGGCCTCGAGACCGACTGAAGGACATATGCAAGATCGGCAAGACTACAGTATAGAAGTGTGCCTTTTTCAGCCACGGCAGATCTGACCTGTCGGTTGGGCAGCTGCAGATTTCCGCTTCGAGAAGAGTACTGTAGTTGGTTCCGTGGTTGCAGATCTGTCGGCAGGTGCCTCGCACCGACGACGAGACCCTGTCATCACCGCGGTCAGTGTCATCCGTCACTCGGGTCGCTAGCTTGCCATAGGAGTCGGCTTCGTTTCGCAACTTGCTGCCACAGAGATGTGATGGAACAGGAGATGAAGTCAGCCAAGACGCTGCAGCGGCAGAGTCGCGAGGCTGGCCGGAGTCCAGATCATGAAAGGTGCATCGAAATTTGGTCTTGGAGCTTCTTGGCTTCGGCATCTCCGCCTTGGAAAAAGTGGAACCACTGCAGCACAACATCATTTCACGAGTGAAACCAGCACAGTACTGTACAGTAGTCAGATACAGTACAGTACAGTACAGTACAGTAGAGGACGCGTAAGAAGGCAGGGCACCACACAATAAATACTAATTAATGCTCGAGAGGAGACAAAAACATCCACATCCGTTCAATCCATAGAACGCACGTGTTGACAGGGGCACTTTGGCTGTGTGAGTCCGTGTTCACTGTTGACCAGGGCCTAGCCCAGGCATGCCACAAGTGTTAATTGTGCATCTTTCCATCCGCTCCGAACGCGTATGGCTGTCAAACAAAAAGTCAAGATTCATCACCATGCAAAGCGGAGCCTTGTTGGGCTTACTGAGCCCGTGGAACTGATGCATCACTACTGTACTGCATTTCGCTTCATGACTCTTGCCCGCAGCGGTTTCATCCCATCTGCGCCATCCTCACATTCTCTTTCTCCCTCTCTCTCTATCGCTCTCTCTCTCTCTCTCTTAATAGCGCAGCATCGCATCCTACTACCACCACCACCACCATCATCATCCACAAGTAGTCATCCTCCTCCTCTTTTTTTCTTTGGTGGTGCCCCTCTGGCTGCAATAAGCTTGCTTGCGACTTTGTCCACCATGTCGCAGCAGTACAGCTACGGCCCCGGCCCGAATCAGAACTATGGCTACCCGCCGCCTCCCCAGATGCAGGCGCCCGGCTCGTACGGCCCCGGAGCATACCAGGGTCAACCTCACGGCGCTCAGAACCAGTATTATGGCGGCAACAACACCTACGCTGCACCCCAGGGTCCTCCGCCGCAGCAGTATCAGGGCGGTGACTACAAGGCCCCGCTCAAGCCCGAAGGCTTTGAGGGCGAGCGCCTCCAGCCCACCAAACCCAAGTTTAACGATATCATTTTCCTCATCCTCTTCATCGCGGTTCTCGCCGGATTCACCGTTCTCTCGGTCATCTCCCTGCGCGGATACTCGACCAGCAGCATCGACGAGTCCGTCGGTCAGGGCAACGTCGCCGGCAGCACTCTGAACGGCCACACGGCCATTCTGTTCATGCTCTGCTGTGGCGTCGGACTGGTCCTGGCCTTCATCTATATCCTGCTCGTAAAGACGTTCCCAAAGTTTATCCTGGAGGCAACGCTGCTTCTCACCACGCTCAGCAACGTTGCCTTCTGTGTCTACCTCTGGGTCCGCGGCAACACCTCGGCCGCCATCATCTTTACCATCTTTGCTGTCCTCAGCGTGATCGCGTACTTTTTCATGCGCAAGCGTATTCCCTTTGCCAAGCTGCTCCTGGTCACCATTATCCGCACCGCAAACGAGTACAAGAGCGTCTATGTCGTGGCGCTCTCGGGTCTCGTGGTCGAGACTGCCTTTAGTGCCTGGGTCGCTTGGACCATTGTGGCCACGTACCAGCGATTCGAGCCCCAGGGTCAGGCCTCGGGAAGCAGCTCGGGCAACGGCACCGTCATTGGCCTCATGGTCTTTATCGTCTTTGCCTACTACTGGATCTCGGAGGTCATCAAGAACGTCGCGTTTACCACCGTGGCCGGCATCTTTGGCACCGCTTACTACAACGCCACCAAGGTGTCGCACGCAGCCTGGGGTGCGTTCCGACGAAGCATGACCTACAGTCTCGGCTCGATCTGCTTTGGTTCGCTTATCGTGGCGCTGCTCGATTTGCTGCGTGCCTTTTTCAACGTGCTGCAGAGCCAGGCGGCGTCGGACGGCGATCTGGTCGGCTCCATTCTGGCCTGTGTTGCCTCGTGCTGTGTCGCATGCATCCGTGGTCTGGTCGACTACTTTAACCGCTATGCCTACATCAACATTGCGCTGTATGGCAACAGCTACATCAAGGCGGCCAAGGAGACCTGGTCGTTGCTGGCAGACCGGGGCATTGACGCCATCATCAACGACAGTCTGGTCAACATTGTCTTCAACTGCGGCGCCTTTATCATTGGTCTCTTGACCGCGCTCTTCGCCTACATCTACGAGCAGAGAACAAACCCGCAGTACCTCCAGAACGACTCGGGCTACTACGCCATCATCCTCCTCGTCGCCTTTGGTCTGGGCTTCAACATCGCACTCAGTGTGGGCGCCGGTAGCATCGCCTCCGGCGTCTCCACTTACTTTGTCGCGCTGGCCGAAGACCCATACATCCTCCAGGCCAAGAATCCGGAACTCTTCGAAATGATCCGTCAGCAGTACCCCCGTGTCATTAACCCCGTTCAGGCCTGACCCTCTTGACGTTGTCTAGATAATCCTTCCTCTCGCGTACACGAACCTGTCTTTGCGAGGCTACATCCTTCCCCCTCTCCAACCCCCCGCCTGTCTATCTACTCTATACCAGCGACCAGTCGCGACGTGTGCATTTGATCCCCCGCCATCTCACCCGTACAGGCTTGTAATGCCCTCCGTCTAATTCAATCACCCATTTCATGTCTTTGCTGGCTGCCCAAGATGGGAGGCGCGTAAACGTGATAAAAAAAAAGTTGCATTTTTGCAGGTCCAAACAAAAACAAAACAGAATACGACGTACTAAAACGATACATCACAGAGATTGACGATTGGCGTGCTGGCTGATATCAGAGCTTGGCCTGCAGGCCTGGCTCTTGAGCACGACGGGACTGTTTGACGATGGCGATGCGGGTTCCCCTGACGTTTTGGATATCTTTGCGGAGGAGCTTGCCAGTAGGGTTTCGGGGTGCTGCCTCGGCGAACAGGTAGAAGCTGGGCCACTTGTAGTAGGCCGTCTTGTCCGAGACCCAGGTGTGGAGTTCTTGGGCTAGTTCCTGAAGCTTGTGTTGGTCCGCAAGCAGGGATCGATCGCGTGGAACTACGAGGAGCAGCACCTCTTCCTGGCCGGTAGACTTGTCGGCGACGATGCCCGTCGCGGCGGCATCCACAAGAGAGGGGTGAGTTGCAAACAAGTCGTCCAGCTCGGCAGGCGGGACTTGGAATCCTTTCACCTTGATCAGCTCCTTGGTCCGGCCCGTGATCCACAGACGTCCATTGACATCAATCACACCTTCGTCACCCGATCGGTACCAGCCATCCTCGGTGAATGCCGACGCCGTCAGTTCCGTATCCAGCGCCGAACCTTCTTCGGAAGACTGGCCAGAGAAGTATCCCGACATGACGGCAGGTGCTCGGATCAGCACCTCACCAACAATCGACGGGTCGAGCGGCGCACGTTCCCCACGGGCTCGTGCCTTAGCCGAGATCTCGCGCATCTCTTGTGCTCGCTGCTCCACCTGCTCTCGGCTGGTGCTGGGCAGCGGACGAATTTGAATCTCGGTGTTGGGCGTGGGCAGACCCGTACTGCCAAGCTCGCCGCGTGGACCGTCTGCGTCCTCGTCAAGTCCAAGTCCACCAGTCTGGCCCGTCGAGATCGTCTCGGTCGTGCCGTAGCCAAGCTGTATATACTTGCCCGTGCGCTCGTACACCTTGCGCACTACTTCGACGGGGACGGGCGCTCCTCCTGTGAGGAAGCCTGCGATACTCGAAAGGTCGATGCCCTGGCTCTGAGGCAACGACTTGTCCAAGTGCGGACATGATCGCAATGCCACAGCCACGGCAGGCGCGATATGTGCAAACGTTGCGCGATACCTGCTGATGAGTCGGAGGTAGTAGCCTAGGTCGAACTTGGGAGACGCCGGAATCACGAGTGTGACACCAAAGGCGACGGTAGGCAGCAGAAGCGTCGCCAGACCATAGACATGGTACCAGGGCGCAAGTGCAATCCACCTCTCGCCGCCTCCGTACTTGCCGCGATAGGCACCATTGAAGTGGGGATTGGTGTCCCACACGCCGAGAGTGTTGGCCACAAGCGCCTTGTGGCTGAGCAGAACACCCTTGCTCTGGCCCGTGGTGCCGCTGGACCACAAAATAAAGGCGATTCGACGTTGCTGTTCCTCTGGTGTCATGGGTGCCGGAGTGTACGCAGGTCGATCGATGCTCTCGATGCTGCCTTCAGCCTTGCTTCCCGGCGGGGGCAGGAGGAGATGCGTCCAGTCGCGCGGATCGATAGCAGCCGAGACGCCGTGACGGTTGAGATTGGAGCCGTAGTAGTCCATGCCCGAGCCAAGATCCACTGTCCAGACGCGGCGACGGAGGAATGGAATGGCATTGCTCCTCTCGGCACGAGCCGATTTGCCCTCGTCCCAATCTCGAGCTAGCTGAAGCGCCCAGGACTTAATCTCTTGCGCCGACACTTTTCCCTGGTCTGCGGGCTTGGAGTCGATGAGGATCTGCAGCGCCTTTCGCAGAGGAGCCTCTCCTTCGGCTCCAACGGTCGTCACCAGCACCTGTGGTCTCGCCTTGGCCAGGATATAAGCCAGCTCTCGTGGGCTCAAGTAGGTGGAGATGGGGCAGACGGTCAGATTGGCAGCGACGGTACCGAGGGCAATGAGGGGCCAGACCATGCCATTGGGGATGTGAAGCAAAACAGTGGTGCGAGGTGCATGGATAGGCTCTCTGGGATTTTGCGGATTCGGACTGAAGGCGACGGGACGATGTGTAAGTGTGGATAGCGAGCGTGCGATGCGAAGACTGTCGGCTCGCAAACGCGCCCAGCTGAGTTGAGCGCCTGTTCCATCGTGAACGAGCACTGGTCGATGCGTGGGGATGGGTTGGCCGTCGTTGGTGTGATCGGGGTACTTTTGGGGCTGAAAGTTGGGATGATTCTGGAGGGGATTGCTGAACAGGAATGTGTAGAGATTTTGGTCGGCAGGGAAGGGCACGCTGAGCCCGCTGATCTGATTCGACATGTTGGACTGGAGGCGGGGTACGTTCCGGTCAAAAAGGAATGGGTAAAGGCGTTGATGACAGGCAGATCCACTGATAGTCGGATGCGATACGCGGGAGCAAAGGAGGGCGAGCAAGTCAGATGGTCGGGAGGAGAGAGGCTACCCCACAAGTCTGGGGGAGCGGAGATGGAGTGCTGTTGCCAGCAGCTACTTATTGCTGAGGCACATGCTTGGATGAAGAGGGCGTAGGCACCCTACGGCTCGGCTGTCAAACCGAGCAACGTTGGCGGGAAAAAAGTTGTCGGGTCCTGGCCGACCGAAGCTTGGCTACCCCAAAGGCGAATACGAACACCACGCAAACGTACACGCACATGCAGCAATACGACACTATGGGTTTGGCGGTTAGCTTTGACACACAGTAGTGCGCATGTGTCACGGCAGTCGCGGCACATCCGCTCGGTCGATAGGCTCGAGTTCCACCTTGTCTTTCTCGGCCTTGCGGCCGGGCTTCGAGACTAATTGGAAAGCTCAACATACGGTACGCGGACTCGCTGTCGCTGTAGTGCCGCCACCCTTTCCCGTCGTCATCTCTGATTAGTTCTCACTCCAACCTGAAAGTTGAGCTCAACGTTCATATGGACTGGACTCCGGTGCTTTATCCGTCATGAAGCAGTATCGATCCGTCAACTGCTGGCCAAGCTCCGTCTGATGAAACGGTTGGCTCGGTGTGTGATTTCATTCCGGTCACTGCTCTGTCCGACTGTACAGCCGCCATACTGTTCAATCTACTACAGTCCAACCTCACGAGGTAGACACTGAGGACTGACGGATGAGCCGAAGGTCGGCGTGCCGAAACGTTGCAAGCCGGTGTGCCTGGCCAGTGCTCTCTTGGCAGGTGCATATTATTATTGCTGCATTGTGCTCAACGTGAGAAGAGCGAGACATTATACTGTCCATGTACAGTAAGTACCCTGGCGCGCCTCCTGTTGTGCTCGCAGAGACCCTAAATGTGGGGTACCGCGAGACCCGCATCCATTTGCCCATTCTGGTTGGCTTTACCGGCCGTCGCGAGTAGCCGACACCACAAGGTCCGCTTCAGACGTCCGAAAAAGTCAGTCACACTTCAGGGTCTCTCGGCCGGCTGGATGCTCACTCCTGTAGCACGCTCCTCAGATGTTGCCTTGATATCCTTTCCTACGATGCAGATGTATGTCTTGCTTTGATGCAACGAGGGAACTTTTCTTTGCGGTTCTTGACAGCTTCGGCAGGCATATCGTGTTGTTTGGAGCTCCCTGGACACACCCGGCCCTCCGAGGAACGGCGGGGCCCAATTCATTCGGGAGACGCCAAGAGTGTGGGACGCTGGAGAAGACACCGGTTATGTTGATGGCCACATCGCCGATTTAGAAGACGCGTCCACGTTCCAGCGAGCAGGCGGCGGGCTCCGCAACTTTTGCGCCTCGGCAATTTCTGTATGGCCATCCCAGAACGACAACCTAAACCAAAGAGTGGCCTTCGTGCATCGCCTAAAGTGTGTCTGATGCGGGTGTACAAGAAGCTGAATCCCGCACTCGAGTGCCCAGCACGAAGCACGAAGGACACCGATGCTAAAAGGCGCCAGCCTGATCGGCGAGGCGCATCGGACGTTCGGGGCATTCATACCTCTAAAGTCGCCGATGGGCCAAACGGATCACAAGCTCAGGCTATCTCCCGATCAGGATCAATGGATTTCGCGCCAATGATCTTGATTTTTGCCGCCTGATCTTGCCTCTCTGCACCTTTTTTGATTTATTTTTGGCTGCGCTAGTAGACGCCTTCATCCCTCGACTCGCGCGCCAAGAATGCATACTGCAGGCGAGCTAGCGCGTCAAAACATTCAAAAAGGCATGCCTCTACAGCACCTGCGTTGATGGGCTGCTTGCGTGCTGTCAATGAGAGTGGTGGTCTCTGTTGCCGCCAACTTGCAGTGTCACCTTTGCCTGACCACGCCAAAGAGAGGGGTCTACTCCGATTAGGTGGCTTGCAATGGCGACACAGCCCGACGAGCCCGATAAGCAGAATTGGCGCCATCTCGAGAAAGTCACGGCGAGCGACTGCAGATCTGCACAAACAAGCTTTCGGAGCGGCAAGGCAAGGTTACTGTAATGCCGTGAAGATTTCGCTCGAGCACTGGATTCGGTGTATTGTTCCCTCCGTACAATACACTTTCGAAGCACCCCAAAGCGGAGACCGTGCCGTGTGATTGATTGAGTGAGCAATGTAGGCGTGGAGTTGGAAACACAGAAGCGACTGTGGATCTTTGCCGAGCAAGTGATTTCCGTGTCGTGCTCGCCCTGAGCTTGTTGTCTCTGTCGGGCAATTGATTTTCAATGATTCTCTTTTGTCGAAACGAGGGTCCGGGGCGATCTTGCCGGCCTTCGAAATCCACATGCTCGGAAACGCCGTTGACTGCCTGCCTGCCTGCCTGCTGAGAAGCAGTGCAAACCGACCAGGCGCGACAGGGTCTGTTTATTGCCGCCTCGCAAGGCCGGATGACCAGAAACATTAATGGCCTTGTGAGCACTCCTAGTACATTGCTGTAGTCGGTCTGGTACAGCGAGATCGTACAGAGCAACAGAGGTCAAAAATGGAGTCAGCAGACGGCTGTGCTGGGTTGGCAACGTACAGCACAAGTTGGCCGCGTTCAGTACAGCGCTCGTTGCAACTGTGGCTGCTACTGCACGTCTTTGCTGCTGCACGTCTGCTGCAGCTCTATGCATCTCGATGTGATGCGCTCTTGAGTTTGCTGTGCTGATCACAGCACTAGCTCGTGCAGCTTTGGTGGCGGCGTCATTTTGTCTGAGTCTTCCACACTGGATCTCTCTAAAGTCCATCATCCCTTGCCAAGTACGGCGTCTTCCTCCACCACCACTCCTCTGACTCTTGCCCGCCATCGTCATAAGACGAAGACAAACGCCGGACGTTGTCTTCCAGGTTCGCCTTTTGCTTGCTACTATCGTCGCCCAGGAACACTCATTCATTGACCAGAGCACTCGGAAGCTTGTTCATTGCAAATAGGGGAAGATCTTGGGATATCACGCTTTCCGGACATTTTGCCACCATGAAGTTCGCCACTAGTCTCAGCATCGGCGTCGTTGCCATCCTCGCTGCATCCTCCACCGCCGTCGCTGCACCATCATCGCCTTCGTCAGAGCAGCTCCAAAAGCGTCAGAGCGGCAGTGGCTACTTTAGTCCTTACACGAACGGCGGCTCGATGTTGACGGGTGGCACCGCTTCCGGTCTCGGTGAGCCCATCAACGTTATCGTGTCGGGTGAGTCCGACGCAGGTGTGCTGTCGCAGGCCGGCTTCGAGGAGTTCTCGCGAGCCTTTTACTTTTCGCCTGGTTCCTGCCTCGGCATCACCCAGGGTACGCCTCAGACCGCCAACCTCGGTGACGGCCACGGCGCCCTGGCCCAGACCAACCTTATGCGCTGGAATTTCAAACAGGGTGACGGAGGAACGTGTCTCCAGTCTCTCAATGGCGGTAACCACTTCCGATACTGGGTCCAGAATGGCACTGCTGCCAACTCGGGTGCCATCTTCATTGCTGCCTCGGTCGAGCAAAATGCCACCCTCAACCACATGATCGACACTGATGGGTACGATCAGGGTCGAGACCAGCTCGTTGGTAATGTCACTGCAGGCACCCTCACCAGTCCTGGCGGCTTCCAGTACACCGTCACTTCTCAGTCCAACACCGACTTGCTCAGCTCGGTCAGCACCAGCCAGATCAACCACGGCATTGCCATCGACGGATCTGTCTCCATCCTCACGGTTCGCGTCACCAAGCAGGGCACCATTGGCGCAGACTCAAACACCAGTACCAGCAGCTCTTCCAGCGGCGGCTCCACATCTACTTCGCAGCAAAGCAGCGCCATCTCGCACCTCTTGACGGGAAGCGATGGTGCTCGTCGTACCGTAGCGCTGGTCGCCGGTGCTACTGCCCTGTCGATGGCGGTCTCTCTTGTTCTTTAGAGGATGATCAGCCTTGAGCTCGAGGAATCTCCATTCGTCAGTCTTGTAGAGCCGCAGGAATTGCATCATTAGATCTGGTATTGTTTCTTTTGACGACTAGCTCGTGATTCTTCCCTTTCCTTCCATTATCAATTCACCTCAGACCTCTCCTGTACATTTCACTTTAGCATCACAACAACGTATTCATGGACAATCAAAGCGCTCTTGCCATATCGCGGAAGTGCTTGCCGCTACGCTTTGGCACTGGCCGGACATGTGACAGTTTTGACTAAATAGTGGGAGCATCTATCTGATCAAAGCCAGCGTCGGATATTGGAATGTCGAGACGCGCTTTAAAAGTACTCAAAAATACGGAACCTAAAATCCTCTTAGAAAAGTCACCCATGCGTTTGCTTCATCTGACGCGAGAAGGGATGGGGACAGAGAATGTTACGTGTGGTGTACCACGATCAGCGCAAAAAAGGTAAAAAGAACTCCCAACGTGGGGCTCGAACCCACGACATTCAGATTAACCCGAGAACAAGCTCGGAAACTCTTGAATAAGAGTCTGACGCTCTACCGACTGAGCTAGCCGGGATAGTTGGTTACTTGTTTCACCGCTTCAAGCATTGCGTATATATCCTTACAACTGCTTTCTGGCATGATCAGCTCCGACCAGGGAAAATAACCTTCCAGCACGACACCTCCCCCAAGTGTGGGGGTTTGTAGCGGAGCTTTTGAACACGGTGCACGCACCCTTTGCACTTCAAGAAGTTAGCGGTGTACTGTGCTGTACCGTAGCTCATGTGCTTTCTTCCGTTTATTTTGGGTTTCACGGTGCTAACGTTGGCGAGACCACCTGTATTCCTCCACTGCCAACGCAGCAGCTGTTGTGTGCAGCATACACAGACCCTGACCAATTTGGCCACCATCACCAACACTGCTGGCCTGCGGAGAGCAACAGCGGCGCCACAACCATCAATGCCATTCGACGCAGTGATCTCCACACGATAGATAGACTCGGGAAACAGTACGACCAGTTTCCGGTGCTGGGCCACTCGGGATGCTGGGTGCACCGGTAACGAGTAGCTATGGCTCTAGTGGCTTTGGGCGCCCAAATCACGGCTCGGCTCTCTCAGTATCCTCCGTGGACCTCGATATCGAAGGAGGCGGCCGTATTGATGAGAACTACGACGCTGGCCTTCCCTGGCCCTTTGGTGGCAGCGGTCTCGGCGACATTCTGGGCGGCCGGGGCTCGTATGCTGCTGCGTGGAGTGCAAAAGGCCCAGCAGAAAACATCCCTCGACTCTCGGCAGGCCAGAGCTTACGGTGCCACCTCGCATGGGCACGACATGGCTGGTGGGATGCCAATCGCTGGAGTGATGCGTTTCAGCTAATTGCCAGCTCGCGCGAAATTCGCAACGGCGTCATAAAGGGCCTCTTGCTCAGCGGTACCATCTCGGCGCTCGTCTTTTTCTTCGAGCTTGCATTCTTTCCCAAGGTGCTCTTCCAGCGTCCGGACAAGGTTGCTCATGACATCGCGTCGTCGGCGGGGAGCACTGGCTCGCTAGTCGGGTCGCTCGGCAACGTCTTTTGGCTCTATCCGCTCATCGGGGGCAGCTACCTTTTGGCATCGTCCTGGACGGCAGACATTGCACAGGCCGCTTTCAAGCTGCGACATGGCCATGCGCGCAATCTGAGCCTGGCCAACGCCTCGCTTCCACCCGGCACCTCGCGGCGTCTCCTTCAGGAGAGCTATCGAATGATTCTCATCATTAACTACACTATCGTCTATCTCCTTCTGGGGCAGGTGCCGTATCTGGGCCGCTGGCTCTCGTTCCTCTTCATGTGCATGGTCGATGGATACTACTGCTTCGAGCAGGTGTGGATCTCGCGAGGCTGGTCGCTCGAACGTCGAATGCGATACTGCGAGGAGCGCTGGTCCTACTTTGTCGCGTTTGGCCTTCCTTCCACCGCCGTCTCCTTCTTCCATCCCAGCGGCCTGCTCAACCTCATGCTCTTCATGCTGGTCTTTCCCTTCTGCGCCGTACTTGCCATGCTCGCCAACCCACAGCCGCGCATCTCGGCATCCGGAGCAGCAGCCGCATCGACGGGGTACGGGTCTGCTGGATCCGGTCTCGACGTGAGTGCGCCGCTCAGCAGACTTGTGCCTTCGCGACTGCCAATCTTTTGGCCCACGATCCAGCTGCATAGACTCGTCCTCAAGACCCTACCCACACTCGCGGAAGTCCCCTTCGATGCCACGTCACAAGCGTACGAGCGAGCTGCGGCTGCCTCTTCGTACGGCCGGGGCGCCACTGGCCTTGTGGCCGGTGGATTCGCAAACAATGGCGGATTTGGCGGAGGCTTCGCTACACAGGGCAAAACAGCAGCTCGCATGGTCGGCGGCATCTTTGGCGCGTCACAAGATCCCATCAGCAACTCGGGGAGGGCATCACCGGCAAACTGGCCAGCGCCTCGGGATGCTGTCGTCCAGCAGCAGCAGCAGCAGCAGCAGCAATCAGTATATGGATCGACGGTAGATGCCAACGGATTTGCGTCCCAACACACCTACTCGTCTACGGGCACCTATTCGAATCCGAATCAGAACATCCACGCTCGCACCTTTGGCGCTGCAGCCCAGTCGAAACCCCCCCTTGCTCCACCACCAAAAGGTCCCGCAGCCAACCATCGCAAGAATGACTAGATTCATACAGTGCATTTCGAAACTTGCTTTGCATATCTCATGCTCGGTGTCTTTTCTTGACTGTGTTTGGGCTTCAGAGGAATATCTGAGAAAAAGAGCGCATGATCTGGTTTGCCAGCAGCATCATCGCTGAGCTGGTGCATACACAGCACGGTCTTCATCTGTGTCGTGGCTGCTAAGACCTGCCTTCATCTGTGCCTAGCGCCACATCCCGACATTTGTGGCAACCGCGCTGGGGTGGTGGGTTGACGATCCGAGCAGATAAGGTCTCGATTCTGAGTCTGGCTCTGTGATTGACGTTGAACCCACTCCGAGAGTCCGAGTCTTGGGCTGGCATACAGCAACGAGTATGAAACGATCAGACGACGGGTGCTGAGCGGCTATAAGTAGTGACAGAGTGCTTGAGCGTTTGATTGGCTCTGCCCCGCTCGCAGATGCCAGTCTTTCGTCACAGCCTCTGCTTACATTATGCTCGTTCGGTCGCCTCTCTTGCTGCTGGCCAGCGCGGTCGCACTTCAAACCGTCTCGGCCAACTCACCCGGCACCGACTCGCACGCGCTGGTTCGACGTGCTGCGGCTGCTGCGGCTCCTGGCGAGGAATGCTATACCCAATTTGCAACCAGTCCCGACAAGTGTCCCGTGGTCAATGTGGCCTTTTTCAGCGACGATGCATGTAGGCAGCCTGCCAATCTTGCGAGGCAGTCGACCTTCCGACGAGGGAATGCCGAGATGCAGTTCGACGGAGCCATTTCCAACGGCGTCTATGGCAGGTTCGGATCCATCAAGATCTTGGCAGCTGCACAAGGCATGGGTGTTGGATTTGCAAAGAACCAGGACTCGGATACCCTCGTCATGAACATGGCCTGGATGTCGGCTGCCGATACCGCCAACGCCTTCAAGTCCAAGGCTTGCATCACCTTTGAGAATCTTGCACCGGGCCAGGCACTCTTCTGGACCGCGCGTGTAGAAGATGTGCTGAACCAGGAAGGATATGTCTGGAATCCATGGAATCTTCCAGTGACATCGCAGAGATGCCATGGTAGCACCAGCAGCGGACGAGGCAATGCCCAGTCCGTGTGTCTCCAGCGACGCTCATGGGGTTTCGGCGCCGTGCTGGAGCTCTACGAGTCTCCCGACTGCACACATCGGGGCCAGCGCACGCGCCAGATCTTCAACTCTGCCCAGTGCACGCCTCTCACAATGACCGACTTTCAGTCGTTCCAGATGATCGAACCTCGTAGTGACCAGTTCGACATGCACTTTAGCTCCACCTACTACGCCATCGGTGCCAGCGGATACCATGCTTGTGACATCAGGCCGGATACCAAGATCCGCATCGTACCTGGCCGGTGTGAAAAGATGGCTGGCAAGGGAATCTACGTGGGTGTCTATGGCGTCGACGACAGAGCTCCACCCCAGGGCCCCGCCCCCGGCGACAAGGTGCTCCTCCGAGGAACCCTGCCCATCGCCGGCCATCGTCGTCGAAGAAGGCATAGTCGCCTCGGTCACCACGGTCATGTATAGCCAGCGTCGTCCTCGCTTGGCGTACATTGTCGTATCTGGTATCGTTCGCCGTCGCCATCTGTAATGCCAAAGTCGCTTGCTCTTCTTTGCTTTCCGAGCTGTTGTCTGGCGTGGGTTGTGATTTGTTAGGCCAGACGGCTACCTTCGGATACTGGGCAGACACGGCGATTTTCTTTGCGGGGCATACATTTTGCCGGACTTTGAATGGTGCCGAAGGAACTACTCTATGGCTGGCCAACTTTCATCCGGTGCGATTCTGCCGCGCTGCTGCATATACGATCAAGCGGTGCGGGGCCCTCTCGAAGTACAGTAGCCTGTGGGGGCCCGAAATTTCTTGCTGTGGAGAAGGAGTCCACGAAGAGCCCCCATTCTTCTGAAATGCTTTCTCTGGTCTCCTTGTTTCCATACCACAAGGTGCCTCCTCAATCTATCTTGCTGCACTCCATCCAAAATGTCGACGTCGAACAAGGCCAGCATTCTCGTTATCAACGGGCCCAACCTCAACCTTTTGGGTACTCGAGAGCCGGAGAAGTGAGTCCATCCTCTAGGTCATCCGCACAAGTGTGCACTCAATAGACAACTGACGTCGCTGACGCTCCGACTGCAACCGCCTGATCAGGTACGGCTCGACCACACTGGCCGACGTCGAGGGCAACGCAAGAACACAGTGCGCTTCATTGGGGCTCGAATTCGATGCGTTCCAGTCAAATCACGAGGGCGCGATCGTTGATCGAATTCACGCCGCGAGACTCGATGGCACCAAGGGCATTGTGATCAACGCCGGTGCCTACACGCACACCAGCGTCGCGATCCGGGATGCTCTCGCAGGAGTCAGCATTCCGTTCGTGGAAGTTCATGTAAGTAGGGGTGCTGATGAGAGCCGTAACAGGTGCAACGACTGACCGTACTTCTGTTGACTTGACTGCATTGGCGACGACAGATCACCAACGTCCATGCCAGAGAATCGTTCCGTCATCACTCTTATCTCTCCGATATCGCGACAGGAGTCATAGTCGGCCTCGGCGTTCACGGCTACACGGCCGCCATCACCTTCCTGGCACAGAAGCTTCAGTCGAACGCCGCACAAAAGTAAAGACACGCATCCTTCTACAGGGTACCTGCAATAGACGCCGCATTCCTTTGACACTGTGACGAATGATTGGACGAGGGCCGGGGGGCATCTCTCGAGCACGGCTTCCGTATGCACAAGAGCCCAAGTCGAACACAGTGTCACGCGCACGATCGTCGAGGTACGATGGTGGTAAATGAGCTCGCTGTTCGGACTGTGGAGCAAGGAGGATGCATCCTTAGAGCGGAATTTCTCGATGTTAGATCTGTTGAAATCAGAGTGTTAGGCTATGGAGAATCAGTCACGTGCAGGCTGTCCGACAACATGGGAAGGAGTGTCTGATTGTCAGGCGGAATACAATGATGTTAGGCCGTGAAAGCCTTGTTGATACGGGTGTGTCGCTCAACAGGAACACCGCTGCCAAAGTCGAGGATGGCGCGACGAGCGCCATATTGGTGCCGCTTGTCCCTGCGCTATCCTCAATGGTGCCCGCTGTCAAGGTTCAATCACCAGCAGAGCGAGCGATTCTGAGCCAGGGAACTGAAATTGAAGATGGAGTAAGTGAGGAAGGAGCTGCGAAGCCTAGAGGAGCGCGGCTCGCGCCTCGGCTGAGCGTGATGCAGCTCAATCCCCTAATGCCTGCCGGTTAGATTCTCCTGATCTACACTGTAAAGACACAAGAAGTCCTAAACTTGTATCTCGATTAAGGTGTGGGGGTCGCTAGGTCTTTGCCAGTGCGAACGAGGACAGAGAACCACCACCCAAGCACAGGGTGTCGACTATGTCACCCCGCCCTGCTCTCAACACGCATAAGCGAGCAGGAGCAGCCTTGCAACGAAGGCCTGGCTAGCGAAGTTTTTTGGACTGCACATCAGATTGTCTCGCGCTCTGTACTGTATCATGCTCAAGCTTTTGCTCCTGCTGTCGAAAGCACCATCACCAACATCACATACAGAGCGACTGTCGTTTCGAATTGAGCCCTGGAGACGGCGCAGTTGTTTTGTTCGGGTAGACAGGCACACGACTGGATTGTTCCTTGGTTGAGAGAACCTTTGGCAGCCAAAAGGGCAGGCAAGACGACACTTGCTGTCGACTCTTGGGCGACCATTCAGTGTGCTGTGCTGTTGTTTGGCGACATGCAGTGTGCTTCCGCTTTTCGGTTCCCGCCTCATGATTTTGTTCTCAAGAGATCTTTCTGCAACTGCATTCAAATTACAGATTTGAAGCACCTTGCAGCCATCAGATACAAAAGCCGCCCAATTTCCTTGTAATTCACAGCTTCAACTCCACAGATCAGCTGCTGCACGTCCGCATGTTCGCTTGGCCAAAAGTCACAACCCCGACCACACGCGAATAGAGACGGTACGTGGCCAGCCAACAACGGCGTGTAGCAAGCCGGCCAGGACAGTGAGCCGATCCTTGCGGCTCACACTGCACTGACGCCTCTTTTGCTGTCTTGCATATTCCTGCTTGTGATGCCCAGTATGCGTTTGCTGCCACATGCTGCAATGCATCTGCTAGCTAGTTCTCCTCATGCCTGTCGATTGTTCTTGGTCTGTCAACGTCAGTCAAAGGCAGCCTGTGGGAAAACCAACCGAGCAGAGCTGACGAACATCAATAGGCGGGTCCCATGGTAGACGCTCCACTGCGGCGGAACAGCGGCATCTGACGCCTCTACACGCCAGGTCGATCCAAGCGGGTCGCCTTAGCCGCCATGTCAAAGGGATCGTCGGCGAGCTTGTACTTTGACCCTGTCTTTGAGCCTCTGCCCTTGCTGACCGGCTTTGAATAGCTGTAGCAATAATGTCAAGTCGATGGATCGGTTCTTCCGCCTTGTGCATACTCTGGGCGTCAGTGCAACGGCGTACTGCTCACAGACCGGCCGACAGGCGAGTCGGGAGAGTTGAAAGTGGCATCGCTTGTTGTTGAGCGAGTCTCGCAGCTTGTCTGACCAACATCTCCGCACCAAGGGGCCTGTCTCAGCACAGTTCTACGCAGCCGCCCTTTGCTGGTGCGGCCTGCTTTATGCCGGCATCCTCGAGGTCTACGTCTTGCGATACCAACGCTGTTTCACTTTCAGCCTGTTGTGTCTGGGCGGACTTTGATTTCAGCCTTGTCTCCATCCGGGCGCTCACTGCCAGTCGTCGTGTGCCTGGATATTCGACCCCGCTCCTTCTCTGAATCTGTCTCGTCTTGCGCCCAGGTCCTCATTCCTCTTGGGCAGGACTGTTCGACCTCGTTTATCGCCCTCCATCTCCTCTACCATCTTTCGTCACTCTCCCCAGCTTCGATCCCTCCCTCTGCCCCTCCCATCTGCCCCCGTCCCCATCCCCTGCAGGCCGCACGAGCTCGTCCGCTTCTACGCCTGACCCAACGTCCAACTCTCCCTGCGGTTCAGCGCGTCTGCGCAGACTCTGGTGGCTTGGCAGCGGCTTTCGTCTCTCATCCATCCCTTGTGCATTCCCTTCCTTGTCTGTCCTTACCTCCATCGACCCGTCCCCAATCCATCTTCCTCCTCTTCTTCCTCTTCCTTCTTCTCCTCCTTCTCGTCTTCACCACCCCGTATCCGTTCTCCTTTCGATATCTTAACACGGATAGTCTTCGTCGACTCCGGATTCATCACAACAGTCGTGTCGACAGCATCTCACCTTCGACCGACGTGATCTGCACTCATCTGCCTCCACCTACCACCATCATATCGCAGAAGAGTGTCTGACAAGGCGTGATTGTCAACAATGAAAATCCCGGCGGCATTCCTCGCCTTCGTTGGCTTCCTTGCCATCGGCGCCTCCTTCATCCTCCAGCTCTTGGTATCCCTCGGCCTGCCCTACATCAAAGGCATCTATTTCCTCTACATCAACTTCACCGATTCGTCTGTCAGCAATACAAGCCTTCGTGTCACTTTCGGTATCTGGTCGCAGTGCCTGACGCAGGCCGGTGCTGAGGGATGCTCGCCTAACGGACTCGGTTACCAGCAGACTTTCAACGGTATCAACAGCGCTATTGATGCCTTCTTCGTCGACAAGTTGCCCTATGCGCTCGTTGCCCAGCCCGTCTCTGCCGGCTTCACCGGCCTCGCTGCCGGTGCTGCCTTCCTGGCCATGTGCACCAACACTTTCCTCTGGCCGCTTTCGGCGCTTTGGGCTTCGTTCCTTACCATGGCAGCCCTTGTTATTGAGCTTGTCCTCTTCATTCTTGCCCGTAACAAGGCGCGCGCATTCGAAGCCACCTCGACTCTGACGCCTTCCGGTAGCGAACTCGGTCCGGCCATCTGGATGCAGGTGGCTGCGCTGCCGCCTGTCTTCTTCGGCTTCATGATGCTTGCTGCTGCCTGGTGGCTCAAGCGATCGCGCAGCATGGACAAGTACTACGACGACTACGAGCCTGCTCGTCCCGTCTACGCACAGGAGCCCATGGAGAAGGACTACTACCAGCCCCGACCCATGAGCCGTGCCAGCCGCCGATCGCGCTACGACGACTACTACGAGCCCGATGACACCCGCGTCTACGGCAACGTCGGACGACGAGAGTCGCGACGATCTGCCCGTGCCAGCTACGCGGATGACTACGACCGTGGCTACGACAGCCGCAGGAGCTACGACGACCGCGTGGCTCGACGAAGCTACGGCGGCGATGCCTACGGAAGCAGAACAACACTTTCACCCCCGACCAGCGGCGCTCCGTACCGCGGTGGCCGATCGCGAAGATACAGCGAGCGAGGCGCTTACTAAACGGCGCGATGCGTCTGATTCTCTATACGTGGTTTTTACGTAGGAGCAGAGGTCTCCATCTCCATTTTCACTTGTCACGGAACGTACGCCTTTCAACGATGGTTCTTGACTGTCACTCAAATCACACCGGCCCCCACATAGGATGCATGTGAAGACAATTTCAGCACACCTTCTCCAATGTCGCACGGCTCAGTCGAAGCACTCTTCGCTTCGGCCTTTCCATACAGCGCTCTCACGCGCGTGCGCGCAGGCTCTACCTGTCGCGCCGAATCACGTTCTCTACCGTTCTCCGCATCCGACCTGAAACTGGAAGGTCAAATAGCAACGGTGACCATGTTGCTGTCTCCACCGGTTTCATCCTACACTCTTTAGTCTCGCTCTCTTAATCTCCCTCGAGCCTTGTTGTCGCTTAGGCTCTTTAGCCAGATGGCAATGGCTCCGGCGCTGCTTTGCGTATCACCCTCACGCTAGATGACTGTGATCTCACAGGTGGTGTCCGTCACTTCCCCCTCCTCCTATGGACCGCTTCGCACCTGGATAGGATGGAAGAAGGACTATCTTGTACATTTATTGTAGCTTGTTGCTTTTGGCTTTCTTCAGAACCCCCACACTCTCCCCCGGACTCGTTTATTGTCTCGTTCATTGCCTTCCTTCCTTTCCTCTCTCTTTGTTTTTCTATTTTTCTTTTCGGGGTTTGCTCTCGTCTACAACTTTTGGTCATCCAAGCTTTCGTCAATATCTCGGATCTGTGTGGTCTTTCGTGTCTCTGCTATGATGATTATTGAGCAGGCGAGACGGTGACAACTGCACGATGCGAGGCCACATCGCTCTTGCAGATGCATTTAATGCCTGTGTGAGCACAAGACACTGGAGTTGAGGGTGAGGGCGGGGCTCCACGTCGGGTGTTTGGGCCGTGTTGGGTCAGGACATGGCCCAACGTCCGTACGAGATCACGACGAAAGTACAGATCGGGGTTGAAGCTGGACAGATGGCCGACCAGATTCGTGGTGCTGTTTGATCGGACCGAAGTCGGAAAGGCGAAGGAGGGGACACCGCTAAGACCGAAACTTTGGGCCTCGGGTTGCATCCTATCATGGTCCAGACCGCCCGCGGCAAAGTCGGCAGGAGCTGCAACCACGGAAGCACCACGTTTGAGCGCCAACCTTGCCAAACCAGTGCTGCAAGGGCGGAGAAATCCCTGTGGCTTCAAGTTTTGGTCCTCCACGTTCATTGGCGACCACCAATCCTAAACGCTTCGAGTTCTTCCATCATGTCTCCGGCGACATGCACAGATCTGCAACGCCTCAGCTTACAGTAGACATCACTGACGTTGCCGGTCGAGTTTCGTGTCGTGATCTTTTGCCGATCCGATCTTGATCGCGCAGAGTCTTGTGACCCTACCTCCTGAACAATCCGATCCGACATACACTCATTTCTTCGGTTCCTTCCGGTCGCATTTCCGGTACCTTCTTTGTCGGGTCGTTCCGTCAGGGCGAAATGGCGACTTTAGAAGTGGGGGACGTTCTCTGTTGGGATGAAATATGGTGCAAGATACTCCTCAAGCTGGCCGGTGAATTGCACGAATGGGGCTCGTTAAGAAGCTGCAAATGGCTCCCTGACCCGGCAGGCGCGCCAGCTCGGATGTCCGAAGGAAACCCAACGGGCGTCGCGCACCCGCCTGCCGCCAAAAAAAAACAAAACAAAAAATCAGAAGCTCAGCAGCACGAAATTCTCCGTCTGCACACGGGTGCTTTCCGACACTGCGACTTCAGACCTCGGACGTGTGTGCCGTCAGCGTGAACCACTCTACCTAGCGTCCACCGAAGCTTCGCACCTGCCGCAAGTCCAGTGCTGTAAAGTATACGCACCATTGTCTGTCTGGCATACCAACAACTGAATGTCTAGCATGTCAACCGACCCAGCGTAAAAGCGGCCAGTAACCCTCCTGAAGACCAACGCAAGCTTGGCAACAAGCCTCCGCGGGAACGGAGCAGAACGATAATCTAGGAGGGTTTCGCGGAATGCTCACTACCAAAGTTGACTGGGATGGCACGGCTCGGGGCGAGGCCGAGAGCGGATTGAGCACATCAGGGCGCAGGCGGCTCAAAGGTGACGAAGAGAGAGAGAGAGAAAAAAATTACCGACATGAGATCACCCTTTTCGATGCTTGCAACGCACGAGGTGCTTTACCCTGCCGCTTCGAACCGCTGCGCGCGCCCTTTTTTTCCGAAATTGGACGTCTGGATGCCGCCGATTCGTTAGACGTGCATCCGCGAATCCTCGGGCTCTAGGCGAGCCAACGAGCCAAACCGAAGGAACGGCGAAATTAATTTTTCGTCTTCGCTGCATATCATGCACACACGTCACAAACCCCCGGACCCTCAGGCGTTCTCGAGTCTGCATCGTCATCCCTGCCCACTGCAAGCCGGCTCCTGCTTCAGAAAATCGCTTGTGAGGCACCCTTGCTATTGTAGTACTGGTCAACCGAGTCGAGTATCCGACAAACTCCGTTTTCCTTGAGCTCTGGTCAATAGGTTGGGCTCGAAAGAAAATCGCATTACATGTGTGCAATGATCGATCACGCTGCGTGCTGATTGGAGGGAGACGGTGCTAAGTGCTGCAATTTGCTCATGCAAGCTCGAGCGATGTCCGACTTGAGCTCATCTCTGACGCTTTGCCTCCTTTTGAGCTAGAAGAATTGCAGTGTGGTCAATCACATGTCTCCGCGCTGATTTGATCAATGTACGTCGGAGAAGCCTAGCCACCCAAGCCGTGCAACATTCGCAAGCGTCAAGCATTAGCTCAGAGCTGCTATGCCAAATGTGCTGATCGCTTCGGATCCCGTGATTGCACGGTCCGCTCGAAGCATGGCAATGTGACGCTGCCGTACTCGACGGCTATGATTGGCCCACTCGCTCCGTCTTGCTTCTTCAAATTCTTTGCCGAGTTACCCTGATGACGGTTCTCTGTTTTCCCTGCTCCGTGTGGGTTTGTGGCGCTGGTGACCTGTTATCCCCACCGTTAATTCCTCAGTTGACGCTGCGGAAACTGGATGGCCACAGAATGGTTCTGCGTGGATTGCATTCCGGAGCACGGCGCATGGCCCACACACGTCGCATGCTCAAGCTTCATATAGCCAAGATAACGGCAGTGACATTGATTGGGCAGAGATCTTAGCTCTAGATACGGATCCGCTTCTCTTTCATGTTTGACGCAACAATCAAGCGTCGATAGCAACGAAGAGCGTGAACCACTGGGACTATGCGAACGGCAGAGTCGATAAAGCCATGGGTCGGCCGATGACCGCTTGAGCAGAGGCCACACAGTCCACAAGTGCGCATTTTTTGGCTGGTTCCAGTCACCGGAATTTATTCTTGTTTTTTTTCGTGACCTCACGTCTGGCGGCCCGACTAATTCGGTTAGCGTGCAGCTAGGTCATGCCTCCTTTGTTCTTGTGTGTATTGACCCTCTACATTGCCCTATGCCTGCCGAGCACCAGAAGTGACTATCCCACGAGAGCCGTGCTTTGTTTTGGAGAACACCCTTAGGCTCAACCTGTCGTGTCGGCTGACCCGAATCATGGACACCTGGCTGTCTCCGTCCTCAGAGAAGCAACATCGCCGCGGTGAGGGGAAAGTTGGCGGCATGGGTGGGCTTCGGGGAGTTTTCGCGCATCTCGACGACGCCTCAGCAAACTCAGAACCGATGCCGTTCCGTTGCCAATGAAGCATTCGGATGTTGTAGTGCGGCCTTGCCTCGCCCATGTGGGTGAATCACTGTTGAGCCGAACGCTTTGCTTGTAGTCCACGTACGAAGCTCTGCTGCATGCGCCTTGCCTCTCAGTCTCCATACTTTGTGCTCCCTCGCCCGACTTTCTCAAGAAAGCTACCGTTCTCCTGCTCGCCTCGTCTTCGCTCGTCATTCGCTGGCCCCGGCTGTTGTATTGGCACCGCTGAGCTTGTATCCCCACCGTCCGTCCCATCTTTCATCATCATAGATTGTACTCACCTTCCGCACCTCATCGCCCTATCTCTTCCTTCAGCTTGCCTATCTTGACCGCCATCTTTCCTTATCTTTCACACGGACCGGCTACTTTACGGCCTTGTGATAGTTTGGAGCTTATAAGCATCGTCTGCAATACCTGGAATCGCCATATCTTCCTCCACGACAGCAGACACACGCCACTGAGCTTGCTGTAACATCACATCATAGCTGAACTGCTGCATCGTGATCCGTAACCTTCATCTCAGCCCGTCAAACTCCATCTCTGCCTCTCTGTTTCCCTTAGACAAGCATCATGTCGTCGACACCAGGTCATCCCTCGACGGGAGGCGACCACACCACTGGCACTGTATCTCCACATCCTTCGTCGGACGTTGAAAAGAACCATCCCGACAACATCAGCCAGGAGGATGCCAGTGCTTCACCCCCAAGCACGGTTCAGCAGACCATCTTTGGCGAGAAGAAGGAGAACCAGCACCGCACCGAGGAGGATTACATGTACGAGCAGCAAAAGCTCTCGGCGGGTGACCACAAGTTCCACAAGCTCGGATGGAAAAAGCTCACCGTCTGTCTGATCGTGGAGGCCATCGCTCTGGGAGCTCTCTCGATTCCTAGCGCTTTCGCCACACTCGGCATGGTGGCCGGTGTTATTGTGTGCGTCGGTATCGGTCTCATTGCTATCTACACCAGTTACATTGTCGGTCAGGTCAAGCTCAAGTTCCCTCAGGTGTCGCACTATGCAGACGCAGGATATCTGCTCATGGGCCGTTTCGGCTATGAGTTGATTGGCGCCATGTTTGCGTTGCAGTTGACGCTGCTTGTCGGCTCGCACTGCCTGACCGGCACGATCGCCTTCCTCAACCTGAGCGACAATGCCATCTGCTCTCTCGTGTTCGGTGTCATCTCAGCTATTGTCCTCTTCATCCTCGCCATTCCTCCGACCTTCTCAGAGGTAGCAATTCTCGGCTACATTGACTTCGTCTCTGTCGTCGTTGCGATCGGCATCACCATCATCGGTACTGGCGTCATTGCTGGCAAGGCTCCAGGTGGCACTGAAGCGGTGAACTGGTCCGCATGGCCCAAGGAGGGCATCACTTTTGCGGATGCCTGGGTGGCCCTGACCAACATTGTCTTCGCCTACTCGTTCGCCGTCTGCCAATTCTCGTTCATGGACGAGATGCACACGCCCGCCGAGTTCCCTAAGTCAATTTACGCCCTGGGAGTCATCGAGATTTTCATCTACACGTTGACTGGTGCGCTCATCTATGCCTTTGTCGGTGTCGATGTCGAGTCGCCTGCCCTTCTGTCGGCGGGCGTTACACTGTCCAAGGTCGCCTTTGGTGTTGCTCTGCCAGTCATCTTCATCTCTGGATCAATCAACACGACAGTCGTAGCCCGTTACATTCACGGACGAATCTTCAAGAACTCGGTCATCCGCTACGTCAACACTCCGATGGGCTGGGCGACCTGGCTCGGACTTGTTGCTTTCATCACAGTGATTGCCTGGGTGATCGCCGAAGCCATCCCCTTCTTCTCGGACCTGCTCGGTATCATGTCGGCACTCTTCATCTCGGGTTTCACCTTCTACTTCCCGGCCTGGATGTGGTTCAAGCTGATCAAAGAAGGCCGATGGAACGAGAACCGATGGAACATCTTTCTCAGTGTCATCAACGCCGCTGTCTTTGCGCTCGGCCTGCTCATCCTGGGTTGTGGTTTCTACGCTTCTGTTAAGGACATCATCGACCAATACAGCAACGGCAGCGTACGAAGCTCGTTCACATGCGAGCCCATTGCATAAGGACCAACAGCATATCGGTCTGCACGGAACACTCTTTCCGCGTGGTTCTTGTCATCTACATGATGAACCTCTGTACTCGCCACGAACTCTAGAATGATGGATTATTGCACGACAGTGTTGTGCAAATGAAATAGAATCTCTAATAATGACTTCTTTTATTCCGTATGACTTTGCCGGAATTCCCGAGCTGTGGTTTGTGGGCTCAAGAATTTCTCCGCTAGGATGAGGATGAATATGGGATGTGCATGAGTTGAGAGAAACAGAAAAGAGACACGATCTTCTTGCAATTTGTGGCCAATCGGTTGGGTGGCTTGGCCCCGATCGATTTTTTGATTCCTCCACACGCTATTTTCCCGGTACCATTTAGAGCTCTCACAGCAGTGACTGTGTAGGCGAGTAATGTACGATTCTGGCCGAAATCGTGTGGGAAAGTAGCCGCGGAACTGAACGAAGCGGAACGGCGCCGCGTTGCACGCTTGGTAAGCGAGAACACCAGATGCTGGCCCTTTGATGCCGACCCCCTCCTTCCTCTTGACTATCACATTTGGTCGTCAGTCTGCCGTTGCACGACTGAGAGGAGGATCTATCACGACAATCACATCCAATAACTCTATAAAAGAACGCCAAGAAAGCACACACGCTCGTACGGACACGGACAAAGCGGCGATACGCACATCTGTTGTGACCAACTCAATTCTTACCACCATGTCGGGCATGCCGAACGCAGAGCTGGCCTCGGAGCAGCAACAACCAGGTGACCCCAACCTGATGTCGTCGGTCCATGATTCTGTGGACGGCCTCATGTCCGAAATTCCGGAAGCGCCGAAGGACAAGTTCTTTCGCAAGATGAAGGAGCAGCCGCTTGTGCCCATTGGTAAGTGCATAGCTCTTTATTCATGCTTTCCGACTGAGCTTTTTGCGAGATGCCAGCAATCCTTACAATATTCCCAATCTCAAACTATCTTTTCTTGATGCGGTCATGCCTTCTCGACAATGCAGGCTCATTGTTGACAATGGGAGCACTGATTGTGGCCTCGAACCACCTTCGATCTGGAAACCGAGAGCAGTTCAACCGAGCATTGAGGTGGCGTGTAGGCTTTCAGGGCTTGACTGTAGTTGCTGCACTGGCTGGATCATTCTACTACGGGCAAAGGGCTGCAGCTTCGGTACCAGTGCCGCCCAGTCGACCAAGTGATGCACCACTGCAGCACGGAACCGTGACAACGATCCCAGGACGTCCCCCAACCCACTGGCAGCAAACGAGGGCGGAGGAGCGAGCATACAAGGAAAGAACCGGATTCTCGGAACGTGTGGACTCGGCACTCGATCGCGAACTCAACGATGACAAGCGTCTCGAAGAGGCTCTCCTCGGCAAGGAAGAGTCGCTCGAAGATCTCAGGAAGGCCAAACGCGCTCGCCCCGTCATCGGCCAAGACAACAGACGCCAAGTCTGAGCTCCGCTTCTCTTCCGATCACGTTTCCGTGTGCCGTGTCCCTCTCTAGCCGTGTCCTGCAGCCCTGCATTTGCAAATTCACCACTCTGACCACTCTGACCAATCTCTTCGACCAAAGCGTTTGACTCGACCCCGATCACGATCGAATGTCACACTATCGGGACATCGGCTCAGAGCTGGTTCGCAAAATGGTTGATGTCAATCCCATGACCAATATTGTATAATACAAGATGATGACCTGAACCACGCTTCTAAAAAGGATTATTGGAACTTCTGTTGGACGTGACTAACGGGAAGAGCGAAAGATGAAAAGGAGGGAAAGGAACAGATCAGACCTGGATCTGAGTAAGGAAGCGTTCCAGATCGACAAGGATTGCCTGCGAGCCTTGTCGGATCGTGGTGGTGGTGCTAGTTGGAGTAGCAGTGATGCTTCGAGAGCCAGTGGAAGGGTGGTTGTGACGGGACGGAGAGCTGTCATGTGGACTAGCATTCTCGGAGTGTGGGTGATGGGCAGGGGATGGGCAGAGAGACTCGTAGCCGGCATCCTCGTCGAGCAGGAACGGATTATCGACGTGCAGGCTGGTGGACAGCCAGGCGACAGCGTCTCGGATCTCACCCAGGGCTTTGCGCACCACTCCTGCCTTGGCAAGTCCCGGCTCGGGCTGGAGGACGAGCAAGTGCAGATCCTCGAGGAGATCCAGCGTGTCCAGAGCCACATGAAGCACCTGATCGGTTCGAAGAGGACCAGCTGCATCTGGCGTCACGAGGCGATGCGCCTCACACGCCCGCCATAGCTGACACCGCAGGACCTGCCGAGCCAGGTCGAGCAGCACACTCTCGACAGCAGCCGAGCCTTCTGGTCCCTCCCTCGCCGATGACGACGAGTGCGATCGCGAGTCAGGCACCTGCATGGCCGCGAGAGAGTCGTGCAGCTTGATGGCCGCGTCCTCGGTCATCTGACGACAGGTGGAGGGGGAATCGCAGTCTACCAGGCAACGAACGGCATCCTTGTGCTTTGCCAAGAGCTCGGCTCGTACCTGGAAGAATCCAAGCTCGCTGAGTATAGACAGAGGCTCGACAGAGTGTCGCGATGAAGAACGGTGGCGCTGGTGCATATGCGGGTGTTGGAGGTCGACCTTGGCTCGCTTGGAGACGGAAGACGAAGGCAGGTCCTCGCTGGCGGATCGCTTCGACTGCTGCTTGGCGACATTGTCGGAGCACTCCACGTGAGTTTGCAACTGGCAGAGGTAGCTGGGTCTCTGTCGCGCCCACCACTGCTCGGCACGGACGAGGAGTGTCCACGTCTTGATGTGACGTCGCCTCAGCTCGTCCGCTTCGTCATTGAGTCCATATCTCGACTCCTTACTGATGCCATTGCGCTCCTGCTGGATCGCTGCAATGGCAGTGCTGTCGAGGCCCATGATCTTTGCGAGAGTGACGGCCTCGGAGAAGCGGAAGAAGCTTGCATGCTTCCACCGATCCTTTGTCGGGGTGGAAGCGTTGTTCTGCTGGTGAAGCGCATCGAGGCTGTGGAGCGCAATCGAAAGGAAGAAGCTCGTCATGATGCTCTCGATGCTCTGCTTCTCACCAAACGAGGCGACTCCACTCTCCAGAGACCGCAGCCGAAGGGTCTCGCCAATCATACGAACAATTTCCGAGCTGTCCACACTTTGACTGCGGCCAGTGCTCTTGTTGCTCTTCGACTGACGTGGCTTGGCGAGAACAGGCATGACGAACGGACGGACCAGCTCAGCCTCCAGCTTGGCATCCGAACGACCGAGATCGGTAGAGCTGGGCAGTGAGAGCCCCATCTGACCGAGAATCGAGATCGACAGCGCAAGGGCCGCAAACGTGGGGTCAGCCGTGTGTTGTTTGCGTCCCAGGCGGGGATACATGTAAGCGCGGGGGAAGATATCGGCGCACAAGGGCTGGTAGAGGTGTTCGTAGAAGAGAGCAGTGCGCTTGGTCAAGGCGATGGTGTCAAGATATGGGCCCGAGCAAAGTGGGTCAATCGATGAACGCCGACTGTCACATTCGTTGTGCTTGGTCGAAGGTTTCGAATTGGAACTTGCGAGCGGCACGACAGCAGCGACTTCAGAGGCGTGCTTGTTGGCCATAGCTGGAAGCGCACCGGTGCTGAGGCTGTTTCTCCGACTGTGTTCCATATCCAGAAGACCAAGGCTGTCAAAGATCTGATCAGCCCACATCTTTTGTTTGGCTTGCTGCAGCTGGTGCTGTTTGGCACCCCAGCGGCTCGGCACACCCATGATGTTTTGCTGCTGAGGGTCCCAGTCCACTTCCTCCGCCAGAGCCCCAAGAAGATCGAGCCCTGCAGACTGGCCAGCTTCGTGCGAGATAGATGAGGACTTGGATGACAGACTAGACATCGTGGCTTCGTCCGAGGTCATCAGGTCTGGTAATGTCGGAATTGGGAGCGTCGACGGTGGAAATGTCGAGGAAGAGACCGAAAGAAGCTCCGAGAAGGCAGAATGGGTCGCGGAGATGGGTGCCTGCGAATGTAAAAGGGACTGGAAAGACGAAGCAAAGCTGAAGAGGTTTCTGGGCGCCTGTTCGTCAAGTGCAGCAAGAACGTGAGTCTGGTGACGCTGACTGTGGATCTGGTCGCGATCCTTGAGAGGAGCTGCCGCAGCCAAGTGGGGTTTCTGGCTGCTCTGAGCAGCGGCCTTATCAGCAGCAGCGAGAAACGAGGTGGTGGGTGAAACTTTGGGTCGATGCTGATCGTTGCTGGCCGATCGACTGCTGTTTGCCGGGGCCTCTCGGCCGTTCTGAGTGGTGGTGACGGCTAGCGTCGCCATGGTGGAGCTGCGACCACGACGAGACGATTCTGGTGCGTTGCTGCAGAGAAAGTCGATTGACGTTGGTGACCTTCGCAAGGTCTTGGCGACGGAGGAGATGGAGGAAGATGCAGACGACGAGGCAGTTTGCTGTGATGGTGGGCTAGATCGTCGTTCTCGGGAGCGCGAAGATGTGGGGATGCCGTGTGCTGATAGGGCGCTGGAGATGACCGAATCTTGGTCAAAGATCCTCCGACTGCCGCGGACCCCGAAATGAGGTGCAGCGGACGGGGAAGCTGACGACGATGAAGACGCCTGTGCAGGCGAGCGAGCGGCAAGCATGTTGTCGTCGACGAAATGAAGAGTGCTTCCGTCGCGCGGTGGAGGATGACGGTAGAGAAGATGTGTCGTCTGTGATTCGTCGAGAGATGCTGTGAGCGAGTGGGGTGTCTTTGGCGTGCAAAGAGGCCCTTGGGACAAGCTCTCAAAGCAAGAGGAGGTCGATGAGAGATGATGGCGACCAGATCAACTTTGTCGTAGCAGCATAGAGACGATGGGGAAGGACAACGGCAGAGTCGAGAGTGATGTGAAGGGCG
Source organism: Testicularia cyperi (assembly GCA_003144125.1). Classification (NCBI taxonomy): domain Eukaryota; kingdom Fungi; phylum Basidiomycota; class Ustilaginomycetes; order Ustilaginales; family Anthracoideaceae; genus Testicularia; species Testicularia cyperi. Next base: position 1,611,049 of record KZ819188.1, read on the forward strand.
AGTTGTTCGAGGGCCGCAAATGATGAAGGGAGACGAGCTGCTGATAGGGTATCTCAGGCACCGAGATGAAACGGCCCGGACTGCGAAGCAGCAGGCCAGACGAATCTTTCGAGCTCCATCGAGGCTGACTGCGGATAGGTTGGCAGGCCTCACAAGTCAGTGCCCGCGGACAGAGAGCTTCACTCTGAGAGCGTAGAAGGATTAGCGGCTTTGGGGACAGGTCAGATACGGCATTGCGACACTCTAGGATACACGGACAAGGGGACCACACTGCTGAGTGTGCGTCAGAGCAGGAGGGCTTCACACAAGACAGGATTCGATGCATGTGCCCTGCGACAATCTGACCCCGGATACAATAGAACCCGGGGTAGGCCACAGGAGGAGGAGAAGGAGGAGGAGGAGGAGGAGGAGGGAGTTAACGAGCGGGGGTGTATGGCAAGGGCAAGGACCGAGAATTGGAGAAGGGGGGTGAGCGGGCGTGTCAAAGACCGACCGAACGGGGAGCGAAGATGGGCAAACCGACGAAGGGGCTGCGAGCGAGCTGTCATCTGAAAACAGGGACGTGGGCGGGGGAAAAGCGTAGTATGGCGAAGGGCTGCGGAGGACACTGCGAAATGGACCGAGCCAGTACCGGACAGTGGTGCGATGTGCACCGTGGCAAGCAACGGCCAACGCCTGCGCCTTGGCTTTGGCCTTTGCCCACTCGGAGAGGCGTCCAGGCGTCCAGGCGTCCAGACCCACACAGACCATGAGCGAGGCCGGCAGCCCGCCCTACCAACCAACCAACCAGCCAGCCAACCATCCCACGGTCCCCAAGCATGAACCGGCGAATTCCTCTCGGTCGCACTCTGTCGGCAAGCGACGGCAAGATTGCATTGGTCTCCATTGACATCACACCACTTGACATGGTCATGTCGGGGCACGCGACAACTTGTGGTGACATCCGATCCGTTGCAGTGGCACCAATGCGAACCAAGATTTGGGTTTAGTGACTGTGAGATGCAGTCGTTTAGCGTGCTACAAAATAGCACTCATTGTAAAGCTCGTCGGTCATTGTTCAAAGCGGAGTCCCAACGGGCGAATTACTAGGCCAGGCCGCAAGGTGGGAGAAAACAATAATAAGTTGGCAGAAAGCCGCGCGATGGCTCCAAGTCAGCGGGCGGCCGGCACACGGCAAACAAAGCGAACAAAGTAAACGACCGGACAATGCACGCGGAGGTTGACCAGTAGGCCAATTCGACCCTCGGATCCTAGGTAAAACCTTTTCAAAGAAAAGGGAAACAAAATGTTTTCTTATATCCGTCGATTATTCACCCCCAAAGCTACAAACACGAATGGACCATCTAGCCATCCCTCACAGTGTGCAACAACGAGGCTGATTCTGCAACGCTTGGCCTGTCTACCTGTCGCAACATAAGGCCATGGCGGCTGTATGCCAAGGCTCGAGCGCCTTGTGTGATTTAATGAAACAGATTGATTTGAGCAAACCATGAATTCAGAGGCACACACAAGATTCTCCTCGGTGGTGTTGCTCTTTGTTCTGCTGCAGTCAAACACCGTTGGTGACATCACAAGCGCCAAGTCCTGGACTTTACAGAAAGGTCGTGAGGTGTACAGTCTCTCCTCTCCAGATGATATGGATCGGAGCAGAAGCCGCGAATTCTCTGTGATCACTGGCAGAACCGGAATCTTTCGGGAAACACACAGACAAATGATAAGACGTTGTGGGCTCGGATCGAGCACGCAAAGATGCGGTTGTAAAGCGACCGAGTGATTCGGCAGAACCGAAGCAACCGGCGACCTTGGCTCAGCTGACGAGAAATTTGCGGAGACAGTCTGCGGTGGGGCTTGTACAGTAGCTCGTCTCTGGTGTCGACTCATGCAGTCCCCAAACGAAGCCCACCTTGCATGGTCGGCGACAGTCGGATGAAAAGCTTACAGGAACAGCAACGAGCAAGACGGAAGAACTAAGCAGGCGATCGCAGTGGGGTCCATCGGCGGAATTAGCTGAAAGCCACTCGGTCAGCGTCGTGTCACGCGGCTACGAGGCTGCACATACGATCTGGATGGCAGGTTGCAACACTTCAATCGCTATCGGGTGCATCACGTTGCAGTTCAACACACACTAGAGGATATGCGGCTGGACCGACGAAAGCCTAATCTGCATCGATGTCAGGGCCGTGAGGAGTAAGGAAGAGAAAGAGAGAGAGAGAGAGCACGCTCTACACACGTACTTTTTAGCCGGTCGCGTCAGAGCATTAGCCGGCTACTTTTCAATCACAATATTGGCAACAACAACGGCAACGATGTTCGGCACGGAAGCTCGGGTGCCTCGACGTTGGACCCAGCGAGAGATTTCCGATTCCAGACGCACGCTCAACTCCAAACGCACGCTCGATTCTTAAGAAACACCGAGCACTACTGCCACCGACGACCGAAAGGAGTCGCACTAGACTCGCACTATGAGCACACTTGTCTGTTCACAAGGATCCTCGGCTCCAATCGGAGAAGAATACAACTGTCGTGAGTCACGAACCTGTCACGGCTACGATACGTCTGGACAGGTGATCCGAATTGACCGACCAGTCGATCCGCCCACAACGATCGGTAAGCCTGGCGGGAGAAGATAAGCGGCGGGGAGGAGTCTGAAACTGCCACGCCGGCGAAAAGCAGACGAGTCTGTGTGTGAAAGTGTCGTTGGTCGGTCAATTTTCAGTCAGGGGAGGGGTGGTTGAGTGGTATGTGAATGATGGAGAGGGGGGCTTCGGAACTCTCCATCCAAGACGAATCTGCACGGCTTTGACGGAATCAGCCACGGATCCCACAGGCCGAGCAGCAACACGCCCTCTTACCACCTCTCCAATGTCTTGGCAGTCCAAGCTCCGACGTAGCAACCTCGTAGCGAAAGGCTCCTTCCCAAGTCTTGTGGCCTGCCTCCTCGATCCGGTTCGGATTGGCGACTGCGCGTCGTGCCAAAAGACTTTGCAACTGACGTCCATGGATAATGTCGCAAATCCGAACCTGCCTTCAAGGCAATAGGATGACGGATTTCGGACCACCCTGTTGACCGGTTGGCCCACTCGTTTGCACTGTCCCGATAATCACTACTCTTGCTCGACTCTGTTCGGATCTTTGAAGCCGGTCCGCATCCTGGTGAAGAGCGGTCCGATCCTAGCGGCACAGCCGGTGATGGTTCTGAACACGAACGGATACTGCAATCATACAGTACGTAGGTCTCTGCGCAGCGACAGTGTCACGCGCAGCCGGCGTCTCCGTCAAGCGGTTGCTCCAATGAGCGAGCGAAAGGGTCACGCGTTTGCTCGGGTCCAGCTTCCCGCCGCTCGTGGTCACACCAGGGCCAGGCTCGGTCGAGATTCGGACAGTTCGTTTGGAAATTCCTCAACGTGCCCGGTCCCCGCCTCGGCTGTCGTTCCCCCACAACACCTTCCTGGCGGTGTACAGAACTGTACTGTACAACAAGCGTCTTTCTCATTTACCAAAGCCAAGTTCCACCGGGCAACACGTTCCAGCAAGGAGGTTGCACCGCCGTTGAACCCGCCGTCCGTGCCGGAACAGAGCTGGTGGTGCCAAAAATAGTCATCACGCTACCCATCGAATCCGCCGGACCGCAACGACCCCCTTCGGTTGGAGCGCAGAAGCGAGCCTGGTCTGAAATACACACTGTCCTGCTTTCGATTTGCCGGCGCAGCAGCTTTGTGTAAGCTACTGTGCTGACTCTAGTTCACCCGAGATAGAGTTGCGCCGATTCATCGAGTCCGTATGCTGTCGATTCAAGGGGAAGACTCGGCCCAAAGCCCGTCAACATATTCTGCCGAGCCACCAAGTTGCGATTTGCAAATTGACGACAGGCTTAGATGGCGCGACGCAGCGTGACACTCTGGGACTATGATGCAAATACATGTGATATCGCGCGATATGGCGACTTGCTGTTGTGTCACGTCGGCCGGTTCTCTGATCGCATCACAGCGCCTCTGTTCGAGCACGGCAGAGCATCGATCGGCGCCCGATTCGCACTGCATCGGCGACATGCTGTCGTTCGTAAATGTGCTTGCGGAACGTTCTGCGAAGCGACTTGACTTTCGACGTGTGATGTGCATTGGTTGGATAGGCTGTCCTGAACAGCCAGCGCCGTGGTCATCTCAACACAGCCAGAATCGAGCCATGGCCCGATGTTGTGTTCTGCGAAAAAAGTGCAAAATATGCCATTGAAATTGGGGTCACAATTCTGCACTAGATATTCTTGTCAATGGGAATGCCCTCCTTCTCTCTCGAAGCCCATCCCATCCAGCTCTCGTCATATATGGCGCTTTGCACCCCCAGCTCCTGCAGCGCTAGCCAGATGGCAGCTGCAGTCATGCCCGAGCCGCACGTATTGGTAGCCGCGAGCTCTCCGCCGCTCGAGGCCTGACGCAGCTTGTCGAGTGCCTCCATGCCGCCCACTGTGTCACTCAGCAGTCGCCAGAGTTCGATCTGATCCTTGAGGACGCTGTACTTTTTTCCATCCTTGCCCTCGACTTGCTTCATCAGGGTGGGAAAAGGTAGGGAGACGCTGTGCGGGATGTGACCCGAGGAAAGACCGGCCCGGGGTTCCGGGTCCGTACCATCGAATCGACCCTTGGGTCGGGCGTCAAAGACGGTCTGGCCTCTCGCTCCCATCTTGGCGTTGGCCACCATCTCGTCAAACGATCGAACGATTCCATCCTCCAGCACAGGTTCCGGATACTGCTTGGCTTCGTGCTTTGCCGGATCGCCCTGTTCCCTAGGTAGACCAGCGTCGATCCATGCAGGGAGGCCGCCGTTCAGCACCGAGACCTTGGCATGTCCAAACGCCTTGAATGTGAACGCGGTTCTCGGAGACGAAAACACTCCATGCGTGTCGTACACCACCACGTGCGTTGCAGGGTCGATGCCGTGCTCGCCCGCAGCCTTGGCGAAAGTAGAGGCAGAGGGCATCATGTGCGGTAGATTGCGCACGCTCTCGCCGACAGTGGCTACCTTGTCAACGTCCCAGAATGCGGCACGCGGCAGTCTCGGGCCCTGTTCGAACTCCTTGCGTGGATCTCGAGGCGGTTGAATGTTGGGCATGAACCAGGTGGCATCGAGTATACGCACCTCTCCATTCTGATTGGCTTCCAGAAGAGGCGCAAGCGCCTTGGGTGTGATGACCAGGGGCACGGTTGAGGGACGCACGGTGGTGCTCATCGCTCGCAGACCAGGCCTGACCACCCGAGCACCGACACTGAGGCAGGTTCTGGACGACGAGGCAACGGTTCGAGTTGTCAATGCAGAGAGCATCGGTATGATTTGCGGTGGGGTGAGCACAGGCGTTGCCGACGATGTGCTCTGGATGAAGATGAATGCGCAGACACTAGGTTGAAGTTCAAGAACAGACAGTTGTGCAAATGCTTTGATCAGGTTCGGTTGTTTCAGGGAAGCTGATGTCAGGCCTGTGCGTTTCTCGGACAAAGTCGTCGGAACTCGGCCAAAGCCCTTGTGGAGGTTGTAAAGTGTTAGGCCATTGCAACAATTGTTAGACTCAGACCACTCTGATTTTTTGACAGCAATGCCATCGTCTTGTGACCCTGATTCGGGCCAAGGTGGACAAGGATAAGCGAAGGCGGAGATCATTGCACGAATCTGGTCGAAAGTTGGCCGTTACCCCTTCCCCGCTTTACCCCACGCTTGTACCGGCCAGCAATGTCGGATATTTGACCATCAGGATGGGCGTCTCATTTTCGCAGGCATAGACAGGTCGACGCTCCCCACACCGATACCTTTCAGAATCCGCTTCCCCACGTTTGTCCCGATCTGGGACTATCATTAAGGCGTCAAGGGTGGACAACAGAACGCGGGGTCCAGCACGTAGTGGAAAAGTCCATCCTCATCGCTGGTCAGGAAGCGAGGAGCCTGAGCACTACCAAATGCCGTCTTTTTGCGATGACCTCGCCCATTTTAGCAGCGTTGGCCAGAAACAGGCGACACCTGCGTCCGTTGCTCAAGGCACAGAAACAATGCAATGCGTACCTGATCGAGACACACAACAGACTCTGCATCACTCGCTAGCTTTGTGACGTATACCCTTGCAGGCTCACATTGTATCGGTCGAATCCAGCTTATGGTATGGACGCGGAAGAACATTGACAACAGATAGGGACAGCAAGGAGCAAGCCAGATGGAACCCTCCCCGCGGGGCGAGGCATATATATACATACATGTGTATGTACGAGTCGGAAGATTACATGGGTGTGTCTGCACACACGACGATGAAGTGTGCCAAGATGCAGGAGGGAAATGGATAACGTACGAGGCAAACACGGCAGTCGAAAAGGCCGGATAGCCGTCCGAAGCGCCCGTCGAATGCAACGATGATGATGGCATGATCTGCAGGGCTGGCGTCGTCAACAGTGCCAAGCCTAGACAGGGTCTTCGTGGGGGAGGAGTGGGATCTGCTTGAAAACGGCACGGCGCTACCAGTGCTACCAGGAGTGAAGCTCGAGGCACGTCAAAGCAACGGCCGCAAGACAGACTGGGCCCCGCCTTTTCCAGCCGGCGACATCCCCGCGGGGAGCAGGACAGAGGAGCTGGAGACAAACTCATACAGCCGTCGGGCGAGAACGAGGATCAGCTCGACTGAGATCCGGTGTGCAGACAGGCAGTCAAGCCTCGATGTGCGATGTGCGATGTGCGATGTGCGACTGTGCGACTGTGCCAAACCAGACTGCCACTTTTTGTGCTCGCTTTGTGCGGTTCTGGCGCGTAGTTGCTCTCCGCGGGGGAAGACGAGGCTGAGTGCGAATCAGGAGGCGGCGGCTGCACGAAATGCACCGAGCTCCGTTCAAGAATTCATCGCAACACCTGCAGCAGTAGTCTACCGGTCGAACCAGTCATGTCACCCATAGACCTTCGTGATACAATGGCCCTGAAACGACCTAGCGATGCTTGGCAAAAAGGTACGGCTGTCTGAGACAATGGCTTTCCGGCCATAGTCTCTTTGGGCCACGCGGGCTCATTTTGTGTCTTGAGATGAACGTCGTGCACGACCGACGACCTGGGTGATTGCGAAACAAGGCGGTAGAAGCGATTTTCCGAAGCACTGGACAGAATGCACCACAACAGACGAGCCGACCGTCCGGACGGATGTCGAGTCTCTAACTACCTTGTGCTGGTCGTTCCGTCAAAGCCGTTGTCGTGCTTGAGTTTACGAGTCTGCGCGCTTCTGGAAGACTGCGAGCGCGTGCGTGCAGCTCACATTGAATCAAGCTTTGTCGAAGCCCTATCAGCCTACGTCGATGCTCCAAGTCCTTTCTCTATGGTTGGCCTCTGGCTCAAGCGTGAGTGGCACATCGAATCGGGACTGTCACCCGAAATTTCGAGGAAGCACAATCGACTCTCGACCATTACTGCTTCGTTGCGGGCCAGTTCCGTCGTCAAACCGCGCTTCAACTGCCTATTGTTTGGGTTGTTCGGGCGAATTGAACGCCATGTGATAGGCCGCGACCGCGCAGTATCGCATGTGCTCGATCATTTGCTCTTTCCCGTTGCGGAAGCACTTCCGCTCATTGTAGTTCAACGATGGGCAGATGTGCGAAGACAACCACGCCGATGTGCAGGTCCTATCTTGAAGACAAACACTAGACTGGGAGGCAGAAGGTGGTGCTGCTCAAGCCAAATTTCAGACAGCCACCGAATCAAATCATAAAATTGTCATGATTAATTGTGAGCATGAATACGTGTCCGGCACAACGGTTGGTACCCCACACAGGTGAGATGCAGTGGTGCCTGACCAACCGGACCGAAGAGGAATACACGCAGCTGATTCGCCTGCGTCTGAAGCGGTGGAACAGATGGTCGCACGCCTAGCCGAGCCAACCGAAAAGCCGCACCATCGTAGCGCGGTTAGGCACCTCGACCGGAAAGAAGAATATAGTCAAAATCTTGCAGATAGTGGTTATGGTGCACGTTGGGCACTGCGCGAGAATTGAGAAATAGAAAGCAAGCAACAAAAACTGGAGTCCCCACTCGTTCGAGGCGAGTGCCTGCAGAAAAAAGCCCATCTGGTCTCTCTCTCACACACACACCACACACACACCACACACACAGAGCATTATTATTAGTGTGATTATTGTGATTATTGTAATTATTGTATGTTGATGCATGGGGGGCTGGGAGCCGGCACTTCCGTCAGGCGCCAAGAATCGACAGCCGCTATCTTGCCAGCCTCCTGGTCCGCGTCCGCTTCGCGCTGTGTGCACATACACATGCATAGTACAGTACTGAGTGTGCCTCGGCAAAATTTGGCTCTGCTCGGGTGCCTGCTTTGTGCCTGTTGCAACCTCAACAACTACGTACTGCATTACTGTCGTTACATCTCTCTCCAAACCACCTACCGACCTGGCTTGCTTTCTCCTTCCTCCTGGTTGTGCAGCTTGCACCGCGAGGGCCGCTTTCCGGCTATCTGGATGTCTCTCATCGACGTTGCTCGCTCGGGTAGACAATGGCCCTGCTAGCCACCACTGCGTTTCTTGGCTTCCCCCACCATGAACATCGTTTGACTCCGGTCTAGCCGTCCACTTTTGCTCCGGCCGTCAGCACCTTTACTGTGACCCCTTTCTCCGTCTCTCCGCGCTTTGCACCCTCGCTGCGGCTCTGATTCTGCGTCTAGCTACTGTAGCTGTACTGTAGCTTCCCCACACGTCTCTCCCCCGCGGTCTCTCCCCCACCACATGGACCTCCCCGTCACTGTCTCTTACACGACCGTACGGCTGTACCTTGCCTCGTTTGCCAATCAATGACCATGTCTTCCCTCCCCCGCATTTTGGGTTAGTCTCGCTTGCGCTTCATCTTGGTCTGGCAAGCCTCCGCCTGAGCTTGTCCGCCGTTTCGACCAGCCGCCGCGATCTCGACGCTCGACTTGTCCTGGACCCACCACTGTCGTACCCGCCGCCGCACAGCTTCCCTCTGCACCTCATTTACCAAGCCAGACGTGCATGACCTCCTCTTCGGTATCTCACAGCACCTCCTTGACAGCTGTCTCTCGAGTCTCGAAAAAAGGTACAAGAAGGCCGCATCGTTTCTACCATCCCACCAATTCCACCCTCCCCATCATCCAACAGCACCGACTCGTCTCTGACCTTGCCGTCCAGCACATCTCGGCCTTCGCCACTGACACCACGCCACAGTCTCTGGCACAAGTGTTCGGACTTGCCGAGCCCACGCAACCATTGCTGCTCCGCCTTTGCCTTTGTCACCGCAACAACCCGCCCCTTTTATTCGCTGCTCCGTCATCATCATGCCTCACACCAAGACCGACGGCTCCCTCACGCCGTCAAAGCAGGAGGACAACTATATGACCGGCACCGAGACCCAGTTCGGCACTGCCGACCAGAAGGCATCGGCCCGATTCGGCTTCTCGGCCCTCGCCGACGACCTTCGAGCTCACTGGCGAGTTTACCTGCTCGGCATCTGCTCGTCGTTCGGTGGTCTTCTCTTCGGTTGGGACACCGGTCTCATCGGCGGTGTGCTTGCCATGAACGCATTCCAGGTTGACTTCGGTCTCAAGGGCAAGACGGCTGAGCTTGCCGCGCTCAAGGGCAACATCGTCTCGGTTCTTCAGGCCGGCTGCTTCTTTGGCGCCGCTGCCAGTTTCTACCTGCCCCATAAATTTGGCCGACGCAACGCAATGATCATTTCGGCTGTCGTCTTCCTCATTGGCTCCGTTATCCAGACCGTCTGCCGTCTCAACGGTCAGTCTCCCAAGGCTGCACTCAACCAGCTCTATGTTGGTCGAGTCATTGGTGGCTTCGGTGTCGGTCTCGCCTCGTCGGTCGTGCCCATGTACCTGTCCGAGTGTGCTCCTCGTGCCATCCGAGGTCGTCTCGCCGCCATGTACCAGCTTCTCATTGTTACCGGCATCTGTCTCGCCTACTTTGTCAACTACGGCATGGTCCAGAACTGGCCCAACCAAAACTCGAGCGCCATGTGGCAGATTCCCTTTGCGCTTCAGTGCCTTCCCGGCTTCCTCTTCATCATCACCGTTGTCTTCCAGCCCGAGTCTCCCCGATGGCTCGTTGAAAAGGGCCGTTCGGCCGAGGCACTCACCTCTCTCTCGCGCATTCTTCGCGTGCCCGAGTCGCACCACAGTGTCACCGGTATTGTTCGCGAGATCGAGGACGACCTCAACGGCAAGGAGCGTCTCACCATTCGACAGCAGCTCAGCCTCGCCTTTTCGGACCGCAAGATCACGTACCGTGTCTTCACCGGTGCCCTTCTCATGTTCTTCCAGCAGTGGACCGGTACCAACAGCATCAACTACTACTCGCCTCAGATCTTCGCCAGTCTCGGCATCACCGGCGCCTCGGCTGGTCTGCTGGCTACCGGTATCTACGGTATCGTCAAGATTGTGACGACGGCACTCTTCATGGTGGTTGCCATCGAGCAGCTCGGCCGAAAATGGTGTCTCATCATCGGCGGTCTTGGTCAGGTATTCGCTCTCTTCTGGGTCGGTATCTACCAGGCCATCCGACCGTCGGGCACGCCCGTCGATGCCGCCGGCTACCTCACCATCGCCATGATCTACGTGTTTGTCGTCTTCTACGGTCTCGGCTGGAGTTCAACCACCTGGGCAGTCTCGGCCGAAGTGGCTCCCAACCAGCTGCGAGCACTCGCCATGAGCTCGGCAACAATGAGCCAGTGGTTCTTCAACTTTGTCATTGCCAAGATCACGCCGCTTGCGCTTCAGAACATCAAGTATGGCACCTTCTTGCTCTTTGGCTGTATCACGCTGGTTGCCTGTATCTGGGCTGCGCTCTTCCTGCCCGAGCCCAGTGGCATTACTCTGGAGCTGATGGGCCGCATCTACGAGGGCAACATCATGTCGCGATCGATCCAGGACCTCTTCCCTTCCAAGCGACGAGTCTTCCGTGCCCGTCTGCTTGCCGAGGTCGGTGGCACTGCCGACGACGGTGGAATCATCCGCGAGAACCAGCCGGCGGCATCCTTTCCGACCCTCGAACGAGAGAGCGCCTATCCCAAGAAGCAGGGCGGAGATGAGATCGCCGTGACCGGCGACGCAGTCTCCTCCGACAACGACCACTATCGCAAGTGATCTGCACCCCTCCACTCTCGTCTCACGATGAGGATCTCATGCCGCCGGACGTCTTGCACCTTTGGCCCCCAAACACATCTCCAGCTTTTCTCTTGCACGTCTTTCCATCTCATGTGATGCACTTTTTCACCCCCCATCTCTCTGATTCCCTGTACACTAGTCTCGAGTCAACTTTACGACCGTATATCCCACTCATATCAGAATAGCAATGAAGCAGTCCTAGCAACGATTTCTGCTGCCGAGCGCGCTCCGATTCATTTCAACGTGCTTCTAGACTGTGCAAGTGTGCAGTATAAACTTTAAATGTCTTCATCTCGGATCGAGAACGTGTGTCACCTCGCGTTTCGGACATTACCGATGGCCACAAGTGTTGGAGCTGACGGCCTCGACTTTCAGCTGATTGAGATCAGGCTCTCGACCGCGCCCTAAATTGAGCTTGCACCCTGATGGCTGTCGCAGATGAAGCCGGATTATATCGATTGGGCGTCGATCGTCCAGTGTCAGGACGCAGGCGTAAATGTCGGACAATTTTTTGGCGATCCGCGAAACTGGCCGGGGCCTCGACCTTGACACTCGTGTACAGGGAATCACTGTTCCAGATCTGGACAAAGACGCCGTCGTCGATCCGCCCGTATCGGGCGCGATCAATCACGGGCGAGAGGCTCTGGTCATAGTCGCCGCTGCTGCTAGTACTGTAGCAGCACAGGACGTTGCGACCACGCCCGATACGTCTTGACCGTGCGAGGCGAAGAGGAGACAAAGGAAGCAGCCAACTACTGTACAGTGCACTGTAGCTCGTTTCATGACAAGTCATATATTTGGATTAATTTTCTGTGTCTCAATCGTGTGGGCTTCAAACACTAGCTACAGAGTGGCCACGAGGAAGAACATGAGGCATCCTGTACAGTACTCACTCTCCAGTACCGGTAAGGTCCAAGTTCGAGAAACGCGTTTCGAGGGTCACTCCCCAATTGCCAAACACAATTCGAGGGCCGCCTCTCGAAAATTGACTGCTGCTTTGTGGTCACTGCGGAACTCAAACCCAATTTCCTTTTTTTACAAAGTGCAGATGAGCCCGTGTGCCTGGAAAGCGTGGGTGACAGAGCGTCGCGGGACTTTTCAACCTGACACCTCGGATGCAAACGAAGGGGGGAGGTGGGCGGGAGGACACTCTTCTGCGATTCAAGGCAGGATGGCACAGTTCCCGCGACCATCCCGTGAGTGCGTCCGGATTAGGGCTCAGCTGCCGAGATCAGGCGATTGGCCAGTGTGACATACGGCGCAGGTGCGACATTTCTGTCAAAGCTGTCGCTTGCAATTCCCTGTCAATGAAGGGAGACAAGAGTCGGACAGGATCCCGTCCTGGTGTTTTGCCAGGACTCGCAGTCGGCGATGCCGTCCATGTGAATTTGTATGTTCGCTTGAGCACCGTCACCGACAACTTGCGCCAACCTGCAGTACTAGTGTATTGTCCTCCTCGGCCAGCATCTGACTGTAGGCCACACGGATCCCGAAAGGAGAGTCCCCGATGCTCTCGCAAACAAGCTGGCTGGTGTCGGAGTAGAGCCACTACTGTAGCAGCTTGAGATTTGGCCATGCTCGCGGCTTTGACATGTGATGAAGTGATTCGGTCCCCAAGACTCTGTTTGAATCTCCCAGGCTCGCCCAAGAAGGCAAGCCTATTACACTAGTAGATGTCGATTGTAGTCCTGGGCGTGTAGACAGGGCCCGTGCCGATGCAACCGCTGCGTGCGCCTCTCCCGTCCCGCGCAAGGGCCCCTTGTTTCAGATCGTGCCGGAACTGTTTCCTGGTCACACTACCACGGTAGCGATCAACTGCCAGGGCGTGGTGAGTGGCATGGTCATTTGTCTCGTCGTGTTCAAGTACTTACTACGACGAGGGCATTTGCGGCTTGGCTTTGACAACTTCTGAACGTAGGGGCGCATAAATTGATATTCTGGCTTTCAAAGGCCTATAGAGCTCCTCGTCGTATGCAGCGCACAGGGCTGTTCTCTCTTGCAGCAGTTTTTGGCATGCAGCACTAGTGGAGGCAGCGACTTGGTGTCGAGTTTTTCCCGGAAAAGCTAGGCGAGGTGCTCCCCAGTTTTGAGGTTCCGCCGACTGTCAGAAGAAGAAGAAGAAGTGGGCCCATCCATCGTCTGGGCACAGGCTTGTCGTCGGCGCTTTGCTTGGTTTCCGTAGCCTGATCTTGATTTTGGTGTGCCTGGCGGAGTGCAATCGCAAAATGTCCGCTTCTTCGTTTTCTTTGAAGCTGCAAAGCAAACCCTTGGTCCGAACATCGACGGCGAGCAGCCCGCACACGCCAAGTACAGTCTTTCTCTCCTCCCTCACAGACCTCTTTTTCTTTGCTACATCACCTAGTCGTCTCTGAGATTGCTGTCCTTCCATCCCAGAGGCCTGGTCTTGGTTATGGCCTTCGACCTCCGACGACTCCCATCATCTCTTTGCTGACATCCGATCCCTATCACCACCATCACCACCCCCCCTTCGGCCTCGAGTCGCGATACCCATCATGCTCCATCTCTTCAGTCCGCTGATGGCCGCGGCGTCTCTGCTGCTGGTCTCGCACGCATCTGCACTCTCGTTCGGCGTGCGCAGCGTCAATTGTTCCTCTATCGACTGGACAATTACCATCAACGCCACCGAGTGGAGCGTCGCACCCTTCATCAACCTCTTTTTCATCTCGCAGTCGGCTGGGCAGAATTACTCGCTCTCGTTCTCTGCGCAAGCCGATGGCCAATTCCCTGGCGCGGGCACCTTCACGCCCAACACAAGCTTTGGTAACACTGTAATCTCTGGCAGCTACCGCATTGGTGTAAGTACACCTTATGGATCATTGTCCATGCCCAGGACCCGCTCTCGAAGTTGGAGCACAAAGAGGCTGACTCGCGAACTTCTCTTCTTCTTCCCCACGCATTTCCTCGAATGACTGAAAAGGCCGGCTTGGCAGATGAGAACGGAAAGCTCCTGACCACCTCGGAAGCTGTCGAATGGGTCAGCACCGTCGCGCTTGATCCACGTATCTTTCCCTTTACCAACTGCGGTTCCAGCTCCACATCCGCCACCTCGTCTTCAACCACTTCACGGGCAACTTCGACCAGCACATCATCCGCGAGACCCTCATCAACAGCAGCCGGCGCAGCCACTGGCGCGTCGACCGCCTCCGCGTCCTCACAGACTGCCAAGTCCTCGGCTGCCGCATCCGCGTCGTCGTCTCAGGGCTCGTCTAACAACGCTGGTGCCATTGCCGGAGGTATCGTTGGTGGTCTCGCTGCTCTCCTGATCCTCTTCTTCCTCGTCCGCTTCTGCCGATCACGCCGAAGGACCCAGCGTCTCCGCAACGAGGCTGCATTTGCCGGTGAAGGATACTACCACAACGAGACAGGTCAGGGCGCTCCCATGGCCGAAGCTGCCGCCCACTCTGCTGCAGTGAGCAGAATTCCAAGCGTGGACTACCGCAGCGCTGGTGACATCGCTGTCCTTGCAAGACTCCAGAGACGTTCGGGCGACCAGGGATCCAGACGCTCATCGTCCAAGTCTGCCCACACGGCTTCGAAGGCCTATGCGGCCGACACCGAGACTGAAGAGGAAATCAAAGTGGTGCAAGTACCCTTTGCGCTGTCTGTACCGCGTCGAGCCTCTCACACGCCCTCGAGCCGACCTGTGAGCACTCCCGGTGCCTCGCCAGAACCCGTCTCCGCTTCCGCAAGCGGTTCATTTGGCGCATCTCACTCGCGAAGTGCATCATCTCCGTACGGTGCGGGCGAGGGAAGGACGCTGGCCGCGCAGCGCTCGCAGTCCAGCTTCAAGATCCCTCGTGTATCGGTCCCGGCATACCTTCTTGACGAAGAGGCTGCTGCTGCCCAGACCGGCAGCAACACAGCCCCGCCCTCTCCCACCAAATGGGCGGACCACACTTTTGCTCCCCCGCCAGGACGCAGGGGCTCCGGTGTCACCTTCCAGTCGACTGACGACGACAAGTTTGTGGATGCACCACAGAGCGCAGCCGGCCACAGCGAGCATCGCATCGCTCCTTGAAAGTCTCTGCTACCGTCTTGTTTTCTTCCCTGCTGAACCCTTTGCTCCGTTCCCTAGCCACATTGTATTCTACCGCTTATGCGCCCTTTGTGCCCCCATCACCCGTTGGTCCTCAACGTTTGCTCTCCTAATGCCACGTATCTGTCACCGTTCATATGATGGACAGGAAATGTGACTTTGTTTGCTAGCTGGTCAACCGTTCATATGAACTTTCACACTTCAAGATGAGTCCTTCGATGCTTGATCTAGATTAGCCTGACAATAACAGAGATGCTACTTACTTTTATTAAAAAATGGGCGTGAAAATTGAAAGGATGAATTAAAAACAAAAAAGAATGCATTGACGGGGACTCGAACCCCGGTCGAGTCGAATCGGTAGTCACGCCGTGGAAGCGGCGATGAGTGGCAACGACTCATGATACCCCTACACTATCAATGCTTTTATGATTGTGATGCGGAATACAGTATATACAAATGCACAATTATGCTATCTCAAGGCTGTGGCATATATGAAAGTGCGTTGACAGCTACGATTTTACTGAGCATTTCAATCCTTGGCTAATGACTGGCATATTGTTGATACAAGCAAGTCACAATTCAATACTATGGCGAATTGCATAGACGCACAAGCAAGCATAAGATGTGTAAATGTCCATTGAAAGTATCTATAGTGTCCATGAATACGGAGGAAAAAGCAGCGCCGTAGCACCAGCGTGTCCGAAAAGGTGTTCGCGGCCAATCGTCGCCAAACGTTCTACTGCGTTCTCGACTTGGCGGATTTGCCCTTCTTTGACTTCTTGTTTTTTGACTTGCTGCCCTTTGACTTTTTGGTTGTCACTCGCTTGAGCGTCCTGATGTCCGGATGTATTCGAATGAAGACGTTATGCCCACGGCGTTGGAATATCAAGGGAAGCAAAAGTCAGCAGAGCGCCGTTCAGAAGATCGTTCATGAAAACGACAGCATCAGAATCAGAGAGGGTCCGAACAGAAGGAGAAGAATCAAAGAAGGAGGGTTGAAGGAGACAGAATGAAGAGAGAGAGAGAGAGAGAGAGAGAGAGAAAGGGCGAAAAGAGAGAAAAGGGGAGGAAAGAAAAGAAGAGAGAAAAAAAAGACGACAGAGAGGAAGTAGAAAAAGAGAAAAGAGGAAAGAACAGAGACGGAGACAATGAGAAAGAACGTGTGAATCTCAAGTCCTCAAACACAATTACGAAAGACGATCAAAGCAAGTTCCGAGGCGACACCAGTTCAACCATAACCATCATCATGAGTGCGAAGTTTGGGATAACAATTGCTGGGCTCCAAGCATCGAGGGCTGGTATAACATCTAGAGACATGATACTGTGACGATCCGAGATAGAGCGGCGCGGTAAACATGTCTTTCTTTTCTGGTATATGTGAGATCCCCCAAGCGAGCCGCAGAGCAATATTTTTCCTTTCCTGTCGTCCTATTTGGATTCCGCCTCCTAGATGTCCATTTTAAAGGTTGTCGGGTAGATGTTGGTGGTGGTTGTGACTGGTTCAAAAGATCGAGCAAGAATCAGAAAGCATTCTGAGTGGGGGAGACCTACTTCTTAGAAGCGAAGCCGACTCGGCTGTTGTCGGTGTCGAAGGCGACGACGGCGTTCTGGAGGAACGAGTCACCGGTGATCCAGGCGTTGATGCCGATGTCGGAACCAGCGACCGAGAGGACACACTGGCCCGAGGTGGTGGTACCGAAAGAAGTGGTGGTACCCGAGAGGGTCTTGGTGAAGCCGCCGTAGGTGAAGGTGACCTTGGGGGGCGAGGTGCACGGGAAGTAGGCGTAGGTGCTACCGCTCTGGGTGAAGGTGGGCAGGTTGAGCTTCTTGAAGAGAGCCTTTGCCTGGGTGGTGGGGGCGACAATGATGGTGGTACCCGTGTCAACGATCGACTCGATGCTAATGCCGTTGACAGAGGCAGGCACCTGCCAGAAGCCGTTGCTGGAGTCGAGACTGACGTACGAGTACGAGCCAGAGTACTTGGTGGAGTCAGTACCGCCAAGGTAGAGCGTGGAGCCCGAGGTTCGAAGGTCGAACTGGAAGACACCGGAGCTGACGGCACCAACCTTCTTCAGACGGAAAAAGTAGGGAAGGTACTTGGAGCCAAAGGCAGCAAGCGCAGGGAAGGCCATGCCGGAGATGCCCGAGGAGCCCTCGGAGCTGTCGATGAACTGGGAGGTAGCAACACCAATGGCGGTGCTGGTGGCCGAAAGACCGCCAATGTGGACGGTATCGGTGTAGATGGTGCCCGAGGCGGTGGTTCCGTCGCCGTAGGAAGTGGTGAAGGTGTCGCCGTTGGTGGCTGAGGTGGTAGAGGACGAGGGGTCAAAGGCACCCTGGTTGACGAGGGTGTCGGCCGAGCCAGTGTCAAAGTCGATGGAGAAGCTCTGTGCGGGGGTTCCGTAGGCCATGGTGCCGGTCCAGAGCTCGCCATTCTGCTGGTCGGTGAGACCGACGGTGCCAGTGGCTCGCTTGGAGAGCGACTCGGCAGGGATGTCACGCTTGCTGGGGTGGACACGGCCGGTGTTGTTCTCGAAGGCAGCAAGGTTCTTGGCGTACTTGGCTCGCAGTCGGTCCATGTGCGAGTCAACCTTGGTCCAGTCGACCTCGCTGGAGCCAGCAACGTTGAGGGTAGCACGCTTCTCGATTGGGATGTTGATGCCTCGCTCCTGCTCAACAGGGGCGGCCATAACCAGGGCCGAGCTGGCGATCAGACCAGCGACAAAGGAAAGCTTGAGCTGCATTTTGACAAGAGCAAGAAGTGATGTCTAGGGGCTTCTAGTGGAGGAAGTAGGGAGAGGAGATGAGCGTTGATGGGGATGATGAGGAGAAGGATGGCTGTCTAGACCTCAGAACAGTGCTAGTCTTATAGCTTTGGGGTCGTAATGTCCGCCAATATAACGCAAATCATACAAAGAAGGAAAGGAGAAAGAGGATATCTACAAGGCCTGTGCTCTACCGCTTCAACATGGATAGCAGGTAATGTCACGCTTGACCACCAAGTAGGTCGAGCTGTTCAAGCCAGCCGCAGGGTGTGGCCATCAACACGAGCGAACGGGAGGGGGCAGGGGCAGCTTGAGCGGCCCAACAGATGTTGCACGGCTCCTGAAGGAGTCCCGCCGGTCGAGACAGAATGTTTCGAGATAGACTAAGCAGCGGCGATCAACAGGGGAACAAGCGGCAAAAGTACCGACCTTGCCCCCGAGGTTGTGCATGTCGATTGCGGGGATCACGAGCGGAAAGGAAACAGAGTTCTGTAATGACCGATCGAATGTGGCAGACGGCACATAGAGTACTCGAGGAGGACTCGGGGGACTTCGGTGCTACTAGAAAAGTTGTTTGAGAGCAGACCCTGACAACTGCGCTAGTGATGCATGAGATAGACTCTCCGAAAGTCGGGAGGACAAGAGTATTTGGAACCAGCTGCACGAACGATTAATGCCTTCGGACCGCATCAAGCCGGAGGCTCGGGGGCAAATACAAGCGAGATGCAGCACTGACAGCGCGGAGTTGAATTTTGACTCCCAGAAATGGCAAGCTAGTCAGACCTGCATGTGTGTTTTGGTGTTGCTCTGTGCCATGTCCAGACCCAGACTTTTGATGTTGACGAGCAACACAGAGACAATTTCCTTGGTCGACCTAGCATCGCAAGGGCAACGGTGGCGCACATGTCGTGATTAGTGTAGGTGCCACTCCTGGCTGTTTCGCTCTCCAAGATGCCAGAGAAGTCGTGCAAACCCTCTCTGAAGATACAGTCGCTCCCTGCTCCGCTGAATCGATCCGGCCCAGCAACAACATGATCAGCCATATCAAAGGCACCTTGTATTCCACCGATGTCGCGAACGTGAACTTGGGTCTCATCGTGCCAATCACGATCGCGGATGATGGCAGCCCGAAGCAACAAGCTCCACCATTGTTTTAGCTATCAAGGCGTTTGGCGCCGATCGTCGCCGCCTCGGAAAACCTAGACAGAGTGACACTGGACTGTACGCCCCTGCGTAAATGTCTGCATAGCTAGCACAGTAATGACGAGCGTCGCGTTGGGAGTTCGCTTTGCTACAGGCCAAGAAGGTTTTCTGTACGCCACGAGAAGGCGCACCTCAGTGCAACGTCAGCGCACCTGCGATGCAAGAGCTGGACCGCAACATTTCAAGAGAGCAGCCAAGGCAAGGTGGTGAGTTATTCGCGGGAGACAAATACATTGCGGCAGGCTACTCACACGCGTTCCATCGGCTCGGTGGTCTCGCGAAGGGCTGGGAACATTGCGGCTGAGTCAATCGGCAGCCATCCGACTACTTGCACTGAGACCAACCCTGCAAATTCGTGTTGACTTTGCCTCAGCCTATGCAATCAAACGCCGCCTTGCTTGTCCTCTCGCCAGCCTTGCTCTGCCACCTGCGCATTTCCTTCAACACGATCCTTGTGGCGGTCAGGGCCGAGCCGTACTTACAGCGTCAGATACGGCTACAGCAGACGCATCGCAAGAAGCGTAACTGAGAAGCGCTTGGACCTTGGATCAGGAGGGGATGCATGCAGGTAAGGCTTGAAGATGTCCGGCACTCTTCTCGAGCCCCGCCGAGCTGTTCAATCATGTCATACCACAAGCAAATTTACCGACTGTAGATGCTTGACTCGAATAACATTTGGCCCCAATGCACAAGTGCGTCGGCGAGTGCAGAAGCGACAGCCCTTTACGACGCCGATGCTTTTGTGGCTTCACACAGCACACTGCCGACGGAGCGGTTCTCTTGAGGTTGGCCAATACTCAGTCAGACCGTGCGCGCCTGGAGACTGGGTTCAGCTGCGAGCACCTTTTGCGGGCATGAGACCCTCTTGAAGGCGGAAAGGCCGACCTCTTCGACCCGCTTCCTTCACAAGAGGGCTCAATACGTCTCAGATCTGTCACGAGAGGTCTCATGTACAGTGACCACAGAGGTATCGTACCCAGAAGAGGACTATGATCAAAGCAGTATAGCCATCAGCTGAGCAGCTTAGCGGCTTGGCTCATGCGCGAGTGGAAAAGCCGGTACCCTATTCGCAAACGCTCGCTTCTCGTTCTCACCGTGCTTTTACGAGTCGAAGGAAATTCAGTGTGCTCGCAAAGCGACCAACCGTGTCGGCGACAAGACCAGCGGCATCGCCATCGGACCGGCATAGGCCCACCCGCGGCTACTGCTGTTGCCGCCGGCGACTCTTTGCTATCTACTGCTGCGAAGATACGCGAGCGACCAGCAGCTCCGAGCCGCAGATCTACTCGCCAACAGCAAAGAATGACAAAGAGTTGCAGTGCTCGAATAGTTCTTCTGTGCAGCGGTCAACGAGAGCTACTGCAAACCAACGGTAGCGAGTTGCAAAAGGCCAGCGCAGTACAGTATCTAACCAGACCTGCCTAGAATGGCAGTTGAAGCGAAAAACAGGGTCTTGAACAAGAAAAAGAAGACTAGTGAAGCGAGCAGCGGCCTAAGCGATCTCGCTTGTGCGGCCGGGCGTGGCTGCTCTACGGCAGCCTAGATTGCGCGCACACGCTGGCCCAGCTCCGGGTTCCGATTTGGATAACATCAAACCCTGGCCCGCAGAAATGGATTCCGCACCACGTATCAGTCTCTCGGAAAGCTGGAAGGGACGGCATTTGCACATCGCGAAATACTTGGATAGGTGATGCCTCTTTCGACCCGCATGGCGCGGCTGCAGTCCTATTACTGTGTTCCACTCGGAGGCTGATTAGAGGTTCTGAATGCCACTCATCATCGCGTTTGCCGACAGCGAGAGGTCGAATTAAGACGCACGCTGCACAAATCTGCATCACGCACAGCGGCTGAGTGACAATGCGGAGAAGCGCCCACACCCTTGGGCAAGCCACTCCGTAAAGTAACAGACGAGGTGATGAAATGATCTACCTGCATAAGGCGACTTTCTCATTTTGCTGATTTTGCAGTTTACAGCAGAGCATCGGTGCTGCATCGTGCTACGCTTACAAAGAGGCCTTGACGGCGGCAATGCACTCGATCTCGACACCAACATCCTTCGGGAGTCGGGCAACCTCAACAGCCGAGCGAGCTGGCTTGAAGGGCGAGAATCGCTGTGGCACCGACCCGGCAGCAGCGAGATCCAGAAGCGGCACGAAGACGAAGTGATTGAGAGTCTGGTCAGCTTCTCCTTTCCCCAGATGACAAATGCGGCTGAATTCTTCAGCTGCTGGCAGCACAGGCCAGCCACGTGCCCACGAGCCATGCCCAGAGTATGGATACTTACCTTCTCGTAGATGGCCTAGTATAGGATGCAATGTCCCAGCAGATCAGCATTGTTGGAGAGGAGCGGAATCAGTGAGCTAGAACGTTGCGCCGACGGCACCGCAGCAGCATTCTCCACACGTGGATCACTCACGTTGATCTTCTCAAAGTTGTTGAGGTCCTTCATGAAGACAGTTGTCTTGATGATGTGCTGATGGAGTCACGCGAGAGTACAACAAGGGGTATTGATGCGCGATACAGAACGTCAGCTGGTGCTCAGTCCGACTGAAAGGGTCACATAGCCTCGTGGCAATCATCGGAGTGTTTGCCACGCCGCTGCAGCTGCAGTGCGGAGCGGAGGGCCTTCGGCCGCGCACTAGTGCCTTTTTTCTTCGGCTAGGTACTTACCGAAGGCTCGGAGCCGGCGGCCTTGACCACAGCAAAGAGGTTGGTGATGGCCTGCTCGGTCTGTGCTTCAATACCGCCCTCGATAAGCTTCATAGTCTCGGGCACAAAAGGAATGCAGCCAGACACGTAGGCAACGCCGTTGTGGATGATGCACTGGGAGTAAGGGCCCACGGCGCTGGGCGCCTCGGCGGTAGTGATGACCTTGTAAGGCGACGACATGTTACTGACTGCGCTCGTGGACGAGACATTGCGAGCCGTGCCAGGTGAGAGTAGAGACGATGGAGCAGTCATTGTTAGCGTCATTGTAGAAGCAGCAGCAGCCAGATGGCACGAGCGCGCAGCCCGTCGCAGGGGCCGGTAAGATGTGCGCAGCAATTCTGAAGAGCGACCAGCGACGATCATCTCGAACGGACACAGATAGAAAGGTGAAGAAGGGTTCCGAGATTGAGTACGCAAGCAAAGCGCGACCGAAGACTCACTGTCAAAGTAGAAGGAAGTGACGGGAAGCTGTGAGACGAGGTACAGATTCTAGTGGTGGAGCAGAGAGAGAAGACGATCATCGCGTCAACTGTCGCAAAGTGGGCGCAGCTGCGGCCGTGTGAGCTTCACACTGGAATCCTGCATCTAGGTGAACTTTTGCTATTTTCTTCTCAGCGGGTTCCAGACCGGCATTTTACACCTCTGCTGGCGCACGGATCATCTGGCAGCAAATTGCCCGCACGCCTGCTCAGAACTTCTCTTGTCGGCGCCACTCCTCGGTCGACTGATGCTCAGTCATGGGTTGTGCAATTAACTCAACGACACGCCTCGACAGGATAGGCACTCACGGCTTTGCCGGTTCGGCCATTCGGAGCACAGTGCGGCTATGGAGATGCGTGGGAGCTGCTGCCCGCGGTGAGCAGAAGATTGAGTCTGCACGGCCTTGTGACCGTCACACAACAAGAAGAAAATGACAAGGTCCCACCATGTTCGGGTGACTGCACGAGATTGCAGCAATGGAGAGACCAGCTGTGCGAACGCCGCAGCATTGCGCGGACATCTGGTGCTGTTTTGGGCAACGGATCACATCAGTGCGTACAATGGCGTGAGAGGATGGTGTCAGATGTCGAAGGGTTCGAGGACCGACGGAGCGGTACCACTCCTTGTCTTTGTCTCGGTCTCGCAGAGAATCCTTGTCTACGACACTGGTACAGTACAGCCTTATCCGACTAGTGCTGCGACCCTTCAGTTGCGGGAGCTCTGTCAGGAAAACTTCCCGGACAGGCCCAGCTTTCATGCAAATAATCATGTATGGCAGCGCTAGGACAACAGCGACCCAGAATCAGCTTGGAAAAGACCGACGACATTACTGGAAGTGTGGCATTCCAGACACCAGGCTTTTGAGATCTGCTCTCGAGGCGAGATGAAACTGGACATGTTGCGGAAGCTCATCATCCGCGACGCTAGCGCAATATTATGTTCAATTTCCGAACTCGCTTCGTTGCAGCGGCAATAATTTACAAGCGTTCCTGGGTATCCTTTGATATCGAAGAGCAATCTATACACGGCAAGCCCAAGCGGCGGCATCGGCGGCTTCAATGTTGTCGAACCATCGGCATCGAGCTGCATGCTGTTCTGTGACAGCTCTTCGCAAAGATATCGGATGACCCGCTTCCGTACGACGATTCTCTTCGAGAAAAGCAATCATCTCGTCGCGTCGCATACCTTCCCGGAACCAATCATTGAATGGGGAACGGTTCCCATGCCCTTGTGACATCCAGTCTGACTGCACGTCTGCCCGATGCCGACATCGCAGGGCTCTGCGATAGAGAGCACAAAGCTCAAAGAAGGTCATCACATCATTGACCGGCACGCTGCGTTAGACTTGTCTGCAGCTAGCTTGCAAATTCGGCCGTTCGCCGTTTGCCGACGCGACGCGGAGACTGAGAAAGGGTCCCGCGGTGTGTTGGTGTGGAGGAGAAAATGGAAAACAAGCCGGAGAAAGCAGGCGTAGCCAGGTGCTCGGTGCTTGGTCGAACGCCTTTCTTCCTATCACATCGATTGACTAAGCCGCAACACTGGCTGCAAGTGACTTTTGATCCTTCCAACAGCTGCTGTCATGACAGCCGGCGCATCTCCTGAGGCTGTCGGCTCTGATCCGCCGCTGCGAAAGAGAAGGCGAACGGAGCGATACTCAGCCTCGAGTGGCCGATCTTCGCCCTCATTATCGAACAATCCGGCCGCATCTTCATCAGCCGCATCCGACACCCCTGCCACTTCGGTCGAAAGCGCAGGCGAGCAGCCCGCACAGCTGCAGCATTTTCTCGACTGGACAGCCGCGCAAGGAGTTACCATCGACTCCCGCCTGGATCTGCGCGTCGATGGAGACTCGATAGCGTGGAACATCTCGGTCCATGCTGGCACGGACCTTCCGGGCGACGAGGTCGTTGTGACGATACCAAAAACTGCCGTGATATCGCGCAAGACCTCAGCGCTGGCACCGCAGCTCCGAGGCAAATGGCTCAGCTACTCACCCGAGACCGTCGGTCTCGAACTGGCTCTCTGCCTACTCTACGAGCGATGTTTGGGGGCGAAGTCCAAATTCGAGCCGTTTATCTCGGTGCTGCCCCGCTTGCCCGTGCAGCTTCCAATGCTGCGTGAGGATACGGAAGTACGCGATACATCATCTGATGTGAGCTTTGGAGATGATAACGACGAGGACGGCAACTGGCGGTGGATTCGTGGCACAGAGACCGATCGAATCGATCGGCGTGCGAGGTACTCGTTCCTGGCAGCGTCTTTCCTGCCACCAACGTGGCCGTGGGATCACGACTACGGAATGAGCAGGACAAAGGCT
Source organism: Testicularia cyperi (assembly GCA_003144125.1). Classification (NCBI taxonomy): domain Eukaryota; kingdom Fungi; phylum Basidiomycota; class Ustilaginomycetes; order Ustilaginales; family Anthracoideaceae; genus Testicularia; species Testicularia cyperi. Next base: position 1,635,726 of record KZ819188.1, read on the forward strand.
CTCGACTACTTTTATACCATTGGTATCCCTGTACTGAAGCAATCTGGACTATTCTCGCGGGCCCAGAGACAGCATCTTGATGGTCTCGAGTCGGCTTTTTTGACAGCCTATACCCATGTCTCGAGCCGCGACTTTATCGTAGATACCCACCACGGTGTCGGTCTGGTGCCTGTGGCGGACCTCTTCAATCACACCGAGGACCACAATATTCAGTTCGAGTCCGATCAAGACGTTTGCGAATACTGCGGCGTTGCGTTTCTCACCGGCCACAGCCAAAACGAGTGTCAGGATCCTGACGACGAAGAGCACGAGGATGAAAATTTCGCCCAAAGCGAGGATGAAGACGAGCTGGAGGACGACGATGAGGATGATGTCGTAATGGCAAAAGAGTCAGCCTCAAAAATGGCTGCAAATGTCCAAACATCGCCAGCATCTGGCAGCCAGAGCGACGGCGCTAACAACACCGACGACAACGCCTCCACGGTAGACAGTGAGGCCGAGTCAGGACCTGACACGCTAGACATGCGTACGCGAAGTCTGATCCGGTCTGGCCAAGAGATCTACAACACGTACGGGCCGCTCCCAAACGCGCTTCTGCTTACACGCTATGGCTTTTGTCTAGACACCGAGACGGACGTGGAGCGCTACACCATCGACGTCCGCTTTCCGGAAGAGAGAAGGGCGTTTTTGAGTTCTCTTTCAGAACTGGCTCCGCAATCAGACCAGCTTCAAGACATATTTCGCGACATCCTTGCAGATAACTTTAAGCTCAAGACAAAGCCCACTGCCGGCGGGGACGAAGAGGTCGATGACGAGGACGATGATGCCGACGCAATCGAAGAATACGGTTCCGATCTCATAGACGAGCGAAATGGACTCGATACTTTATACGCCGTTGACGATATCTTTGTGTCTATGAGGAGCCAGCTCGGACGTCTCGAGACAACGCTCTGTCCTTTGTATCGCGCCAAGACAGTGCACAGGCCAGAGGCAGAAAAGGATGACACCACCACCGACGAGCTCTCGGACGAGCTGGACGAAGATCTGATCGATCGCGACAAGGTCAACCCGCTATTTTTCGATCACCGGGGTCGGCCAAGCACGGTTCTATTCGGTCTCGTATTCCTGATTCAGCACCGTCTCGCATCTGGAAAGCTCACAGCGTCACAGGACTACATTTCACTCTTCGACAAAGTGTTCAACTACGCCAATGGCTCCGGCATATCAACGACTGCCAAGGCAACCTCGATACAGCAAGCCTTCCACCATACGCTTGAAAGCATCATTCGCCTCCAGACCGCCCGTCTGGATCAGCTCTTCATCTCGAGACGCGTCGAACAGGCCATGGAGCTTCTGCACTCCATTTCGAACGGCGTGCCATACATCGTCAAGGCCTGCATCTCGCACGCGTACCAGGAGCACGCCGCTCTCAGAGCTGGTCTTGGCCAGCTGCAAGACCTGCTGTCCATGCAGGTCTCTGCCTAGGACAAAGGGCACAAGTGATTAAAAGGTGTAGGATGAATGACAAAACATGCTAATCAGAGATTCGAATAGAGTACAAGTGGGCATGGAAATTGGAAAAATCGAGGCAATCGCAAGTCGCCCATGAGGCGAGACTGATGTGTGTGGAATCATGTGGTAGATCAGAAGGTCTGCCAGCCGCCCTGGTCCATAGCAGCCTCGATCTTACGAGCGACAATGTTAGCGACACCGTGCGACCAGACTTGCTTGCGAAGCTCATCATACCGCTGCTGGTGGAGTTTCTGCGGGCGACCCTTGCGGAGACCAACGTCAATCTCGCCGTGGCTGTCGAGGTAAGGAGACAGGAAGTGGAAGGTGCCGTTGCCCTGGTAGAGGAGCATGACGACATTGCTCTTGATTTTGAAAAAGACACCGGTTGCTCCGCCGCACACGTCGGTGTGCTGGTTGCACTCGCCGCGCTCCCCGTCTTCCTCGCTCTGGCAGCAGAATGACTGGAAACAGACCACTTCACCACAGAGCAGACACAACGCCGGCTCAGGAGGGACGTCGCCACACTTCTTACAGACCCGCTTGCGCGTGTCCTGTAGCAAGACTGCGAGATCCGTCGGCAGTCGGGCGAGCTCATAGATGTGCGGATGCTCGAGCAACAGTGTAGGGTGAGCCTCGGCAGCCTGGAGATACGACGAAGTAAGAGAGTTGAGGCCGGCCGATGACCTGCCTAGTGTGCCGGCAGCCAAGGAGGCGCTCGAAGAGCTGGCGTTGGCGGCGGCCGACGAGGGTCGATCGTTTGGAACACCAGCGGCATGGTGAGGGCCGTGACCTCCGAGCATCGAGCCTCCAAGCGTCGCGGGCTGAATCGGCAATGGGCGGAACAGAGACGCGAGCGGCACGTATGCATGCTTGATCCACCCCTCGACCAGGCTTGCAATAGGCGTCTGCTTCTCGGCCCGAGCAGGCAGCGCAACCGCGGGCGTTGGTATGTTTAGCTCGGCAAGCAGCCTTCGGTATTCGCCTACGCTCTCGCCCAGTCCATCAGCATCCTGGGCCATGGCCATAGCCACATCTGCCGGCGAAGAAGACTGCAGGCCGACCACGCGTCGCAGAATGGCAGCACGTCGCAAAAAGGGCAGCGTGTAGCTGCAAAGCATCTTGGCGAGGGTGTCGTCGTCGAGGTTATCAAAGCCGAGCGTAATGTTGCCGCGGGCGTACCCGACAAAGCCAATGATGTTTGCTACGGTCCATCGCACGTCTGGGAACACGTTTCTGGCCTCAATTAGATCCTCCTTGCTAACGTGATCGGACTTGAGGCCTGCGCCAAGACGCGCACCCGCAGCTGCGCCGTATGCAGATCCAGAATGACCGTAGATCTGAGGCCAAATCGAAGGCTGAGCCAGTCCGAAGACGGTTTGAATCAGGCAGACGTAGTACATGAGTGCGGTGCACTGCGATAGCGAGTCGGGTGCGACGACGGCTGCCTCGACTAGGATCGTCATTGGATCGCGGAGCAGAAGCGGCGAGCGAACTGCGTCGTCGCCGCCCCAATGCGGAAGTAGACGCTTCAGCAGGCCACGCCGGATGATGCTGGGGCCCTTGGAGCCCTCGTGGTAGGTGAGGGTGAGCGTGCGCAGACAGTGGATGAGGGAGCGCAAGAGGTCCAGGCTGGAGTCATTGAGCGCGTCGGAAACCTTGCGGCTCTCCACAGGCACCGGGCAGTCGGTCGAGGGTGAAGGGGTCATGCCTCTCTGTGCAGCCTCCATCATGGCAATTGTATAGACCACCAACTCTTCGGGAATGTACATTTTGCGACTCTGGGGCGCAAGGATCGTCTGTTGCTGGAACCGCTCGCGCATCGTCTTGGTGGCATGCGACATGGGCTTGAGCACGTTGATCAGACGATCGATCATGTGTGCCGTGGAGCGGTCAATGTTGGCAATCTCGAGCCGCATTTGCAGCGAGCTCTGAGAGTGCTCAACGAAGAACGGCAAAAAGGCACCGCTGCCGTGGTCGGTCTCCTGATAGTCAGCCACGTCGGTCTTCGACGAATGCTTGAGGATCTCGATGTTGATCATTCGCACCCAGTCCTGCAATGGCGTCTCATTGGCCTTGGTGGTCTGCATCGATGCAAAGGCGCTGCCAACAGCTTCAGCCTCGGATCCTGACGCAATCGTTGCCTCCGCAACGGGCAAAATCACGTTACCGAGACTCTTGCATAGCGGGCAGATGAATTCGGAGCGGTGAAGGTCCTCGGGGTGATTGCGGGCAATCTGCTGCGTGTGCCGCTGCTCGACGCTGCGACAGTACGTCTCGAAGCAGTGCAAATGCATCAGGTGTCCACAGGCAGATGCGTGGAAGCCGAATCGGTGATCCTCCTGCGGGAAGCTGCCGTAAGCTGGTCCGCTTCGGCCCTTGCCCTTGCCACTGCTCTGATTTAGTGAGCTGGACCGACCGCTTGGGGGCGCCCCCATCACCCGCCTGCCGTCGCCGCCGCTGCGGTCTAGCGTAAGAGGTGTCTCGAGCGCTTGCTGGAGGCTGCCAGCGTCCTGCTTGGGCGTCATGCGCATCATCCGACTGGGCTGGATGTGGGCGAGGCTGCCAAAGGCCTTATCAGCGCCGAGATTCTCCTGACATAGAATGCAGCTGCCAAACGATTTCTTGGGCGCTTTTGCATCGTTGACAGACGACGTTGCAGCATCTACCTCATCCTCATCGTCGTCATCGTCATCGTCTTCGGCCTCGAACTGGTCCAAGAGGCTCTTTTGCTGGGCCGAGAACTTCTGCATTATGGCTGCCTGTCGGGCCTTGGCTGCAGCACGACGAGCCTCTTCGGCTGTCTGCTGCTTGGTCTTGTGACCGCCTTCGATCCCAGCCGCAAGCGCACCGCGGCCAGTGGCGGCAAAGTGGGCGTGGATCGTCTGCTGTGCCTCCGCCGAGGCGCCGGCGATCTTGTTGAGGCACCAGGTGATCTTGGGACGGAAGGACTTGAACTTGTCCAGCAGCTCAATTCGGCATAGCAGCTTCACAAGCGTGCCCTGCGGAATATCGGGCTGCTTGTCGTCATCCTCAGTACCCTCGGCAATGGTATCGACCACAACGCTGGTAGCTTTGCTTGCAAAGCCTGCTTCGACCTCGATAAGGCCCACCATGACAAGCTGCAAGGCAGCGTCGACCAGCATGTCGGGTGCATACGAGAAGAGTACGCGTGTGTTGTCGAGTGCCCAGAAGAGCACCGAGAGCAACGTGTCGTTGGTCAACACCTCGGGCAGCCGCGAAAACAGGGTTCCTTCCAGCTGCTTGAGCTGTGCCATCGGAGGCACGGGCGGCAAATCTTCGTCCTTGATGCTGACCGCTGGCTTGCCAGTCCTCTGTGCGACGCGCTTCTTTTGCCTGGTTCGCAGCACCTCTTCGACTTTTTCGCGCTGATTGCGCGTGTAGTGAAAGAAGAAAGGCTGAATCTCGTCGTAACACTCGTCCCGGAGCTCAAATATGCCAAAGTCGTGTGTGCCGTCTGGAGCGCGGAATTGTGACACCTGGCTGAGAATCCGTTCGAAGGACGCGTGGTCGGTGAACTTTTCAGGAATATGCTTTGTGACATCTGTGAATGTCCCTTGTCCCAATGCCAAGAAGTGGACGATCTCTCGGCGGATCTGCTTCTCAATGGGCCAGGCGCACAGCGCGGCCACCTCGGTGAGGCAAGTCGTGAGCAGGAAAAGGAGTTCCTCGGCCATAAAGACACCTTGACCTGCATCGCACGGGTTCGAAGATGAGATGTTGCGGTAGCGGAACCAATCGATGAGGTTGAATCGGTCGAGCATCGAAAGCAGGAAGCGATCCGTGTCTACAAGGGCCAGGCCTGCCTGCACGAGGAAGAGGTCCTGGTCGTACATGATGCCGCGCATCGAGTTGTCGCGATAATGGTGGGCCTGGGACCGAATGACGAATCCGTTGCGGACCCAAAGGTTGCAGCGAATCTGGGCCAGCTTGACGCACACTCGGAGCGGGAAGTCGAGAACTATCAACAGCGCCTTCTCCTCGACCGCCGGAAGCAGCAGTTCGTTGATGCGCGACTTGCCCGACCAGGACTGGATGCGCTCGTGCCCGACCACCGAAACCTGCTTCAGGAGCTCTGCCAACAACCAGTGCATCGGATGGTGGAAGCTCACGGGCTGGCAATCGACAGCAAAGTTGACCACCGAGTGTGACTTGACGACGCTGCCGTTACCGATGCCGAGATCGACGTCGTGGAAGGTCACAGGCGGATGCGTCTCCGGATCAGCCACCTGCAGCTCTACGCAGGACCACAAAATCATCTGCGCGGTGTGAGTGAGCGCAACAGCTAGCTGCTGTGGCTCGGCAAAGGCGAAGGCCTCACCCATCATCTTGGCGGCCTTGCCAAGGTGCGAGCTGACGTGGAAAACTGGGATCCAAATCTCGCTCTCGAACTCGACGTGCGCCGAGACGGCACGCTTGGATGGGTTAATGGCCTGGAAAAGCGACAGACACTTGAGAAAGTAGTCGAGATGTGGCTGTGCGTCGCGAGCGATAAGCTTCTGCACTCCCTCGGCCGCAAGCAGATACCGAATGTCATAGAAGATGTGGTAGCTACGGCCCTGTCGGATAAACATCAAGTGCACGTTGGCCTGTCCGCGCGGGGGGCTTGGTGGCGGAAGAATTAGGTTCTGCTTCTCGTTGGCGAGTAGACCCGTGAAAATTGACTGCAGCAGCTTGAGCATCTTCTCGAGGAAGCTCGTCCGCTCCACCAGCATGGTTGCGATTGAAGGCACGCTGAACAGCTGCACGGTCAGGAAGCAGATCGAGTACTCCTGCTCGCGGTCTCGTAGCATAAATGTCTCGACCAGCTTCGGATACACCTTTGCAAAGCGGAGCGAGATCTCTTTCTTAATTTCGCGCCGAGCAATGAGCGACATGAAGAGCGCCTTGATCTCGATTCGCGCTGACTTCCAGAACTTGTAATCCATCAGAAGCAGGCCTTCGTAATTGGAGAGGCTCGACGGGTCAAAGTAATCGGGGCTCATGGAGCCGGCTGAAATGGGCTCGATCGGATGGAATGGAACAAAGAGCGCCTGTGCAATAATCTGCTTGAGGATGGCGGCATCGGCGCGCAGTGGGTGCTGAGTTGGTGCGGCGCCGCTGCGGCTGTTGCTGTGCTGAGAGAGATAGAGATTGGAGTTAGATAAGTCCATGAGGAACTGCAGAACCATCTGGACAACCTCCTCGGCAAATATGTCAAAGGCCGGACGCAGTGTCACGGCCAGATCGATCGAGGCCAGCACGCGAGCGATCTGGTAAAGTCTGCGCACATCTGTGGACACCTCGATGATCTCGCGACCATGCTTGTCGACGCGCTCTGCGACATTCTTGGCCTCATGTTCGGATCGACCGGTGGCGTCAGTGACAATATCGATCACTTGGCTGAAGCTATGCTTTTCGTCGTTCCAGAGCACCACAGCGTACTGGCGATCTCCACGGGATCGGCCCAGGTCAAAGTCATCAGTGGTGTCCTCCGGCGCGCTGGAACGTGGATGGCGCGAGTAGCTGGAGCTTCCATCAGCCGAGGTGGGCCTCCAGTAGGACCTTCTCGCAGCCGGTCTCCAGCTCGAGCTTGGTTCATCGTCGGCCTTGTTGACAGAGGCCAAATCGTCGCGATCGCTGAGGTCGTCGTCGATGCTGTCACCAACAAGATCTTCAACCTCGACAGCACTCATCTCCTCGTCGCTATCGGCACCGTCACTGTTGCCACTGAAATATCGAGAAGAGGCCTTCGAGCCGCCCGTATACCGCGATCGCCCTTCTTCGAGGCTAGGCAGGCGGGTGATGGCATCCATTGCATCTTGCAGTGGCGGCAACGAGATCTCGTCCGGAGCATGGTCCATCACGGTGAGTACCAGTGTGATGAGGTCATTGACCATGCCTAGCAGCGGGTCTCGAATCTCTGCATGTATATTCGAAGTTGCCGTGCGGATCTCGTCCAGTCCGTCCAGCTCGTCAGCTCCCGGCGTCGCCAGTGATCCAGAAAGTCCGTCACCGGCGCCACCATCACTGGAAATCGGCGGAGCATCAGTTTCGAGGTCCATGGCCAGATCACGGTTCGCGTCGTCGGAGCTGAGCACGTCTGCATTTTCCGAATGGTAGCGGCAGCAGACGTCCTGCGTCCAAGCCTCGGGATCTCCACAGTCGCAGCACCCACCACTCGAGGTCGAGACAGAGAATACGATGTCATGACCTTCCTTGGCATGAATAGAGGCCTGGAAGCAGGGTGCGCACTGAACGCAAGTGTCATCTAGACCGCAGTCTCTGCAGCGGTAGATGGCCTCGCCCTTCTGGAAGAGATGACCGCACGGCATGCCCCGGCGCTCCTCGGCGTATTCGGGTCCAAGCAGGTCGGGGTCGTCGATGTCGTCCGAAGCGTCGAAGCCAGTCCATGGCGAGTTGGCTCGCTGAGCCTGCTTACCCTTCTTTTTGGAATGTGCGATCTGGCGTGCCTCTTCGATCTGTGCCTTCGACAAACTCCAACCATGCGCAGCGATGAGATCCACTGCATCATGCGAGCTCCTGCTGGTGTCTCCTGGAAGCAGATGAGACGGCGAAGGCAAGCTTTCGACGAGACGCAGATAGAGATTCCGCTGTAATGTTGCCCTGGTCTGATCGGTGAGCAGGTAGCTAGCAGAGTCGTCGCTGGCGGGCAGGGGAAGGAGCTGGGAGAGCAAGCTACAGGCAGCCTTGGTCGCTGGGTGCGCCGGGCCAGATCCTCGATCTCGCCGCATAGCTGCTGTTGGAGCTCAGCCGGACGCTGCTGGAAAAGGTGGATGGTGGTTGGTTCGCACCTGAGGCGCAAGAGCAGCGACCACAAGCGACGGCCGGTCGGAGATAGTCGTCGAGCCAGCGCCAGAGACTATTTGCCAAGGATTGGAATCAAGTTGACCGGGACCAGTCCCGAATGGCGGTCGCTCCAGCAACTAGATGCGAACAGGTGGAGTTACAGAGGCCGAGACGGTACCAGGAAAGTTGATGTATGCTATAAGTCAGCTGCCGGACGCTGGGCGTGCTGATGCAGATGTTGTCAACAGTGGTATGCAGGCGTTAGGTCAGTGGTGCAGAGGTGTGGTCAGTGTGTTGTCAGAAAACAACAATTCACGAGGATGGACGAGTGGAGGAACGAAGTGCGTAAGGTCCGCGATCCGTCGGTCGGCCGAGGTGATGCTCTCTGTAGTGAGTCAAGCAACTGATGTGCGTGGTAGAGACGCGCGTATCGATAGCAGCGCGGACACAGAAAGGCCAGGACGAACAGCGATGCAAAGAGTCGTCGGTAGGTGTGAAGAGAGTCGGTGAAGAGAAGAGCTGATTTGTGTTGGAGTAAGAGAAGCGGCCTCTGATGGCAAAGCGAGCTTCGGCGGAGCAGCCAAGTCAGAGGCAGAACTAGAGCCCCCGTCGTTACCGCAAAACGACCTGTGTTGGCGTGTGCGGCGGTGAGTTGTGGGTGGCTGGCCGGCTGGCCTGGTTTCTGTATAGTACAGTACACCGCTCTGTCGCCAGAGGCTGAAAGTAACAGATCGGCTAACCGCCCAATCTACTATTTCTCGCGGAAACGCTGCACATTACCTGCGCCTGCGCCTGCGCCTCAGCCTCCAAGACATCGGTAGGAGGGCTGAGCTCACCTGTGCTCAAATTCGAGGCAGCCGACTCGCCATGAATTTCGCAGACCAAGCCGATCAATCACTTCCGCAGGGGGAGGAATTAAAAAATAGAACAAAATTAATAAAACAATATGGGAAGAAATCGCTAAAATCCCTCAGGAGCTACTGGGCGCAAAGAGTATTGCCGGCTAGGCCACCATTGCTCGCAATGGCCGGTCCCTCCTCTAACCGTCACATCGCCAAGCGTGCAGTACCAGAAATCCAGAGTGGCAGTGTGCTATCCTTCGAAATGGTTGAAGGTGACATTACTAGTTTGTGTTGTCGACTCAGCTAGATTTATTTTGGGTCAGAGTGATTTTGGGTCACACGGTGTCGAGCTCGCGGACTGGCCGAATCATGGTCACTGCCACCCAAGTCCGTCTGGCCATAGGAAGAAAAAGGGCCACACAGATCTGGCGAAGTTACGCACAAAGAAAGCTCGAGCGCAGTCATGAACTCTATGTGCTATAAAAGGGCTACGAATTATACGGTGAGGGTATCAAGGAGAACAAGCGAGAAATGTATGTATGCTGGAAAGTAAATATAATGAGAGCAATCGAGGCAAGGAAGCGAAGCAACTTCATTAATGAAGCTGGCCGAGATACGCATCGATGCGACAGACTTGTCCTTCGGAAAATCATGGCTCTATGGAAGAATAATGCGAACACCGCCATAGTCAGAGAGGGGATGCATAGAGCCGATCAATCGGCCACGGCCGCTAGGACACGAGATGAAAGCCCTTGACTTGGAGACGCCCAGCTTGGTCGTAATGGCATGTACCACCTGCGGCGTGAAGGGTGCTTCGACAAATACAAGATCGACTGTGACCATCGGAAAGATCTCGTCGACCAGCTGGAACGTCTCGTCCAGCTGCTCTGGTATCTCTTCGATCGAGCCGTAGCAGTGGACCAGCTTGCACTTGGACGTCGGCTCGTTTCTCTGGATGTAGGCGAGCGCGTTGACCAGCACCGAGATGTCGTCCGTCTTGGTAAAGTAAATGACGGGCGATCTGCGCTCGCCTCGGATCCATCGGATGATGCGCTTCTCCGCTCCAGTCAGCAGGCGCCAGCTCAACGTCTGCCGATGATGCTCGACCAGCCATACCATCACCCGTGCGATGTCAACGCGGTGTGCCAAGACGAGCAAGAGTCCGGCCAGCACGAGAAAGTAGACCAACGTCTGCACGATGATCACGGGCGACAGAGCAAAATTGCCCGCCATTGCGGTGATGCCGATGCTCATACTAGTCAGCACCATGCCCATTCCAACGACAGGAGAGCGAGGCAGGCTCGGCCTGGAAAACTTTAGCAAGCTGAGCGAGATGCCAAACAGCGTCATGACGCACAGGAAAGATACGCTAAAGACCGACGACAGTGTCGTCAAGTTGAACCCTGAGGTGGCGCTCATCACCAGAGTAAGGCCTAGGAAGAGCGCAATGGAGAGGTAGGTGGCGCCCGTGCGCGGAAGTGCCTGCTGGAAGAACGCAGGGACGACACGGTCCTGGCAGAGACTGTCAATCAGACCGCAGAAGGCTACCACTCCAGTAATAATGCCGCCGCAGAGCACCAGACACGCGTCGATCACGACAAACAGCTTGAGCCAGTGACCACGACCTGCCACCTCGCCCAGGAGCGAGAGCACGTTGGCACCGCTGAGCACTTGTTCGATGGGAACGACGGCCAGCACGAGCAGCATCAGTGGCGCCTCTGTGGAGATAATGATGAGGTGCAAGTTGCGGAGCGCCTTCGGAAACTGTCCTGGCTTGACCTGATTGATGTAGGAAGGGCTGCACTCTACGCCTGTCAGCCCTACAAATGCGACGCAGATGCCGTCAAAGATAGCTCGAGCGATTCCACGTCCGGTTCCCTCAGCCGACAGCGATGCAATGCCCTGGATCCAATTTTCCTTCAGCACGCCGTTGCCGAGACGGATCCAAGCGATCGTGCCGGCGACAATCAGCATAGCCATGGTGGTCACGTGAAGCAGAAACATGGCGAGTGCCAAGGTGCTCGACTCGCGCAGCCCAGCCAGGCAGAAGACGGCCAGTCCGACCAAGAGCAGAATCGAGATGATCCTACCATCGATTGTGCCCCGCGACCCTGCCGTTTCGCCGGCGATGTAAGCACTTGCGGTACCTGCACTCACTGCTCCCGTGGCGACTGCGTCCAGCAGCGTGATTGCAGCTGCAAGCACCGCGATGGTCTTGTTGGTGACGTTCGACATGTACGAGTAGTTTCCCGCGTTGCTAGCAGAGAGGGCCGAAGCCAGCTCGCATATGACGGGTCGGAACGGATAGAGGAGCAGACAGGCGATGAGGATCGAGATAGGGGACAGTACTGACGAGACGCCCACCACAGCGGGCAAGGCGTAGAACACGGATCCGGTAACGGCATTTCCAGCGATTGCCGATGCCTTCCACTGGCCCAGCTCGGGCGATTTGCGGGGATTTGAATCATGATCCTGCGGCGAAGTTAGAGTCTGGTTTGGAGGGAGCTCGAGGAGGGAGATGGAGCCCCAACCAGCAAACTCCCATGCGCGATGGATAGCCATCATTGGATCCGATCGATCAGTGGCCAGCGTAGTGGCCGCTCCAGGGCCAACTTTGAGCTGTCCATCCTTGAGATCTGCCCACGGTGGATCCGATGATGGGGCATCATGGCGGGGTTCTACTGAAGCAGGATCGCTACTCCCTAATTGCGTGGGCGGATAAGTGTGGCGCGCTTCAATATCGAGAGCCGACGAAATTCCAAGCGCCTGTATGTTAGTGGTGGGAGAAACGACTCTACGTTTTCGCTGACGACGGATGATGGTGGCGAATTGCGATTCCGCAAACGATGGCGGCCTAACAGATGCCGTTTCAATGTCTGGTTGATCGCCAATGTCAGTGTCATAGGCCTCGTCATCAGAGCCTTTCTTTGCGCCGAAATGCTCGTCGAAACGGTCCAGCTTTGGCTTGGAAGAGCGGCTCGGACCGGCTGACACGGTGGCTGCAGCGCCTGATGGGGAACGAAAGAGGAGCTGGGGCGATCCGAAGCCCTGATCCGACTCCTGAATGGAATCAAGGCGAGAGGTGCCCATATCGAGCGTATTGTCACGCCCCTTGGCCGGGCTTGCGCAAAGTCCTTTAGCCATCAGACGAGTGCGAACAGGGCTTGGCGTGACGGTTGGCGTGCGGCCGCTCTTGGACGTGCTCACACCCGTCTGCCATGGTGAAGGTGGACCATTTTGAATCTCGGCTTCGGTGTCTGGGTCGGAGACTTTCCGCGTGGGCGTGCCGGGCGGCGTCACCTTCTTGTGTTGGGCATGCTGGCGGCGCTGCTGTTCCGCAGCGTCGTCGCCACGGTTATTTGCCCCTCGATTTCTCTGGGCGTGTTCCTGCCCAGACGCGCAGGCCTCGGGTTGTTGCGGAGGCCACGGAGGTCCACTCATGACTACGCTGTGAGAAGCTGCAACAACGCAGCACGGGATCTGCGATGATGGACAGGAGGGGATGATCCGCAGAATCTTGGTTCCACGTGTGCGAGCACAACCGTAACCATTGATGTGCTAGTGTATGAAATATTATGAAGTTAGCGTATCTCTCCTTACTTTTTTTTCTGGTCTGCCCTGCGGCTCTCCAAAAACTCGATGCAGGGTCCAAGTCATAGGATCTGACAACTGGCAAGACCAACACTGTTAGACCATTATCTGCCATGTTGCCTCCACTTTGTTTCCATCGATGCATGCAAGGCAAGCTGCACGAAATCCGAAAGCCGTGCAGATTGCTGATCCAGGAGCCCCCACTTGGCATGACAGCTTAGCTCACGAACTTTCTGGCGTCAAACCCTCCGCGGAGAGGGCGCGGCAAGGCCTCGGGAAGCCGTTGTTGAGTCGAGGCATGATTCATCAGCCATCGACGTCGACATCAATCTTCCGAGCGGGTTGTATCTGTCGCTTGTCAGCACTTCTGCCCCTGCGATAAGTACATCGCCCACCCGCTCCCACGGACCTGCCTGCTTCATCAGCAGCCGCATCAATTCCGGCATTCAAAATTACGGCACTCTTTGCTCGAAGAGGTTCACATTATTTTGACCTTGGTTTGCTTTTGACGGACCAGAGTGGTCATCCCACGACCGGAGGCGGACATCCATATCGTATTTGAAGGCGTCCATCACAAAGGCCCAAAGGATCTCCGCTTGTTCAATCTGTTCATCCTCACCTCCCTTGCCATTCCCAATTATCCTGCGTAGCTGGTGGCCAACATGAGCATGTATACGGTTGGGCTCAAGGCCCTACTGCCCACGATGGGCGTCATCTACGGCTTCCAGGCCGCCTGTGCCTCGCTCGCGGTTCCGTTCAAGACGGAAAAGTACTACGACTTGTGCGGATCGCTGGGCTTTATCTCGGCTGCCGGTCTCTCGCTCTACATGCCATGGATCCGGGCTCGCTACATTGACGGTTTCAAGAATGTCTCTTTACCAACCTCGCTGTCAGCATTTCATCCGCGTCAGGTGATCATGACCGGCCTGACTCTCTTCTGGGCGATTCGACTCGGCAGCTTCCTCTTCCAGCGTGTCAAAAAGTCTGGAGGCGACTCGCGATTCGACGAGATCAAACAGAGCCCGCCCAAGTTCTTTGGTGCCTGGATGATGCAGGCCACTTGGATTGCCATTACTGCCTTGCCTGTCTACCTCATCAACTCGATCCCCGCCAAGTCGCAGCCTCCCATGGGCGCGCGTGACTACCTCGGCCTTGCCATCTGGATTGCCGGTATGGGTCTGGAAGTCGTTGCTGACCGCCAAAAATCGCAGTGGAGGGAGGACAAAAACGCCGGCAAGCACGACGAGCCCTTCATCAGCTCTGGCGTGTGGGGCTGGTCTCGACACCCCAACTACTTTGGCGAGGTCAGTCTCTGGACTGGCCAATTTGTTCTCTCCACTGCTGCACTTTCGGCCGCCTCGCCCTTCTACCCGACCTGGACTATCGGGCTTGCCGCTCTCAGCCCCTTGCTCGAGTACGGCCTGATTCGCTTCATTTCCGGTGTGCCTATGCTCGAGGAGTCCGGTGACAAGAAGCACAAGGATAACCCGAAGTGGAAGCAGTACAAGCAAAATGTACCCTGCTTTGTGCCTTTCATCGGCAGCAAGAACTGAAGCTGCAACATTGCTAGCTCCTGGAATCGCATCGCTACCTCTGTCACTTTGTCATCTTCCTCACAGTACTCTATTTGCAAATACCTAAGGAATTGTCCTTATCCTCACTCGCCATTCAGACCTGGCTTCGCGCTCGGGCAGAGGCCCCTTGTACTGGAAATGGCACTGCTGATCCCGTCACGCATGCAAAATTTCTGTATCACGTTGTGATATTTGAGACTTCACTTTGACGTCTGCACGTTGGAACGAACCTATCCTCGGTGCTGCAGTTGTGGCAGAGCTGTGCGCAGCAAGAGGGCCGGCGCTCGTCCAGCGGGCCGAGACAGCGCCCGAGTAGCCCGGCCAAGGGCGGGGCTTGTTCGGAAATCGAAACGTCAATAGGCGGAGAAAGCCGACTGCTGGCCGTATCGGCTGTACCGAAGTCTTAGCAGCGGCCGCCAGCCACCGAGTCACGACTGTACAATCATGCATCCGTGCTATGAGGCTAGGACGTGGCTCTGAAGAGAGAGATAGAGAGAGCGAGACACGGTGGGAGGGGTAGGCTGGGGAGTACTGTAGTGTAAGACCAGGCCACGGTGCTTGGTTCGGTTGGGCTGTGCGTGCGGCATTCATGCATGTTCTCGGCGGAGTCTGCGGTACAACACTGCCAAAGCTTCCCTCCACACAGCCCACCGGACTGGAAAATAAAATAAAATAAGGGCTGTTCTTGTGCTCTTTATAAATCCCGACTGCACAGCACAGTATTCCGCGGCCAGCCTGTAACCTTGTCCGGAGCGCTGTCTCGGATCCCAGTTGAGCGAGCACAAGAGAACAGGAAAAGCGAAAGGAAGAGAGCAGCTCTATTCCGGCCGCCGAATGGTCTTGGCACCAGCGCTGGTCCTGCACAATGTACCGTACCACAGGCCAGCTTGCGATAGCATCTGCTCCACCGCCATCACCGTGCAGATGCATTGGTAGTCGTAGTGGTAGCGTGAGAGAGAATGTCGATACTCGCTACCGAGCTCCAGCCTTCCGTCCATTTAGATTTTTGCAGCGGAATAGGGTCCATCTGACCACCAAGGTACCGGTTCAGTGTCCAGGGAGCAGCGAAACCAGAGCCGGAGCCTGTGACTGTGGATGGTACCTGGTCGACGGTCGGACAGACAAGCTATAAAGAGCAACGGCATCGACACACGCAAGACAAACTATTTTCCACAGCATCGTGCTCAATCAACCCCACGCACACAGATTGTCGCTACTCTATTCCTCTGCATACAGCCGCATCGTAGCCACCAAAGCAAGGCCATACTCCACAGCTCAACCATCATGCCGCAACGTGTGGAAGCGCCATTGGCACCTGCGCCGTTCCCGATGGGCATCTTTCCGGAGTATACGCGGCATACGACACAGATCGCACTCAAGGTGCGGGAGCGGAAAATGTCGTTTACCGGCGACGACTTTTCGATCAAGGACGCCGTGACGGGCGCCATGGTGTTTGACATCCAGGCCAAGGCGTTTTCGTTTCGCGGCTCCAAGGTGGTAGTTGACACGCAGAACCGCAAACTCTTCATGATCGAAAAGGCGCCCTTCTCGTTGCCCAGCCGCTACCAAGGCGTCGATGTTGCAAACCCCAAAAAGGTCCTCTTTGAGGTGTCTGGCGCGTCGTTCTTCGGGACTCGTCTGGAGATCAAGTTCAACAACACCGCAGCAGACGGCCGACCTATGACGTTTAAGCTAGACGGCGACTGGGCAAGCCGGGATGCAGTTATCACCAACAGCGACGGCATGCTCGTCGCCCGCATCAGCAGACAGTTTATGAACGCCGGCGAGTTGATCTGTAAGTCTTCCTTCGACGCTCTCTCTTTCACATCCATGTGCCCGACTCTCAGATGTGCAATTACTGACCAAGGACCTCATTTCAATGGCGCCGTGCCGTTCACCTTGCTCGACTTGGCTTCCAATAGTCGGCCAGCAGACCTACATTGTCACAATCGCAGCTGGCGTCGACGCAGCTCTCATCATGGCCATCTGCATCTGTCTCGACGAAAAGGCCAGCGACCGCTAGTAGGCTCTCAGTGTAAGCTCACACTGTCAGCCAGCCAGGATTCCCCCCTCCCCTGATGATACCCAAGCAATTTATTCTTAGTTCGAATGACCCACATGCCGGCGCTGAGTCAGATGTACAAAAGCTTTTCTCTGTTGATATTGGCTGCGCGAGTGTGCTTAGGTGACGCCCTGGTCCTAGTCATCTTCGTCGTTGTCGTCGTCATCGTTGAGCATGAGAAGCCCAAAGCCGCCCTTGGGCTGGGGAGCCTGTTTGGCAGCGGCGCTGGTCTGGCTGCGCTTCTCCTCCTTCTTGCGTTCGCGTTTGGCCTTGCGGAGGGCCTCTACGTCGATGGCGAGCCACTCGTCTGTGCCGTCGAGGACCCATTGCAGGACCTCTTTTTCGAGCCTGGTGGTATTTGGATCTTGGAGAACCGACTCCGCCGTCACCTGGGTCTTGGAGAGCGAGAGCTCGTGAAACAGCGGACCTTGGACGAGCGAGCTGGGCGGGGTATCAAAGGGCGTTGGGCACAGCAAGAGTGTCTGTGCAAGCAGCCAAGCGGAATGGAGTGTGATCTGGAGCGAGGATTGCAGGTGGATGTCTTTTGTTGTTGGCTCCAACGTAGATGCCGAGACGTCGCGCGTGATGCCGGCAGCTGGCAGCGTCGTAGCCTCTGGATTCGACTTGAGTGCCTGATGGACGGTATATGCTGTGCAGCCAGAGGAGACGGCAGCCCAGACCTGCTTGAACGACCAATTGAATCGTTTGCTCGACTCTCCTAGCCGCAAGTGTTCCTTGGTGATCAGGTATCGCAGCACAAGACAGAGCGGGTAGAGCGCCGGTGGTATCGCAGACGAGGAAAACAGCCTGGCGCTCCGTTGCGAATCAGAGCCAAGAAAGTATGCATAGATCTCGAGACGCGACTCGAGCGGTTCGTCGACCAGCGAGGGTATCGAAGCAAGGTCTTGCGGGGTTGTGAGAAAAGGCGAGGCTGTGGTAAACGGAGGTTCCGACGCCGTCATGCCTGCCAACTTTGCCGAGGCCATGCTTGTGCGGTTGGTCGTAGCTGAATGTCGCAGTGTCGCAGTCTATGCGAGTGATGGTGCAAAAGATCCTTCTCGCTGATGCAGACAGAGCGTGATGGATGAACGGTGAGATTGACCGATGGAGAAAGAGTGACAGCGGGAAGGAAAACAAAGTAAAGTCGGATACGGCAGTGTGTGTGTGTGTGACCGCGGCTGTGCCGGACCGAGCAAAAGTCGCCTTTGTGAGGGACAAAGCAAAGGCGGGAAGTCCAACTCCAAAATATCGTGTGGAGGATAATCTGCCTTGTCTTTGCGCATACTGTACCCGCTTTTGAGCCAAGACGCGCTGTGGGAGCGTCCACACTTTCCGCGCTCCAGGTACAGAGTATGCGGGCGTTTTCTTTACGTCGTCAAGTGTCAACGGTGCGTGCCAGTGGGCTTTAGGTAGATCAACATATACAGTATATTACCGTGGTCTGCGCGTGCCAGCGACGAAAAGTAAGCCTTTGCACGTATTGTGCTGTTCAATCACATCGATGAGTCTGTCGAGATTGAACGAGAGGATCCGCTTGGCGAGCGCGTAGAGCCCAGTCTGCCGTATCTCGTGCCTTTCTTTGGCAGTCACGCAGAGCAAGTAGTCGACGTGGGTCTCTTCAAACGCGTCTGCCGCGGCGTAGAGCTGCATGGCAAGGTCCTGGATTCCGCAGATCAGCATCAAGTCGCGTCTCGCTAGAGCATCGACAAAGGCGGGATCGCCGAAGAGCGCCGTTGGACTGATCCGCATTGGTGTTGCTTCGTCAAAGGCCGAGGTGGAGCCATCGGTCTCGCTGGTGTCGCTCTGAGGGAGCACCACAATATCCCCCAGAGTTCTCCTTGACACAGGAAGCCTGCGAGCTGTCGTACTGGATGCAGAGGGGGACGTCGATGTCGATGTCGATGTCGAACTCGGACTCGACGACGTTGACTTGTACATCTTGATCGACCTCTCCAACAACGGCGGCGGGGACCGACTCGGTCTCTTTCGAGACCCCCGTAGAGCACGAGTCAGGGTCGGACTCGGCGGGGTTCGATACCTGTACGGCAGCCTGCCCGGAACAGTCTCGATCTGGCATGCTTCGCTCTCGGAGCTGGAAAAGTGGGCCACGACGACGCTCTCGTTTTCGTCGTCGGAGTCCGAGCCGGGTGCCAGCTCGTCCTGGCCCCCTTCCGAGCTCGAGTCCGTATCGACAATGTCGATGCAGACGCGTGAATGCGGTCTGGCATCGCTGCCTCCGTTGTTGTCGCCGTCGGGATAGCCGGGAGACGACCTCGCTTCGGAGGGTTCCGCGTCGCTTTCGGTCTCGGAATTGCTTGAGCTTAGGAGAATCGCCCGCGTCTTTTGAAGCGAGGCTATTGCACTCATCCTGCGCGCTCTTATGGGCTTCGGCGGCTGGTTCGCGATTCCGAACGACGCTACGGAGACTGCGCTTCTCGCCTGCGGCCGTTTCATCGTCGGCGACTTGGTCTTCAGATTTGTCTTGCGGTGTTTCTGGCGTACGAGGTCGGACGTCTGTCCAAGAGGAGCAACAAGTGATAGCCGATCAGTCCTTCCACTGAACGTACCACGCGGCATGAGAGGGAAGATAAAGCAATGCTGTCGGTCCCCAAGACAGAAGTGCAGAATGAATCAAGATGAAAGCAGGACCGAATGAGATCGTTCAAATACAGCATCTACGCCACGACGAGTTAAAATGCAAGGGTCGACAGGTCGGCACGCAATTCATTCCGCTCACAGCGAATCCGCAGCTCAGCCAACTGGCATCTTTTCAGATCTCGTAGGCGGAAAAGGTGCGGAGAGGTTGAGAACAGGAAAGTTTTCAGCCACTGATGATAGACAGAATTAAGCTCAGCCTTTCCTCATCTTTCGCGACTTGACTTTGTGTGTGGACCGAGCAGTAATGTTATAGTGTAAAAGATATGAAATTGCTACCATGTAACGCCACCAAACTATCAATATCTACTGGATGGGCAAAGGCAAAGATTTTAGCAAAAGGGATAAAGCGGAGCATGTTACATTCTATGCAGAGCATGCCGAGTGAAGCTTGCGAGCGACAGCAATGGTGCGCTCCTCCTGGAGTCGGTGGCCGACGACCTGGAGGCAGACGGGCATTCCGTGGACGTCGTCGACATTGTACTGGTCCCAGACCTTGGCCTCCTTCTCGTGGCGGGGGCTAAAGTCAAACTTGGACTTGCAGTCGTGCGCCTTGTCGACCGAGAAGTTGGGGAGAGGGAAGATGACGGCAGGCATGTCCATGAGGTTCCAGCAGCCGGTGTAGAAGATGTGGTGGTAGGCGTCGTGGGTGGTGGCGACCTCGGCAGCCACGGGCGAGACGAGAGCATCGATCTTGACGCCCTTGGAGAGCTCCTTGAACTTGGCGAGCATCTCGCCGGCCCAGCTGGTCCTGGCAGCCTGAACTTTCCACAGCTCGGCAACAGATCGGCCCCACGAAGGATCCGTCTCGGCGAGGCCAACGACCCAGTCGGCATCTTCACCCGAGGCAGCCATCAGACCCTGGATGGTTCCGCCGCCCTCGGCGCGGAAGAAGGTCTCGATAAAGTCCTGGCCACGCGCAAAAAGCTCAGTGTCGGCAGATGTCTTGGAGGCATCCCACTCGATGACAGTGTGGCCGGCGGCCTTGAGCTTGGATGCAGCCTCGCTCATGGCACGCTGCAGGGGTGGTGTCGGGGTAGCAAGACCGTTGTTGGTGATCATGAGAACAGTCAGGGACTCGGGCAGCGAAGACTCGGCCACGGGCGTCCACGGAAGAGGCACGCACTTGGGGTCAACGGTCCATGGCTCGGTGTCGACGACCGACTTGCCGTAGATCTCGAGACCCTCGGGTGCCACGCACATGGGGCCGTTGATGGACATGACGGCCTCCTGGCCAGCGAGACCACTTCGGCAGCCGTGGGTGGGGAATCGTCCAAACGAGGGCTTGAGGCCCCAGAGACCGGTAAAGGAGCACGGAATGCGGATACTGCCGCCAATGTCGGTGCCGACACCAAGCGGAGAGCCCTTGAGAGCGAGAAGCGCGGACTCGCCGCCGGAGCTGCCGCCAGAGGTGAGGTTGGTGTTGAAGGGGTTGAGGGTTCTGCCGTTTGCGTTGGACACGGTCTCTGCGATCATCATGGCAGTCGGAGTGGTGGTCTTGCAGTAGAGCACGGCGCCCTGATCTCGGAGCAGAGTGACGAGAGTCGAGTCGTTGGGCATAGGGTCATTGATCCAGGCGACAAAGCCAAGGTTGGTGTCTTTGCCCTTGAGGTTGAAGTTGTCCTTGAGACTGATGGGAAGGCCGGCAAGGGGGCCAAAGGGCTTGCCATGCTTCTGGAAGTGCTGGTCATATGCCTTGGCTTGCTCTACGGCCTCTTGCCAGAAGAACTCGGTGAGGCAGTTGGTGAGCTGGTGGGCGATGGCGGCGCGCTTGCAGAAGGCGACAGTGACGGCTTCCGAAGTCCACTTGCCTGATGTGAGGTTGGCAAGGATGTCGGCGACAAGCGTCTCTGTGATTTCGAGCTCGGCGGCCGAGAGGATACCGGACGAGGCGGGGATGGCGCGGAGATCGGCGCCGGTACCTGCGGCCGCTTTAGCCAGGGTCTCGGCTGGCAGGCGCCATTCCGAGGGCAGCTCCTCGATTCTGGAACGCTGCTTGGCAGCAGCGACGTCCTTCCACGATGATGACGACGAGCCCGCCAGTTTGGTTGTAGGCGTCGCAACGCCGCTGGTGGCACTAGCAACTGCTCCGGGCATTGTGAGTGATGTGTTCAGTCTTTGGAATGTCTATGTGACTTGTCCGGGTGCAGGAGGGATACTTCTAGGGGGCAGAGATGTAGAGAAGCGTAAGCTGATGGTCCTGAGTGGCATATGCGGGGCATGCAATGGAAACGAAGATGTCTCTTAAAAGGTGCAAGGGACAAGTGAGTGCGAGTCGGGGATGTGACCGGTTATGCTGCGAACCAGGGCGGGTCAGAGTAGCGATACGACCGAGCAGGAACAGTGGACATTCGCAAGTACAGAAGTGCCGAGGGCTGAAGCGGCTTGGGTAGAGGCCGGGCAGTAGCCGATGTTACACAGTACAGTAGTCGGTTGTGGGGCCTTGGAGGAATTTACCTCTAGGCCCAGACGTTGTCCGATACTAGGGTACAGCACAGTAGCCGGGAGAACGCAAGACGTTGGAGGCTGCCTGTTGGCCGAGATATCGAAGTACAGCAAGTCACACAGCGAGAGTGGCCAACCACGCGGCAACGCTCACCATCCAATTTAATCCTGTTACGTTGGCAAAGGCACGGCTCTACAGGCGAGCACTGCAGAGCGTGGGGGAAATGGTGGTCTGGCTCGGGTTGGGTCGAGTGAGCATGACCCTGCATTTGGACCCCGGCAACCAGAGGCTCACGGGGCGAAGAAGCTCACGAGTTGTCGCGCGCTGTTGGTCTCTCTTCGACTCTGCAGTACTGTACAGTGCTGCTGCCTGGCCTCTGTGCTTGCGTCCTCGACCAACCTGCAACGGGCATACGATAGCAGTACAGTACTGTATTGTGTTGCACTGCAGTGTGTTACTAGGGTCGTAAAGCCGACGTGGCAGAGCTCTAATGGCGCGCGCCGCTTTTGCGCCCACCAAGCGACTAAATCCGAATGCACCACTACTGTACTACCATAGCTGTGTCCAAAGACAAGCCCAGGCTGCACCGCTCGTCCAACTGCCTTGTGGTCACCACTCCCGGCAAACCTTGTCGTCCACGCTCGCTCGGCCATCAAGGACCGTGCTTATCAATGTCGGTCGCATACTGTACTATTGGTTCTAGTCCCTTTATCGTTATCAAATTACCGGACGCCGCACTCGTTTGGACCCTGACAAGGCCGCCGGGAGCGATGCGAAAAGGGCCGGTGCGGAGCCGTTCATTAGGCCGTCAATCTCAGACACAGGCTCGCCACTTGATCTCGCAAGCCTCTTGTGATGAATGAGCGGGCCTAGTCCCAGCACTTTTCGTATCCTGTTCAAGCCTCTTTCAAAGCCTGGTTGAGGTGGCGCGAGAGTCTTCGAGATTCAACTTCCTGCCGTGTAACAACTTAAATTGACAGTGTTAGACCTAGGCCAACGGCTCGACAGTATGGTTGCTCCGTCGCTGTAAAGAGCATAAGCCGAGCTTCCGAACTCCGTTCCGGAAATCTTACACACGTTGGTTGGCTATTACTGTAGTCGCTGTCTGATGGGCCGCCATATGTGTTCGTTGCGGCTCTTCGGCCAATTAGGTGTCCAACACAGTACCGCCTATTCTTCCTAACCGACGGCCCGACTCACCATCACTCGCGCACTGGTGCGGACTCCATCGCTCCGTTCGTCCTGGATCATCCCTGCCGGCATATTCTCGAAGGCTCGCACGCTGTTCCGCGATGGGGATATAAGATGTCAGACAGCCGGTGATCAACAGACAACTTTCTCCCCTTTAACCTCTGGATACCCGCTGTGCAGACCGACGCGCCAGCTTGCCCATAATGGTCCGAGCCACAGGATTGCACCGTCAGGCGGCACGATTGCTCCATCGAGCACCACATCCGTCACTCGTATTGTCGCCAACGGTCAGATCGGCGCTCACTCCTGCCTCGTCGGCTCCGGTCGTAGCTCTCGAATCCACCATCATCACCCATGGCCTTCCGTACCCCTACAACCTCGATGTGGCCAAGGAGCTCGAACAGACCATTGCCGATCAAGGCGCAGTGCCTGCCACCGTCGCTCTGCTCGATGGCAAGCCCCTGGTGGGCCTGGACGAGCACCAGCTCGAGCGTCTTGCTCGCTGCGCTATCGACCCAGCAAACAACCATGCCATCAAGGCCAGTCGCCGCGACATTGCCCACGTTCTGTCCAAGGGCAACAGCACCGTTGGCGGTACAACGGTGAGCGGCACCATGATTCTGGCTGACATGGCCGGAATTCCCATCTTTGCCACGGGCGGCATTGGCGGTGTCCACCGCGGAGCCGAATCCACCATGGACATTTCGGCAGATCTCACCGAGCTCGGCCGCACTCCCGTCGCGGTCTTTTGCTCCGGTCCCAAGTCGATTCTTGACATTCCGCGTACCCTCGAGGTCCTCGAAACGTTTGGCGTGGCCGTGTCGACCTTCAACGCTTCCGGCGAGTTCCCGGCCTTTTACACATCCTCTTCGGGTCTCTACGTTCCGTACGCTGGTTCCGATTCGGACGCCGCCGCCTCCATCTTCTCCAACTTGCAGTTGGGCCTGCAGAGCGGACAGGTGTTCGGCAATCCTATTCCTGATGAGTGGGAATCGATCGGCCAAAAGATCCAAGCCTGCGTCGAACAGGCAGTCCGCGAGTCTGTCGAGCAGGGCATCGACAAGAAGGGCAAGGAGGTCACACCTTGGCTCCTGAAGCGCCTCTCCGAACTCATCCCTGAGAGCAAGTCGAGCAACCGTGCTCTCGTCGTCAACAACGCCAAAAAGGCCGCAAGGGTTGCAGTCGAGCTCGAAAGAATCAAGAACGATGTGGCACTCGCAAAAGATACCCATGCTCTTGGCCAGCCTGGTCAGACTGTGAGTTGAACATTAAATATTCGCCCAACGAAATCCTGTAATCTAGCATTCACAATCAGTCAAAAGACGCAAGAAAGTCCGCCTGAAATGGACACAGATTGAACATTTGCCCTCTTGCGACGTCTCTCCCTTCTCCTTGTGTCTGCAGATTGACCAAGACTCGCAAGGTGCGGCAGTGCTGATCTTTGGAGCCGCGGCAGTGGACCTGACTTCGCAAGCATCGGTACCTGCAACTGCAGCAACGACCTACCCTGGTCGAGTGAGCCTCACGCTCGGAGGCGTCGCACGAAACGTGGCCGAGGCAGCAACCCGCGTGCTGGCATCCACCTCGCATCAAAGAGCGGTCAAGCTTGTGTCGCCGCGAGGCAGGGACGATTTTGGCGCTGTGCTCAAGAGCGGGATGGAGGCCCAGGGGATGCGTGTTGACGGCCTCTTCGAGGTGGCGGAGGTGGAAGATGAGAGGATAAGAACGGCGGTTTGCTCGCTGCTGCTCGACGGAGCTGGCGATCTGGTATCGGGGGTTGCAGACATGGATATTGGGATACAGGCGTTGTTCCCACCCTCGTATACTTCAATAGACCACTTTTTGACGTCGCAAAGTCCAGCCATCGTTGCTTTCGACGGCAACATTGGAGAGCAACATGCAACACAGCTGCTGGAAGCCTGTTCCCGACAACCTGCAGCCCCGATCACGGTGTTCGAACCAACTAGTCTCGTCAAGTCAACGATTGTCTTTTCGCACCTTGCTGCAAAGGTCGGTGAAGGCGTACATGCTTCGCCCGTGACGTTCGGAACGCCGAACCGAGCAGAGCTGGACTACATGTTTGAACATGCTCACAAACTTGGGCTAGTAGACACGTCGAACAGCAAGTCAGCCCGTGCCAACGTCCCGTCAGGCGTCTTGCCCGCCGAAACGATCGAAAAGGCAATAGCTATCGTGCAAGCAGGTCTCTTTTCGCATCTCCTTGTCAAGGCGGGTAGCCGAGGCGTGGTATCCGTCTCCATGGACGCGGTCAAGCATCACCCCATCCCCGCACCATCTAGCCCAGTACAGGTCGTCAACACAACAGGTTGCGGAGACAGCTTTGCCGGCGGCTTCATCGCCGCACTTTGCCACACCCTCCAGCAGCAACCTGGCACTTCCGTCAACAGCCTATCGCACCCAGATCTCGAAAAGGCCGTCTTGGCCGGCCAATTAGCAGCCCGCAACACCCTCGGCTCTCGTCTTGCCGTCGGTCCCGGGATGCAGCACGTCTTAAACCAGGCCAGTCTGACAGCAGCATAGATTCCTATATGTCTCTCAACCTCAAATTGTTGCTATGATGAAGGGCACATTACACCAACGCTTGGGTGTTTGACCTTTGCTTTCAGCTCGGACAATGGCAAAATACCACACTGCAGCCAGTACACTGCGGCAATACTGTGAGGCACGATACACAGTCTGAGAAGCTGTTCGGCGAGAAAGCATTACAACACACGAGAAAGGAACGAATTCGGAAACGACAGAGAGACGGAGAAAGAGAGAGAGATGCGTGCGATTATGTTACAATACGATGCAGAGAGAGTGCAAATGTCCATTTGTATCTGTGAGAGAAAGAAAGAACCGAGTACGCATATTTGTGACTAGAGAAGGCCATCGAAAAGCAAGAAAGAGCGGATATCAAGTAGTTAGAAGATACTAACTAACTTCGAGACCAAGACGAAAACGGAGCAGTGATCAGAAACAAGACACAAGAAAAGGTGGGTGCGATATCAGGCGTGGACTTGTTCGACAAGACGGTCGAGGCCGGTACGGGCACGGCGGGCGTGGGTGGAGGGCACCGCGTCGTTCTCCTCGTTCAGGCTGCTGTTGAAGACTTCGATGGACCATGGACCCTGGTACCCAGCAGCGACCACAGCGTGATAGACAAACTCCTTGACAGGGAGGAAGGCACCACGATCAAACTCGCAAGGAAATAATCTGTTTCCTCGAGACCAGATCATGCGCGCGGGTCGAGGCTCGTGCTCGTTCGGAGAGGGCTCCAGAGGCTGCTCCATCTTGCGAGCGTCTCCGATCTGGAGGAAGAAGATCTTGTCTGCGGGTACTTGCGTGAGTTGATCGAGCGACGCCATCAGATTAGTATAAGTCTCGGGTGCCGTTTGAATGCCCGTCGGAGAGCAAGGGTCCGCGTACTCTCGCCCGAGAGTGTTGAAGGAGTCGAGAATGAGACCAACGTTGTGTCGATCAGCGAGACGCACAGCATCCCAGGCTCGGCTCCATACGTCGACGTGAGCGCCCCATGACAGGGCCTCAAAGCCAATGCGGATCGGTACAGATGACCGGATCGGGTATCCCTCCTCACGACCAGTCAGTGCCATGATGGGGCCAAACGCTTCGGCATATTGTCCGAGTGCGGCCAAATCCCTACCAATTTTGGACAGATCGCCAGTTGTAGCAGGGGACTTCTGGTTGTTGGAGCAGATAAGCAAAAGGTCGGCACCGAGCGCACGCATGATGTCAAAGCGAGAGCGGGCGCGCTTGAGCGCCAACTCCTGATCTTTCTCATCGGCCCAGCCTTCAAAGTCGCGAAGGGGCTGGAGGCTGTAGATACGAAGGCCGAGTGTCTCGCAATACGAGGAAAGATAAAGAGCTGCTGCCATCTCTTGTCGATATGTTGTGGCAGTACAGGCCCCGAAGGCGTTGTAGGTCATGGGAAGGCCGTCGAGACCGATGACGAGCTCACCGCGCGCGTCTCGAACCAGCAGGTCATCCTCATTGGCAAACGGCTGAAATTTGCCCTTGGCGTTGGACTCTTGAGCTGAGGTGGAGGCAGACGTCGAACTCGAAGAGTCAGAGAGCTCCGAAGAGCCCGACATCCGACGACTGAAGTTCATGGGACTCTCGGGCGGAGTGAGGGACAAAAGTTGCTGCTGATGAACCACAAGGAGATCGTTCTGCTGCTGGATCTGTCGAAACTCCTCGGACTGGGCGAACGCATCGAGGTCATCCTGAAAAAGCTCAATGCCGTCGAATCCAGCATCGGCGACAGCGCGCAGCTTTGCGAGCAGAGAGTGACCTGCTACGTTGGCTCCGACAGAGTGGGTGAAGATTGAATATGGATACTTTCGGGCCGGATAGCGAGTCATGTTGACTGATGGTAGGAGGCTAGTTGGTTCAATACCTGAAGGCGTGTGTATATGTAGACATCAAGTGTCGAAAGGCTCTGGGGTTCGAGATGCTTGTGAGTCGAGCGACGGCGAAGAATGTGGGAGATCGTGAGTGAGGGAGACAATTGGCAGAATTACCCTCTATATGAGAAGTGAGCGTAACAACAAGGTCTACTTGCGTGAGCCAATCCAGTCTGAGATGAAAAAGAACCCTGTTGGCCCTGTTGGGTGCAGTTCAGGAACTCGCTGACGATCGTTGACTGTGTTGAAGAAGTCGGCCCGCCTGGTTGATTGTCTTGAGAGCAAGTGATGAGAGAGTAAGAGACACAAAGAGCAACAGAATTATGATGATGCTAGAAGTAAGGCGAGAGGGTGTCCTATCCGATAAGTCAAGTATACAGTAACGAGACCGTCGGCTGGGATCCGAAAGGTGGGCTTGGTAGGCGCAGTGCAATCGGCTGAGAGGCGTAGCAGGAGTGCCTGGGTTGCGGTCTGAGGGCGTTCTCTCCATCGTCTGTGCTGAGGGCCAGTTGCGCAGCTGGCGTGAACGACTGGGGCGTGTCGCAAACAGACTCCTCGGGCAGGAGTACCACGCAAGCAGTGCTGCGTGCAGGGATCTACGGCGCTGCTTCTAGTGCTAAGCGACCGAGGCATTGAGGTCTCACTTTCGCACAGTCGAGGGCAAGGCGACATTAATAATTGGACGCTGAGGGCGCAGCCGAAACGACGTAAGAAGTGCTCCCATGGAGAAGGTCAAGCGGGCCACCTCAAGGCCAGGCCGAGGCAATAATATGTCGGTCGTACATCACACGCTCGTAAGGATCGCAGTTGAAGGAGAGCACAGCACGGCGAGATCACGGCTGGGTGAAGCAGTCCATGACAAGCGAGACAGGGTCGGCATCGGCAACGTCAAAAAAGAACGCAGAAGGGTAGTACTACCCAACTCGAGGCGTGAGGATCGCAGAGCAGACCGGCGAAGGGGCAAGGAGCGAGCCGAACGAGGGCGGGAAAGTGGCTTGTCTTTTCGCTTGTGCGAGAAACAGGAACGGCAATGTGAGTACAAGCTCCGTATCTCATCTTTTCGAGATGTGAATGTGCCGTGGCCCTGCGTCTAGGCCACGGATATCACCTTATCAAAACGTCAACCCACAGAGTCAGAGTCTGAGGCAAAAGGGTTGGAAAAAGTCCACAGTAGACTGTGACCCGGCGGTGTGAGACATGAGCAAAGTGAACTGCACCACGGACGGCCGGCGCTGGCATGCAACAACGGCAGCCTCAGCCAGTCGCTTCCTTATCTGCCCAAGGGCTGAGTTGAGGGACAGTATGGGGCACTCGAGGTGCGTTGAGCTGGACTCGCCAGTGCACAGCAGACCGCATGAACGGACACGACACAGCACAGCACAGCGGAGCAATGCTTTGCATCACAACTGACGATGCAAGCATCGTCACTCTACTGTGGTGAGCCGTCCATAGCCGTACCACGGTACTGTTCCAGTAGTCGGTGGTCCTAGCCTTTCCGCTCATGGTCGCACAAGAATGCAGCCTAGTGGGCTGTTAGCTTCAGCAGAGCGCTGAATGTGACGTTGGGCAGTAGCAAGATACCGAAAAAGTTGAAAGGACCGCTGCAAGGCAAGGCCAATTGCGGTTTCCAAAAATCGAGGTGCACCGCTGGACAGCCGAAGCTCTAGCGACGCCCAGCCCATGAGATCGACAACCTCCGAAACCTGATGTGCATGGTGTAAAAAGAGGCACACTGCAAAACTGCCCAGGCGCCCCTCGTTTTGGCGCCAGGACGCGGTGTTCCACATGCAGATGCATGTGCCTTGACCCGTCACAGATTCCGCCCAGCTTCACCACGCACACGGCCCTGCCGTGAGATCTCGACACGCCGACCCTACAGCTGGTCTGCTTTACGTTCTCTACGGCAATTTCCCACCTGCGGTTCACCGCTGCCCAAATCAATTTTTTTTTTCCATTTTGGCGGTCTCAAGGTCGCTTGGCGTCGATCTACATATCCGACAAGCGGCACAATAAAAAGAACAAAATGGAAAGATAAAAGAAAAGCAGGCACTTTTGGAGAGGCTTCGTCGAATAGCCAAGTGGAGCAAACACTATTAATTTTGATGTGCGCCCAACGGCCAGGTGATTGTGTTTCACGCAGCTTGACCATCGACTGCATGAGAATGCAACACGGCCGCACTAAGCGGCGTGAGGGAATGTTGGCTGTGCCCCCCCCCCCCCCCCCCGGGGGTAGACCCCTCGAAATCCGTCGTTTTCTCTTTTTTTTTCCTTTTTTTTTTTGGCACATGCATAATTCCATCTGGATCGATGTGGTCGGAAGTCCTCATCCTCGCTCGCGCCTATTTTGCACGCCTTGTCGTGATTCCTGCTCGACGTCACATAGGTAGGGCGACATCCGACTCCAGATCACCCGTGCACACGCCCCGCTGCTGGTCCAGAGGCATAGCGTAGGATATCAAAATCGGGCGTGATTGATGACGATCTGTTCTGCAATCAGACCCCGATGAACGCTGCCCAAAAATTCGCCGGACTGCTATCCAGAGCTACCAAATGTGATTGCAATTCTGTTCCCATGCACAGTCGTCGATGTCGTGCTCATTGATGTTTGTAATTCGAGATGAGAACATCATCTAAGCTGGATAGCTCAGTAGTTGTCAAATCCCACCTGGAACCACCAAACAGAGCTGACAGTTTTTGTCTTTCGGCTGCGCAGGTTCGCGAGCATCACATGCATCTGAACGCAGAGCCTCTACGCCGATGGCAAACAAAAAGGTTAGGCAAACAAGTCATTTGTCTCGGAAGCTGTATAGGCGAGCTAGTTCGGCTCGGTACACCGCGTTGGACTTCGCCGGGCAGCGTCGATATTTCAACAAACCACACAAAACAAGCGAGCCAGACCGCAGGCCAGCGTCACTGTTGCTTATCGGCCCAGCTCGAAGATGCCTGGTCCCTTTTCCCACCCCCGTCATGCTGACATGTTTAACTCTTCCCGGCTTGAGCGCATCACCGAACTCAAAACTATGTGGAATGCTGCTCGTTTTCAGTTTCTCTTTCAATCCCCAGTCGTTCGCGCAAGGCCAAGCGAGCTAGGGCGTGTATGATGGCAAGTCTCGACGGACATGTGCGCTCGACACTGGAAAGCTTGAATTTTCTGTGCGCTGCTTCGCAGAATCGGAGTTTGATCCGTACCGTTCGGCAATGTCGAGGTACGAATGTCGTGCTTCGAGGAAGAGCGTTTCAATTACCGGTGTTTCAGCACAACGTCGGTCTCTACCTATGCGGCTAGTACCCTCCTGCCAAGGAATCAGCGGCGATATGAAAAGACTGGCGTTGTGTTTGTAGAGACGAACCGATCCAGGTGTCTCAGAAGTTGCGTCGCGAATTTCGTTGACCAAGACCGTTTGTAATCTCGCGGCAGGTCTCAGGGTTTGTTTGTCTGAAGCGTGGAAGAATGCGCAGACTGCACCAGGCATGTGCATCCTTGGCTGTGCGCAGCTGCAGGGATGATGAATGAAGGACAAGCGAGGCAAGATCGGCCTAGCCTCCTGATTGTGTTTGTGCCATATGCCTAGCGACGAGTACGTCCACACAGAGACAGATGAGGGAGAGGTCGATGTGGAAGAAGAGCGAATCGGTGTCCCGATCAAGCTTGATCCAGGCCCAACCTGCACAAATCCAACTTCTGTGTTGTCCACAGTGCGAGATTGACATTTACTCATTGATGCCCAGCGCTGACTTGAACCAATTTCACATCCAACCCAGGCGGCGGTCAGCTGGAACGTCCAGACTTTTGCAGTCTTACCCGCAATCTCTGACTTGTCTACTGAACGTCGCTATTGCAAGACACTTCACACGCCAAGCAAGCTACGATAGGTCATTGCTAACTTGACAACGCGAATCGGCTATGAAACATGTGTAGGAAAGCGAACCGTGTCGGACAAAATATGATACATGGTAACTTGGAGGCCATTGCAGGGTTGTGAGAATGCTGCGCCGTCGGAACGGCAGGATATCTGGACAAGGGAAAATTGACACTGTGTGACGTAAACGGGGGTTGGAGAACTTGGTATCATGACAGGGCAAAGGCGAAGCCAAAAACAATTAGTGGGAGCGCAGTCAGCTGAATCAGAACGCCCAGTTGAAGCAGCCAACGCTCTTGAGAAACATATGCCAATCATTGGGAGAGAGCCCGCTGTCGACGAGTCTCCACAGGTGTTCGTTCAGCTTCTCAACGCGTTCCAGATCGAACTTGTAATACGGACGCAGATCGTTGATCATGATCTGGATGCGTTGACGGTCCTTGATGTTGACTGAGAAAGCGGCAAACGACAGCGGCAGAAGAAGGCCCTTGGTGATGCCCACTCGAATGGCCTCCTCACACCGGTCCAGAAGCATCGCTGTCGGCTCTCGAAAGCATGGGTCGTTTGCAGGCTTGGAGAAGATAACTGAATGGACATAAAGCTCCGCTGCAGCCACGTAGAGCTGATTCATGATCACTGGAAGCAGCGATCGCAACGTTCGCGTGGCCTCGCCTGTGAGAGGAGACTTGGCAAAGTGCGGGATCTCGTCGATGAGCGCCCGTGCAGTCGACTCGAGCCACAGCCGTGTCTCTTCGAACTCGGGTGGCAGAGTCGGCGGCGATCCTGCGCCGGGCTTCTCCGACAGCACAATGATGGTATGTGTCCTTGCCTGGAGCTCGCGGCGCGTTGCCTCCACCCGTGTCATTCTCGCTAGCATATCGATCATGCCTCGGTGCAGGCCAAATGTTTGCAGCACGCTATCGCTCTCAAAACTGCGGGTTGGCTCCATTAGCGAATACCACCAATCGTCCCAGGGCTGCAGAAAGAGCGTGTAGTCGTCCGAAGTCAGCGAGCTGAGGGCATCGAAACACGCAATCTGCTCGATGAGGAAAAGGCTTGCTGGATCCTTCTGGTCGACGAAGACGGCAGGTCCACCCAGCTCTGCGATGGCCTTGGATGCGATAGATAGAGCCTCTTGCCAATCTTGGTGGGCTGCAAGCCGGTCACGTGTAGCAAGGCCAAGCACAGTGGCCAGCATGATCGCAGCATTGGTCCGGCTGAGGGGCGCTCTCCTGTCCTTGAGCGTTGTGCGAAGAAGCCGCAGACTCTCCTCGCGCCGCAGATTCGAAAGCTCCAGAAGCACGTTTGTCGTTGTGCCGACTGCGATGTGAGATGCGGTAGCAGCGATGGTAGACGTACCGGCGGCGATTTCGCCAAAGATGCTCGAATTACTGCGGGTGCGGGTTCCCGTTGCGGACGTAGCTCGGGATCGGCGTGCAGCCGCATTGGCGCTGTACTCGTCCGAGTTGGGCGAAGGGTAGCCTAGTCGATAGGACGACAGCGGCAACGGCTCTGGCAGGGGCGCTTGCGACAGCTTGTGACCGATGTCGAGGCTGGCCATTGAGATCAAGGCCGAGCGTAGTGCATCTTCGTATCCATTGGAGCCAGCAGGGCTGCGCACGGCAAATGTGGCGTGATAGCGAATCCAACAGTTGTCGATGAGAGGCATGTGCGTCATGCACAATTGAGGCGCAACTTCGAGAATATAGTGCCGGAACAGGGCCTGCTGCTCAAAGCTCGGAAAGAACGGGTCCAGGTCCTCAAAGCCGAGGCCTGGAGGCAATTCGACAGGCTTGACTCTTGACACGTCGATAGGGGATCCGGGCGGACGAAGAGGATACTGTGGAGCTCTGGGTACTTGAGTCTCTGTGTAGCTGTAAGAAGACGAGGCCCCGGCTGCGTCATGCTTGGGTCGAGAGGAAGAAACTTGATCGTGCGCCGGGTGGTGGTATGGTCGCCACGGCGACGCCTGGACTGGACGGTCAAGTCGATTAGGCGAAGATGGCAAAGTTCGACTGGCGGAAGGAAGCCCGGTCAAAGCCGATCCATACGCGGAAGGTGTCACATTTTCACCGAGCGAACGAGCATCCATTCCGATGGTGGAGGAGCGCTGGCGTCGAACCGTGGTATAATCACGCGCATCGAGGTAAGAATGTGGGTCGGGGTTCATGAGGGCGGTGACCTTGAGTCCGCTTGGTGAGGCGCGGGATGTATAAGGCTCGGGACCTTGGGATGCAGTGTATGCGTCGCTGGACACCATTTGCTGCATCGTATCGGCATCAGAGGGAGAGGCACGAGATGTGTCTGCATAGATACATTTGCGATCACCACAGGCACACCGGCGACACACTGGCTTCGTTTCATCGCATTTGACGCGACGCTTTCGGCACGTCAAACAGCCGTCGAGCGAGCGCTCGTGGTACCGCTTGACTCGGTTCGGTATGTACTTTGCCTTGCCCTTCGTACCCTTGGACGGTCCTGTCGGACGGGAGGGGGAGTTGACAAGATGCTCCACCTCGAGACTGCGTAGGCCTGCGCTATCGGATGGTCGCAGG
The DNA here is from genome assembly GCA_003144125.1 of Testicularia cyperi. NCBI lineage: Eukaryota > Fungi > Basidiomycota > Ustilaginomycetes > Ustilaginales > Anthracoideaceae > Testicularia > Testicularia cyperi. The sequence goes on from KZ819188.1 coordinate 1,669,245, forward strand.
CGCTTGGGCGAAGGACTACTCTCGTCATCGTCTATGCTCGTGTTGACAAGATCCACGCCAGAATCAAAGTCGTGCGAATAACGTCGGGGACTGGCCGCACGACGGCTCTGCGAAGGACTGGGGAGTTGAGGGTTCATCGTCAGTGGAGGGCGATGCACATCATAGCTTGCTCGCATATGATGCCATAGTCGATCGTGCGCGCAGATGTGAACAGAAGTAGTGGTGATCGGGCGTCGCCGGAGCTAGGTGATGAAAGCGTAGTTCTGAAGGTTTTGTGGTCTTTCCGGCGGTTCCAAGGTCGTAATGAGCGGCGGCGGCTGGATCAGGTACCAAAGCAACTTCCCAGTGATGACGGATAGATTGGATGTGAGAGAGCGTGATCGCACAGGGTTGCCGAGTTCAAGGTCGTTGCAATCATGTAGGATTGTACCGCTGAACTCACTCGTTTGGATATGCAGAGACGAACAAGCTGCGATAGGAGTGAAGGGTGCCGTAACGCTGGAGAGATCACATAGCCAGCAGCACGGGGCTTCCGATCGAGGTGCTGAAAGGAGCAACGCGTAAGGAGACGAGAAAGATTAGCCGCTAGTGAAGAGGTAAGGATCGAGCGCCCGATGATTGATTGTACGTATGGATGTGTCCAGTCTGATAGCGATGGGGGCGTCGATGGCGTTTGAGAACAGCCTGTATGATGCGACAGGAGATCTGCCAAGTGTGTTCGCGTGAAAGAAGGACGGGTTCAGCAGTGGTGTTACACGGACAGAGGACCTTTGACGAAGTTCAGACACCCGCCGTGCATACTGCAGCGAGCGAGTAACGATGTCGCGCTCGTCTAGGGCTCGTCCGCAGGTCTCGATATGGACACCAGGTCACAATCTACGTGAGAAAGAGGCAAAAGGGCGTCTTGGAGCCTTGACGCCGAAAAGATCTGGACAGCTGCAGGTTATCCGGAAGTGCACCTCGTTCCGAACGATCGGACAATGGGCGCCACTGGCTAGCCGAAGAGAAAGCTCACGAGCACGTATTGCAAAAGCAGCCAAGAGAGAGACAGAGAGGCGGGACGAAAAAGGAGGGCAAGCCAAACGAAGACAGACACCGCTGACACAAATACCGGATAAGGCTCGCTATACAACAAAGAGGAAGCGCAGAAGGGGGTCGCGTGAAGAACAAGGGATCGAGCGCACAAACGATATGCATCCAACAGAACACATGGTAGACTGTTGCACCCGTCAGACACACGAAGCATCCAGACCGAGATAGCCAGAATGAGCGAGGGACCTAGAAGGTCCATCTGGAAACGACGCGAGCAAGCGAGCGGGCAAGTTGGTCAAGGGCGATGGGCGAGCCCGACTGTTGACAGCAGATTCGCCCGTCTGTCTTCGGTATTGACGGCAGCGCCGTATCAGCGAGGCGAGCCAAAAGATAACGCCGTTGTGCGGTAAAGAGCTCAGTTATCGCGCCCATGTCATGGTGCCACGACCAACAAAAAAAAAAAAAATCCCCCCCCGAAACGCATACACGAACACACCCAGACCCACCCGCTACCAGCGGGACCCTTCCGGCAATCAAGACGGATTCGATTGACTATTCGCAGCAAGGCCCCGCCACCATGCAACGGATACTGGCAAGTGAATTTACCTTTGTCACACTGAGGCGCAAGCCAACTTTCACTTGTCACTTCTGATGCCATAAGCAGAGGCGGCTCTCTGCGAAGCAACGCAAGCTCCGTTTCACAGACTCCGTGACAGCAGCCCAACCTGAACGTGGCTGGGCACAGGGGCCAGCGCATTTGCGTGGGGGCCAGACGGGACCTGAGCATTTCTCGCTTGGCTGGGCTTGGGCTCGCGAAACGGGAGCACTACGGAAGGCAGCGGCCTGGTGCCAGTTTGGAGGGGTGCGTGCGCAGGAACCTCCCTTATCTTTGTCGAATCTCGTTGGAAGATCCGTCCTGCTCGACCTGCTGCTTCCGAACTGCACGCCCATGTTCCTGCCTGCCGATTTCTGACGCACGCGCTAACCGGCGACAACTCTGTCCTGCAGTCAAACACGCACAATTCACGCTCTCACCACCCAAGCACACGCACACCCACACCCACACGCATACAAAGTACGAAAGGCAACTGCGCAATTGCCCGACCGCACAAAAAGGAGTTGGAATTCCGAACCAGACGAAGCCAATCTTGGGCACATAGTGCGTGTCCGACATGGCGGACGTGCTGGGCCAATTCTGACTGCACCCTTTGGCCGCGTTCGTTAGGGTCGCCATCTTGCGTTCAATCAACGTGCTCGTCCCTCCAGCCAAGTATGTGAAGTGCGAAAGGCTGACGGCGGAGAATTTGAGGCTCGGCCGTTTACGAAGCTGAGTCCGATCTTGTTGGCCCTTCTCATCGCGTCCGTTCGCTCTTCCGAAAGCTGTCGACACTCCTCTGACTCCAGTGGTTCTGCGCTTCAGGTGCTGGCACGTATGTAGCTATGGCAACGTCGGCAAGCCCGTGAGTGCACACGTTGCGTTTGTGAGCCACTTTGTGTCAAAGTTCGGGAAGCAGAGACGAACCGGCAAAGGAAATGGGCGGAAAATAATATGTAAGGGCGCACCAGCACCACTTAAACCGAGCTGGTGGTGCGGCTGCTGCGCACAGCACAGTACAGGACTGCCTCGGCTGTGCGAGCTCCTCCTGTGACTTTATCGGAGCGGGCATTTACCCACGCCAAGGTGATTGACGTGCCAACGCCATCTTTTCCACGCCCACGCTCTAGTCACAATGCACCATTCTTCGTGCAGCGTCGTCGTACCCGTAATTCACGCTCATTTCCCTCCGAGGCAAAGTGTGATGCTGTGCATAAAACAACGGTGTCCCCCTCCTGTTTGATAAAGCATGCAGCCACCAATACGGCTCGCCGACCGATCGTGTCAAATGTGAAAGACAGCAAACAGCACACTTCGTCGCTTGCGGCATCAGTGATGCAGATCTTGAAAGCTTGGGCCCGATCGTGTATATTTGAGAGCTGCACCACACACTTCCGAGTCCGATCTGCCAAGATTGTGCAGAGAGCCTTGGCATGGTGGTGTTGGGCCTCGGAACTCGGCACGGCACTTTCATCATGAACGAACCTCCATATCGGCATGCACGCGCTGTCACGGCATCACAGGTGCGAGCCGCAGCTCTTTCCTCACAGTCTCAATCTTCTGATTCAGCCCCATTGCTTACAACCACGAGCTCCCTGCGCTCGTAAATCTTTTTCTTTGACATCGGTACGGTTCAAACCAGTCTGTAACGATGTGGGACACAAGCTCGTGCTCGACATCGGCAATGTGCAGGACAGGGTCTATTGGTTGAAAAAGACGACATGCGTGTGGATATATTGATTGACCAGGATCGACGCCCTGGAAGCCCAAGACTGCCGAAGGAGCAATTCGTAGAATAGTAGAACCGGGACTCTTCCTCCGGACGTTCCGATGGCTCAGCAGCGCGAGCGCATCAATGCTGAGCAGACCCATGGTGACCGCGAAGGTCGGTACGACAGCGACTGCGCAAGATGTCTGATCGTGTAGGTTTTAAAGTGTGGGGTCGAGGGAAGCTGAGGGTCGGAATTGCGGTAGGTCGTGCAACCTGGCGAACCGGGTTCCACAATGCAAGCAGGCTCGTGTGAACGGGTTTCCTCTTTGGATTTTTGGTCCCGCTGTTAGACCTACGTGACGAAGCCAGCTGTTAGACCGACCTTGTAAGCAAGCTTGGCTGGAGATGATGATGAAGACATGCAGCTTGCATGCGTAGCGAAATTCAGCAAATGAGAGGGACTCGATTTGCAAGGCCAGGGTCCTGTGCTGCCGCGTGTACCATCCAAGAGTGCTCCCCTTAGAAAATATGTGGAGCATCAGACGCAATTGCAGCTTCACGACCGCCATAGTTGTTGCCGAGTATTGTGGGTGTTGTGCCGCCGCAACGTGTCGCCCATCAGCTTACTCAGAGCATAGCGCTTTGGAAACATTGCAAAGCTTGTCCCAGGTACCGCAGATTGCACAGTCCGGAGATAACCTTGCGAGCAAAGCCAAACATAGCGAGATGCCTCCTGTTGAGTACAACGGTGGACTTGAGTGAGCTAGGTGTGACGGACGAGCATGGACATTCGGGGGGACCGAAGGAAGCGCGATCGGCAGCCTCGACGCGCTTACCACAACACTTGACAGGCCAGTCAGCACGACGTCGGCTGCGATGTGATGCGGCCCACTTGTGATGCATCGTGTGCATCCATCGGTCGCGCCCTGCAGTGCCGCTCCTGGCTGTCTCGCCCCGGCGGAGAGTTGTTGCCCCTGTTTGTTACTGTGCATTCCCTCAGCGTCCAGACTGTGGGCTTGCAGCAGACGCTCCTCTTGGATTAACCCTCTTCTGATGTCTGGGGCCAGTGTCGATTCCGGCTTCCGTTTCTCGATCTCCCTCTCTCTCGAAAGTTGAATGAGGTCGATATAAGTGAAACGTCAGAGGTTCTCTCTCCACCACGCTCGTCAATCGTTCATCAACGCCCCCTGTAGCCAGCTCCTTGATGCTCTGGCTTGAAACCACCCAATCGCTAGCTACCACACTTGCAGCAGCGGCTTCCCGATCGCTTTGTCAGGCTTCGGCTTCATCCATTAGCACCACTCGCCTTTCAGTCGCGAGACCAGCCAGTCTGCTCTGCTCTCGTTCGCTGACTCGTAATATCAATACCACGTCGCGCATCATGTCGGAGCAACGAGTCCGCGTCGGCGGCGCCAAGGACGTCCAGCAGGGCAAGATGAAAGAGTTTACCTTTGCCGGAGAGGGTGACGATGCCCTCAAGGTGCTCGTCTCCAATGTCGGAGGCAAGTTGTACGCTACATCCGCCAAGTGCACCCACTACGGCGCTCCTCTCGCCAATGGTGTCCTGACCGGAGACGGCCGCATCATTTGTCCCTGGCACGGTGCCTGCTTCCACGCCAAGAATGGTGATATCGAGGACGCCCCCGCTCTCGACAGCATTCTCAGTCTCAAGCTCGAGGTCGAAGGGGATGATCTCTTCGTGACCGCTGACCCAGAGAAGCTCAAAGGCAAACCCGGTGTCGCGCCAAGCTGCAAAGGGGGCGTGCAGAGCATTAAGCAGGGCAAGGGTGTCGTTGTTGTCGGCGGCGGAGCCGGTGCGATCAACTGTGTCGAGGAACTGCGAAAGGTAAGCATGGTCTCAAATGACTTATTTACGACAGAACACGAAAGCAAATCGTGCGTGTGTGCGCAAAGTGCTGAAGTTGACACTTCTACATCCTGCGTCGTTCGTTGATTATGTGTTTCCATTTACCGCCTTTCTAGAGCGGCTACCAGGGCAGCATCACCATCGTCTCGAACGAGGACGCCATCATCGACCGAACCAAGCTCAGCAAGGCACTGATCGCCGATGCTGACAAGGTGGCCTGGCGCAGCAAGTCTCACCTCAACAACGTGCTCGGCGTTCAGTTCGAGAACTCGACCGTCAAGAGTGTCGACACCAAGGCCAAGTCTGTCACGCTTGAGAATGGCTCCAAGGTCGAGTACGAGAAGCTCGTCCTGGCCACCGGTGGCACGCCCAAGCGCATTCCCATTCCTGGCTCAGATCTGCCTCGCGTTCTAGTGCTCCGTCAGATCGCCGACACCAAGGCAATCAACGAGGCTGTAGGCAACGAGGACGGCGAGGGCAAGAAGAAGGATGTTGTCGTCATCGGCTCTAGCTTCATCGGTATGGAGGCTGCCATCGCGCTGTCGAAGCGGGCCAATGTCTCGGTAGTCGGCATGGAGAAAGTTCCGTTCCAGCGCGTGCTCGGCGAGCAGGTTGGAGAAGGTCTCATGAAGGCACAGGTAAAGAACGGCCTCAAGTTCTACATGCAGGCAGGTGTCGAGCGCATCGACGGCGATAGCAGTTCGGGCCCCAAAGCGGTTGTGATCAAGGACAGCAACGGCAAGGAAGTGTCCATTTCGGCCGAAGTAGTGATCTTGGGTGTCGGCGTGGCCCCTGCCACCAACTTCCTCAAGGATTCTGGCTTCCAGCTTGAGAAAGACGGAGGCATTGCTGTTGATGGCAAGCTGCGAGTCGAAGGCCACCAAGACGTGTTTGCAATCGGTGACATTGCCGCTGCGCCCACCCGTGCCTCGGCACACGCACGAATCGAGCACTGGAACGTGGCCTCCAACCAGGGCCGGGCGGTCGCCAAGACACTCGCCGGCGTCGAGACCAACTTTGACAAGATCCCCATCTTCTGGTCCGCGCTCGGTTCCCAGCTGCGCTACTGCGGTAGCGGCGGTCCTCAGTTTGACAATATTCACGTCGACGGCGAGCCCTCGGAGCTCAAATTCGCAGCATACTACGCAAAGGGTGACGAAGTCGTCGCTGTCGCAACCATGGGCGTTGACCCGCTCATGGTCCAGTGCAGCGAGCTGCTTCGTATCAACGCCATGCCTTCCCTCTCGGAGATCAAGGGTGGCAAGGATCCCCTCAAGGTCGATCTGTCCTCTTTCACTGCAAAGATCTAATCGTAGCAAACAGGTTCTCTGTCACAGCATGTGCTGCAGTCTCACAGCCTCGAAATGTGCATTAGAGATCTGCAACGCTTATCCTGGCTGTGCGGGAAAGTTTGTGAGAAAGCGAGAAGTGAGCTCTTTTCTCGCTCCTCCCTCTCTTGGGCGCTACCACTTACTGTAACAACGAATCACAGAAGCTAGCAATTTTGGCAGCTCCTTGGTTGATCCGCTTGGGCCAGAGGTCGATGTGGAGCGCACGCGAAGGAAGGAATGGAGGGGTCTGTGCATGGTGTTAGGTCATGCAAGGGTTTGCTGTAATTTCGTGCTTGCTTTTTTTGGATGAATGACCGATGCTGACCGTCATGACCGCGTCTTGGTGGAGCCGTTTTTGCCCCCCACTGGAATACAGCATAAGTCAGCCGTGCCGAGCCGAGCCGAGTTGACGCCGACCTTGCGGATTGCCAACGTCAGCAGCCCAGCAATGATGACAGGCATGCCAGCGTCCACGCCATTGGCGAGGTAATATTGGTTGTGCAAATGGCCGACGTTGACTCGCAAAGCCGTGTCTGTGAAGCACAACACGTCGGGGGTGGCCGAGTGGGTAAGGCATAGGGCCGCGAGCCATCTCATTCCTGTCCACGGACAAACTTCCTTATCCTCGTTTCACTTTAAATTCTCTGACCCTGCTCTCCAGTACGGCCAAAATGCGAAGCAGCCTGGACACCGAGGAACGGGGGAGCTGCTACATCCGTAAGAAGACCAGTTCGACCGCGCAGTCTCCCACTGGCTTGGTACCAGATGCACACTGGAAGTAGTCACTGGAACGGCGGAGCCACATGCCTAGACCTTTTTAACAGATCTCTTATCAGTGAGCGCCACAAGCAACGGCAAGTTGTCGGCTAGTTTTTTTTTTTTTTTTTTTTTTTTTTTTTTGTCGAGATTCAGCTTCCACGAGAGTTCGTGCTCGTGCTCTGGGCTCCACCGCCGTTGCGGAGTTGTGACCGGCGTCCTTCGCGGCTGTCCAGCTGGGCAGCCCAAGAAATTGTCGAAAAGGCTGAGGCTTCGATTAATTAGTTGAAACGTCGGCACGAGGCTGGCGTGTTCTTGTTTTTTTGTGTGTGTTTTTCCCAGCTCCGTGGCTTTCTCGCTCAGCTGTGCTGCCGCGTGCTGATGTCGCAATCACGTCTTCCAATCCGCGGGCCCCACAGCCTAGTCGATAGCCGAGCCAGTCGCTTCTTCAGCATCAAGCTCATTATCAGGTACAGTACACTCGTACAGCGCCTCTCGGACATCTCCTGGAAAGGCAATCAGGCCTGTCCAACGGAGCCCGGTTGCAACACCCGCTGGGCTTGCCTGCTCTGGTGCTTTACGGCCCGGCCTCTTTCACCACGTCTGCTCGCTTTTCGCCGCCGCCAATATCGCGTGGACCACGGTTCTGCATCCTCCATCCTCTATCTGCCTGATGGGCCGCGCACAGGCTGGGAGCCACCTCTCCGCCGTTGCTCACTCTAATTTTTTTTCCTCACCTTTTTTCACGCGGACCGGTGGGTCGCAGCCAATGGCGACCTCGAATCCTTCGCAGCGACCCTGAAGTGACAAGAGCATCCCCGCACTGTTCGGCCCGCCAATCCGTCAGCGAGCAGTGCCTTGTTCACCTCGTAGCGGACTCGCCTCTGCCTCGGTCATATATGACTCTCCAGGACAGAACACATTCGGCGTCTCTTTCTCCCTCATCTCTTCGCCACTACATCGCCCGCTACCATCCAAATCCAGGAGATCACCACCGACTCACATATTGAGATGTCATTCCCAATCGCCTCGTCTTCTGTTCTCCGCCGTGGTGCTTTCACGGCCGTCTCGGCCCGTCGTGCTTTCTCCTCGGGCCCCGTTGCTCGACTGGCGGCCGCCGCTGGCCGTGGCGAGACTCTGGGTCCCTGGGCTGATCGTCCCTCGGCATCTCGCCTCAACCGATATCTTGTCGTCGCCGAGGACTATGCCGACGCTGGTGCCAACGCGCGACGCCTCGAGGTGCGCGAGCGTCACCTTGAGCAGGCGCAGAACGGCAAGCGCGTTGGCCGCATCGAACTCGGCGGCGCACTGCTTCGCAAGGACTTTGATCAGATCGACGAGGAGGTCGGCCCCGGTCCGCACATGGGCGGCAGCGTCTTGATTGTTCTCGGCGAGAGCATCGAAGATGTACGAGCCCGCGTGATGCAAGACGAGTACGTCCAGGGTAACGTGTGGGACACGTCCAAGCTCAAGATCTTCCCTTTCCTCCAGGCGGCTCTCCCCAACGTGACTGCTCAGCCCGACCAGTCGGCCGACGCCGACGTCGGTGCCCGCTCCTCGGCTACTGACGCCAACGCCACCCTTGGACAGCTTCGCCAGGATTTGGCCGCCGGTAAGGGTCCCAAGATTGTGACTCTCGGTGCCCTCCGAAGCATTCACCATCACGCTTCCCGATCTGCCAAGTGAAGCAATTGTGGAATCACGCTTGTCACCATCGAACAGGCTCCACACACCAGAAAAAAGAAATTCCAGGGTCATCAAGCGTGACTTTGTCGCCGAAACGACTCTCACCGATAACAGCGGACATATACCCCAGCATATCTATCTGACACTCTTTTAGTCAGCCATGTCTGTCGTCCCGCACTCGGTCCGGCTGATTCGCTTTCCGCTTGCAGGCTTTTTTGTGCGCGATATCTGTATATCCCGTTCCGGATTACCTCCGATCCGAATTGATGCTCGTGCTCTCTGTTCCTAGCTTCTGCGGCCCGAGATCTGGTTCTGTGCACCGTCACACAATTCTCCCAAAAGACATTCAACAGTGTCACACAAAGATTTATGTTGTTCTCGAACCATGCATATTCACATATTCACCCACGTATTGTCAAGTCTGCAACCGCTTTCTCACTCTTGAATTTGTGATGCTTTCATCGATTGACTCGTGCCTTGGCTCTTCTTGCGTCGCTGTCTGGGTGTGATTTGCCTTGCTGGTGATCTGATGTGAGAAGTGACGCTCTCGTGAATGAATGGACTGGCGAGATCTTCTTCTCCCATCATTTTGAGACACCGACATTGCCCTCTTGTGCTCTGAGCATACTGTCGAGCCTCACATATGCGACCACTGGAGGGTTTTCCGCCGAAGCACCCAAAAAAAAGAATTGCCGACAAAAGCACTTGAAAAATGAAACCTCGAAAATTGACGAAAAACTGCCACGCCTCCACCTTCATGGAACCTTTTTTTCCCTTCTTTTTGGGCACAATCCCGAGATAGTCCATCGATGCATCCTTCTTGACCTTGTCGTCCGACACTTACTCACGACTTGCGAGTCTTAACTATTCAGCGCTCTTGGTCACGGTTTTCAGTCCATCTCACCTCCACACAAGTCTCATAGACACCGAGTTCCTGTCTCTACGAACAAAACGAGATGCTGGCTTCTAGCTCGAGGATTGGCGCACTTGCCACTGGTTCGCTCGTGCGAGTTGCAAGAGCAACTGCAGTCAGACCGCAAGTGCTTCGACCAGCGCCACTTGCGTATAGGCCAGCAGAAGTGTCGCGCTTCTTCAGCAGGACGCGAGGTGTGCTGAACCAGAGCCGAAGCAATGGATTCGGGAGCGACGAAGGGCAGGCCTCGGTTCCAGTGACTGGCGAACGGACGGCGATTGGGCAGATCGAGCAGCGGCTTTCCATCACATTCACATGCGCAGTCACCGACTGCGGCCATCGATCGACACACGAGTTTTCAAAACGCTCCTACCAACGCGGCATCGTCATTGTCCAGTGCCCCGGCTGCAAAAACCGCCATCTCATCGCAGACAACCTCTCCTGGTTCACAGAGACCAAAGACGAACCTAAAACGATCGAGGAGATCATTGCGGCAAAAGGCGGCACCGTTCGCAGGGGCACCGTTTACTCCGACGGCCTCGACGGCGAGACAATCGAGATCGAAGACCCTACCACAACCTCCAAATCCTAGCCACACCTCCACCTATCCCCCGTGTACAACGGCAAGACCTACAACCACTACTATCTTAGAGGGACTCGATAATTGCAACATCCACATACTGGCTTGTTGCAGCATGGAGTGTGATGCTCTGTTCTAATGGATGTGGGATTAACAAAGCAGCATGATAGAATGCATACATGGGGATCTAGGTCTAGCTAACATGCTCGGGCAACGGACCCATGGGACACAGCTGGTAGAATCGCTCCTTGCCGAAAAAGACGAGCGCCGCTCGCTTGTGGTTAAAGTCGATGTACTGCGGAGAGGATGTAGATATGAGACAGACAAAAAGCAAGAACGATCAGCTGTCTGTTTGTCCGCCTGCTGCTGCTGGAAGGGCAAATGCAGTCTACATGTACGTACCTTTTCGACGTTACCGCCGACCATCTGTTCGTACTGGATCATCTTGGTGTTGGAGAGTCTCGGCTCGGAGACGCCGAGCGTGGTGGACGGGTTGAGCGAAAACATGAGCTGTCGTGCGCCAGTCCATTCAATGATTCCGCATCGAAGAGCAGAGCGATTACAAAGTCAGCTTGGTCGCGCACACGAGATTGACCGACCTGAAGGGTAAGATGCGGCGATAGAACGGGATATTTGACTTACGTGGACTACGCTGCCCATCCAGGATCGAACTCGATGAGGCCCACGGAATTTCTCGTTTCCCACGAGTGCGTGGAAGCCACGATCAAACTGGCCGGCGCTGTAAAAGTCTTTGAGGTTGGAGTGCTGATTCAGAGGAACAGGGGAAAGGGATCGTCTTTTCAGTCAAAGATCGGTTCAGACAGGCCGACACCCACACAAGAGCTTGACGTCAAGGGGAGAGCGGGGGACGTACCTTGGAATAGTAGATCTCGACGTATCCCCACGCCTCGCCGTCCCATTCACCAATGAGACCGATAGCATAGGGGTCGTTTTCGGTGGCCTGGATGGTCTTGATCTGTTCCTGGCGGGAGAGCTTCTGTCTCCAGCCTTCGTTGACTCGGTCGGTCGCATGCCATTCTGTGATGAGATCGACGTCCTTGGCGTTGGACGAGGAGGCGATTCGGAAGGTGAGGTGGGAGTTGAGTCCGGGGATGAAGCGAGAGTAGAGGGGACCTGCTGAGGGAGAGGGTTTAAAAGGCTCTGCCAAGGGAGAGGTGGTGGTGTGGTGGTTGGACGAGACGAGTGCGGTGACGGTGGCCGGGTCGGCAAGCGGCAGAATCCAAGGCGAGAAGCTCGAGGTGGGCGAGCCCGAGCCCTGCCAGAAGCTGGCACGGGAGATCAGCAGAGACGACTGATCCAGCTGGGTCTTTGCTCCTGGTGTTGACGAGGTGGGTGGGGTAGAGGGATGCAGACTTGCCAGTCGAGACGCGGTGAGATAGGTGACCAGATCCGCGGAAAGGCCGTCGGTGGTAACGTTGGCATACTCCTGCGAAGGCCAGAGCGCAAAGAATACATTGATCCAGTTCCAAAGCTTCTTCTGCTGCTGCTGCTGCTGCGATGCTGCCTCTGAGGTTGCGGGTACAAGACTCAGAGTAGCAAAGCGCTTGCTGCGTGTCGCAATGGTGTTGTCATCCGGTTCAGAAGCCGGGTTGGGAAACGGCGCAAGGGGCGAGAGCACGGTGAGGGTGTTGACGGTGTCGATCCAGTCGTGCGGTTTGTGGGTGCTGAGTTTGATGCTGTGCGTCACACGATCCGAAGACGCGGTTGAACCGGCGTTGGTAGCACCAGCAGCCTTGCCGGAGGAGTGCGAAACGGTAATGGTAAACTTGGTGCCGTCGGGCAGACTGAACGGGTACGTGGCAGGCTGAATGACCGCGGGTGCCTTTTTGGTAGCCGGCGAGGCCAGATGGACAAGTGCCGACATTGTCTGGAATCTACTCTGAAGGGTGAAAGGTAGCAAATTGAAGAGGGAAAGAAGAACGGAATTGCAGTTCAAGCTCAGGTAGGACACAAGACAGACAGGATGGAACGGTATGCTGGGTTAGGAGTGGGTGGAGTTGCTCGTCCTCGGAGAATTTTTGGTAGGCTCTGTCGGTATGTACATATAATCACACAGGTCAAAGCGCCCATTTGGAGAGAGAGAGAGAGATGGGCCCACGCTTAGACCCACCCGCCTAGATCGGCGCTATCTGATCAAAATGCGCACACACCCCATATCACACTACAGTACCGTAGTCAAAAAGAGAACTCGGCTGGAAGCGAACCAATCGTATGCGTCGTCGAAGTCGGAGCGAGCTGGAGCATGTGGACAATGCCAAAATGATCAAAGTTAGATTGTCACCCTGACACAGGATCTGACATGTACAATTTGAACGGGAGACTGCAGCCGGTACGGTGTTTCACGAAGCCGGTCTAGAGGGACTGCTGCGCCGAACCCCACACACCGCACCACCACAGTACAGTACAGTACTGCACTGTAGGGCCCCTGCTGCAATCAACCTTCTTCCTTCTCAACACAAGTGCATCCATTCCCCACACTTTCGGCCTTAGCATACATTGACGCATCAGCATACATCAACACTCACGAGCCCCGTTCAAGCGTCTTGCACCACTGCCACCACCATCTCGTGATACCAACCCTTTCCAACCGAAAACCCAAGACACGTCACACGATGCGCGCATATTACCTGCACAAAGACATCAAGCCCGAGGAGCTGCCCTCGACGCTGGCCAACGATGTGCCCGAACCCAAGTGCACGCCCGGCTCCAACGAGGTGCTGATCGACGTGCACTCTGCCGCCTTCAACTTTTTCGACATTCTCGCCGTCCAGGGCAAGTACCAGGTCAAGACGCCGCACCCCTACGTGCCCGGTGTCGAGATGGCCGGTGTCATTTCCAAGGACTCTCCCATCCCGGAAGGGTGTGACTTTGTTCCCGGCAAGACGCGCGTGTTTGGTGCCGCACAGGGCGCGTACGGCGAAAAGGTCAAGGCCGACTACTGGCAGCTCATGGTCGTACCGGAGGGCATCTCGTTTGAACAGGCCGCCGGTCTCTTTATCACCTGGCCAACTTCCTATGCAGCGCTCAAGTTCCGAGCTGACCTCCAGGAGGGCGAGACCTGCCTCGTCCATGCCGGTGCGGGTGGCGTCGGCCTCTGTGCCATTCAGATCGCAAAGGCCATGGGCGCAACGGTCATTGCCACCGCGGGCTCCCCCGACAAGCTCAAGGTCTGCAAGGAGGTCGGTGGTGCCGACTATGCCATCAACTATCGCGACAAGGACTGGCAAGACCAGGTCAAGAGTGAGTGCCACTTTTTACAGTATATTACAGCTTTGAAAAAAAAAAAGGATGCTTGCTTACTGACACGGTTGGCGTGATTTTTTTGGTGATTGCTCTACTTGCAGAGATCACCGAGGGCCGAGGTGTCGACGTCGTGTACGACCCAGTGGGCATGATTGTGCCCTCTCTCAAGGTGATTGCATGGAACGGACGAATCATTGTGGTTGGATTTGCGGCAGGCACGATTGAAAAGATCCCTGCCAACCTCATCCTGCTCAAGAACATCGCCGTGACCGGTGTGCACTGGGGCGCATACTCGCGCAACCAGCCAGAAAAAATCCCCGAAACCTGGTCAGGCCTCATGCAGCTCTTTGAGTCGAAAAAAGTCACGCCCACCGTCTTCGAACACATCTACGAGGGCCTCGAGAGCGTGCCCCAGGGCCTCAAGGACCTTGCAGAGCGCAAGACCTGGGGCAAGGCCGTCGTCCGCATTCGTGCCGACCCTCAACATCCTCCCAAGGGCAAGGGCAAGCTCTAAAGTACACGACACTTTGGCTATCAACGATCCCCATTCATTCAGCGTCGTCTCTGGAAATATCCTATTTTTTCTCGTCTTTTCACACCAAACACTCTTGAACAGTTTTGGACGTTGGGTGATTTACCGAGGTTGCGAGCATCTATGGAAAAAGCATGTGTAAAATACAGAGAATGGAAGCAAGAGACGGTCTAGATACGTGCGTTGGAGGGTTTCTGAGATCGCTTGGCGGGGTGGGCACGGTGGTACTGGGGGTTACCAGCCGACTTGACGCCAGTGAGGGCAACGGCGGCGTCCTCAACCCACTTGGGGTTCGAGAGGAGGCCTCGGGCGAGGAGCACGACATCGGCGTCGCCGTTCTGGAGGGTGGATTCGGCGAGTTTGCCGGCCTGGGTTGGGTCTTGGGCGTTGGGCGAGTCGTCGGAGCCCTCCATCATGCCGACGGTACCTACGAGCATGCGCTGCGAGTCGTCGCCGGCGGTCTGCTTGATCAAGGCGTCGCGGACAGCCTTGGCGCCAAAGATCTGGTAGCCGGGACCCACGGTGATCTTTTGAAATGGAACCAGTCCGCCAGAGCTCACATCGAGAAGGTCCACCTTGAGACTCTGCAGCGTCTTGGCGAGCTCGACGGTCTCGGCGACACTCCACGAGTCGCCCTTGCCTGCCTCCTCGGCCCAGTCGGTGCAGCTGATTCGCACCCACAGCCCCTTGTTGGGGAACTCGGCACGGATGCGCTTGACCACATCCGTCAGCAGTCGCGATCGGTTCTCGAGACTGCCCCCGTACTCGTCGGTGCGGTGGTTCGAGAGCGGAGAGAGGAAGTTGTGCAGCAAGTAGCCATGTGCGTTGTGCAGCTCGACGTAGTCGTACCCGGCTTCAAAGGCCCAGCGAGCCGACTGGACAAAGGCGTCTTCGATGCGCTTGATACCCTCGACGGTGAGAGCCTGGGGCTTGACCCAGTCGCTGTCGTAGGCGATCGCGGAGGGCGCGACGACGTCTTCGGGCCAACCGCCCTCTTCGGCAGTCACGAATTCCTTGTGAGTGCGGGATCCTCGGTGGAACGGAGACCAGGCGGAGGCCTTGCGACCGGCATGGGCCAGCTGGATGCCAACGGCAAGGCCGTCGGTGAACGACTTGAGAGTGGAAACAAGGGCCTTGTGTGCGTCACGGTGTGCCTCGGACCAGATTCCGAGATCCTGAGGTGTGATTCGGCCTTCGGGAGTCACGGCGCTAGCCTCGATCATGATGTTACCAACACCATGCAGAGCAAATGCGCCGAGATGTGCGATGTGATAGGGCGTGGGGAAACCGTCGGTGCCCGAGTACTGGCACATGGGCGCCACAATGACACGGTTCTTGTAGGTCTGCTTTCCAGAGCCTTCTGGCTTGGTGAATGGCAGTGTGACCGTGTGGAAGAGCAGCGGCTTTTTGACGCCTTCGGGGAGGATCGAGTCGGGCATGGAGCCGGGAGGCGGGTGACCCTCGCGAGTAGCAGCAAAGTTGCTGATCTTGAGCGCATCGATGGAGTTCACCTTGGGCGCGGTCAGGCCGGACACAAAATTGGAAGTGTCCATGTCGCCGTTGGGACGAGCAGATCCGTTGGAGACCATCTTGAAAAATTGATGCGGAATGCTTTGACGAGGAAATGCCAATCTTGCGGACAAATGAGCGAAGCCTCTTATACTTTTCTGCAGAGACATACGAGATGCAAGAAACAAGGGACGTTGGACAAACATGAAACCATGATGAAGAGAAAGGGACTGGCAAGGTTATCCTACTCTAACCTTCGAGAGACATCTGCAGTCGGTCATGCGGACGTGCACGTTTAACACCGAAGAGGGGGCTGAGATTAGGAGCACGGGTGCAACAGCCTACACACGAAAAAGGCGGGATTGGGCTCTCTGCACCAGTGTTTAATGCCGCTTGCCCTTCCCCCGCCCTGCGTTTCTTCTTGTGTTGCATTCTCGAGCGAGTGGAGGCTGTGGTCTGCAAGCCGAGCGAATTACAAAGGTGAGCGACGGGTAACAAATTGCGAAATTCCGGCCGGGCCATTGACCACCAAACCCGGAGAGAGCATGACGTCTGTGCAAAGCAAAAATCGCACGTTTGACCCGCCTTTACAGAGTGTACCCTGCTGTAGAGTTGCTACTTGCGTTGGTGATTTCGCCCTCTCCGCGGTGCGAATTTTCGGGCCAACATTCGGCTATCCAAATTTCAGAGTCTCACATCGCCCGTTCCGTTGCTTTCTCCAAGCAAAGACCGCCCTTGCAAAGTGTTACTTTTCTGACAACGGATTTTGCCATCTTCACACTTCGGTCACAAAATTGGCCGTTGGTGGGCCACAGGACGATGTTGCAGCGCTATTCTGGGGCTGCTCTAAAAGCAATCTTACATTCAAGCCCCAGGCACCAAATTGTCTCTCTAATCACCCGGACCCTCTCGAAAGATCGACACAGGTCGACCGAGCTGCTGTACTACATTGCCGAAATCACACGCAAGGATGTCGTCAAGCATCACCATTCACATCTCTCCCAAGGCCGAGCAACTGATACGGAGCACTGGTTTGCATAGCCGTGACATGAAATACCGGGCTTTGACAGCAGCTGTCCGGCTTCCGACCGTTCTCGAAGCAGTCTCTACGGAGGTGGCGGCGGGGACCATCGGGCAAATGCTGCAAGAAAGACGTAAAAAGGTTCCATGAGTTAACCGCCGATCGAGATCCGACCTCGCGTCAGCGAGATCGGTATCCGCCTTTGTCCGCTATATCCTTTCAGACCAGTGTCGAGCCGGTCAGAGGCGGAGAGAGGACATTAATCTTCATTAAACTCAATATTAAGCCCCATGAGCCACCAGAGCTTGGAGTTGTCTCGACTTCATCTCGCTACCTTTGGCCCATTGTGGCCGTCATAATGAAGGTCACGGTCGGCGCACCAAAGTAATATTCTGCTTCCATGCTCAGGTCTGATTTGGAGAACAGAAGCTCCGGTTCGGATTGCTGAGACCAAGTGCCGGTCTTTTTTTCCGATTCCTTCTGTCAGGACACCGAGCTGATGGAACCAGTATATCTTGATGATGTTATGAGAAACGACAGGATTCGGACCTCGAGTTCTTTCGACGTTCGTCATGAGACGTCGCCTCGACCTTCGATTTTGCGGAAAAAAAAACTCCTTAGCACTCTAACGTGATTTTTCGAGACGATCCGAGAACGTCGAGCAGCATGATGAGAACGGCCAGCAGCCAAGCTTTAAATTTGCCGTACCGAAACGACCTGGAGGACCATCTGGCGACAACACAGCAAGTCGAGCCAGTCGTTCGTCGCAAAAGACGCAAGAAAGGTGCTGCTGTTGCCCTCGAACCTCCTTCAGCAGGTCGCCACAGCATGGCCTTACGTGCACGCCGAGTTGCTGAACAACCAAGCAGCGAAGTCGACTTAGTCGAAGTCGTCGTTCCCGTACCTAGTAAGTCGCTCAAAAAACGCTATCGAACCCCGCGCCAAGAACCAAGAGCCACAGTCCCACGGATACCCACCGCCGTACCAGCGCCACCGCCACCATCAGCAAGGCGTAAGCCGCCAAGACAGGCAGTGAAAGCTCTAACCCCAGCTACGAAACCTGTACAGAACTTTACACGTGGATCTCGAGCTCCGACTGCGCCTCGCAATGCGGCAGGAATCAAAAGCGAGCCGATCATCAATTGGTCTCATGCATACGCATACGACACGCCCGTCCAAGATGCAGCGCGGTCTCCTGATCCAGAATCAGAGTATCCAGTGGCTAAACATACACGGAACCGACGCAGAAAGCCTCCTACGCATATCGACACCGGGACTTTGTTTGCCAGCACACAGGCAGCAGCTCGTCAAAGGCAGCGGTCACCCTTCGACTCGCCTCCGCAATGGCTGAGCCAGTCTACCTTCTCGCGTACGACTATTACCTCTGCCTCGCAACGACGCTCGTGGACCTCCAACGAGCATGTCAATCGTCCGAATGCAGCGTACGTAAGAAAATGTTCTCCTCCGTCGACATCGACACCCTTTGCCTCTCCGTACAAGCTCCTAGGAAGCCAGGAGTATCCCATCAGTGTTGCCAGTAGTGACGACGAGGACGCTGAGGAGTCCGACTTCGTTGAAGATGGTGCTCGCCTGTCCGACTTCTTCAGCAAGGAAGAAGAGGGCGATCTACGTTCGCCCGAACGGCCACGGTCTCAGTACACGCCAACTAAAAGAGCCGCTTCCTCACGTCGGTCGACGACAGCAAGCACAAACAGCAGCACGCTCCCTCTCGCGCTTCTCCGCCAAGAACGCCACCAGAGCCAACTGACTTCCTTTTTCGACATTGCGAGAACGTCGCTCCACACCTGCGAAGTCAAAGGCACCTCCGAACGCATCAGCACCCGCAGCTTCCTCGTCTTCTCCACCACCACCGCCCGACACATCCACACCCGCCTTGCTCAACTCCGACGCGATTACGCACCCAACGAACTGCCGGATGCAGAACACGACTTTCTGACCGAACTCGAACTGCATCTCTCGCTCATCGTTCAGGCCGGCAACCTCGCTTTTGAACGTGACGACAACTCCTTGGAACTAGACATGGCCTCGGCTGACTGCCTCGTCCGCATCCGCTGTGCCTCGGCTATGCTCGGATAGTCACACACAAGTACGGTGGCACACTTTCTTTCTATCAACACACTTTCTTTCTATCGATGTAGCGGTGCAGGATGCCTGGGTATGCAAAGTGTATCAATTCCGTATGCAAGATCGAGGCTTTGTGAATGCATGCCTTGTAAATGGCGTATAGTACAGATGAATTAGACGGAGCAGATGCTAGATGCAAGTAAGTAAAGGTGGAAGTGAACGAGTGAAGTTGATAGGCGGCCAACTCAAAGCGTGAAGCTCTGGTGACCGGATGCTTGAGGAAAGCGAGAACAAGAGGGAGGGAGGATATGGTACTCATGCGTCTTCGCGCGAGTTGACGGATTTGGCCTTGAGCTCGGGGTCTTCGTTGGTGGGGGTGTGGACCTGGGTGGCTTCGTCGTGCTCGTCGATCGTGTCCTGCTGAGCGGCCTCGATGTCGGTTTCCGTGGTTTCGGTTTTGTCAGCGGGAGTGTCCTGCTGGCGTTTGGAGGATGCCTGGAGCTGTTCCAGGAGACGCTTGGCTTCCGAGGCGTACTTGCAGCGCTCTCGAATCTTGGCACCGTACTTGGCAAAGAGGAAGGGGAAAGGCAGGCACGCAAGGGCGAGGAAGCCGCCGATGGCCGGACCCCAGTGGATGCCGTTCTTGCCGCCGATCGAGTACATCTCGGGGGTGAAGAGCGGGAAAGCGAAGCCGAACAGGGATCGGATGACACTGTTAGCAGCCAGTACCGAAGCGGTAAAGAGGAGATACGATGACGAAAGGTACATCATCACACTGAGGAAGACCAGCACAAGACCAAAGCCGAAGGGAGCACCGGCAATGATAGAGGCGATCCACGGTAGCGAAGGGTCGTCAGTGGCAGCAAAAATACCCAGTCCAACGACGATCGAGACGGCGCCAACCATAGCGGGGGCCAGACGAGCCTCGGGAGGAGCAATGCCGCCGTGTTTCTTGGCGATCTTGATGTATCGAGGGTTTTCGTAAAAGATAATGTACGACACCGCCAGAAGCATACCGACCATGACACCGAGGAAGGCAAGGCCTCCAATGCCCGGCGACCAACCGCGGTTTTGCTGAAAAGTGATCGGAAAGGCAGTGAACAAACTATATAGGGTTCCATATATAAGCGCCACATAGACCGATAGCAGGGTGACGATGGGTTCCCAGATGAGTAGCTTCCAAGGTCGACCAAGAGCAACGCTGAAGAGTGCCTTGAGGGAGATGTCGCGACCTTTGTCGAGCTTGCAGATGTAGTGCTGACCGGTAATCTCGCTCAATTTGCGGGCTCTCCAGCGAAGAAGGACAGGAGCATAGGTCTCGGGGACGAGCACCGCACCAGCAATGGTGATGGCTCCAGAGAAGAGGGCAAGGAAAGCCATGACCCACTTCCAACCGTTCTCGGCACTGCTCTCACCAATGAAGCCGCCGGTGATGGGTCCCAGGACAGGACCGAGGAAAGGGGCACTGGCGAACACGGCCATGGCGACACCGATCTCGTTAGGATTGAACATGTCGGTCAGAACACCGCCGGTGTTGACAAGAGGGCTGGAGCCGAAGAAGCCGGCAAGGAAACGGAAGACGAGAAGAGACTCGATGTTGGGCGAGGCGATAGAGACTGCCTGCCAGAGGGTGAAGGCGGCATAGGTACCGATGTAGAGTGCACGGCGACCGACGACTTCCGAGAACGGAGCCCAGAGAAGAGGACCGAATGCGAAGCCAAGGACAAAGAGGGACACGCCCAGGGTGACAATGATCTGCTTAGAAGGTTGGAATTGGTGTTGGATCGACTCGACGGCACCACTGTAAGCAGAAGAGGCCAGAGAGACGGACAGCGTTGCAATGGCCACCTGGATCGTCGTAAGCCATTTGTAAACGGTGGCCCAGTTCTGCGGATTTTCATTGTCGGATGGAAGCCACTCTACAAGGAATGGGTCATCCTGCGTGCCGGAACCGCCATATTTTCCGTTGAGAATGTCGGTGAACGAAGTGGTCGAAAGACGATATGGCGTCTTTCGGAGAGTGTGTTGGTCCGTGTTGGTGACAGAGGTAGAAGCACCCGACGAGGGCGACTTCTCGAGGTGCGACATGGCGTCTTTGAATGCGGATAGGCAAGAAGGTGAGTGGTGATGGACGGATCTTCAGCCGAAGTCGTGGACGTAATATATAGGAAATTACAGCTGCCTTTTGAATTGTGGTACAAGGCAGGGTCTGGTCCAAGCCGCAAGATAGCAGAAGTGGCAGTTGTAACAAGGGAACAAGCAAGTCCGAGGAGCAAGTAAATGCTGATGCAAAGGACGGTGAACCCTGAAGGATGCTTCGAGTGTAGATCAGTGATGTAAGGCGGGCAGGGGGGGAGCGAGACCAAGGCGATGAGAATACAGGTCAGGAACGATGATTAGCATGCAAGGCGGTCAGAGCGTACCGAGGTCCACGGACATGATTGTATATCAGAAACAGACTAGGACGTGCGGAATGGTCATTGACAATGACAGGCGCCGGCGCACATTTTGGCAAGGCACTCGGATCATGAGCCAGGCACTGCTGTAGTACGACTGCAGACGCAGCTGCTTTGCAGTGTACTTCGAGTCCTGCGTGTGTCTTCCGTACCTTGCGTCTCGAGCACGCGCTACCGAGCCTTCGCCGTTCTCGAGGTCAGGATTGCTGACACCAAGCTCCCCGTACCCGGCAGTCTTGCAGCGCCACAAGAGACGCTCGAACTGTCGCAGAACGAGGTTCGCGATCCGCCCATCAGCTGATTCTCCGACACAGTCACAGCACCTTATTGACAGGATCCAGCTCTTGACCACCGTTCCGACGAGGCGTGGCGAACTTCGGAAGGGCCGCCGATGCTCCGGCTTATTCAGTGTAATGTTGGCTCAGAAAGACTTCGTTTCCTATCTACGCCAAAAGGCCGGGGCATCACATCATCCTATCGCGGACACACCGACACTCGCCTGCATCACAGCTCTGTCGAGCTGCCAAGAGGCAATCGGGACTGTGTGACCGGTCTACCGAGTCACGGTGTGTGAGCCGGCAGTTGTAGCTGGTACTTTAGGTGCCGTGAATGTGCAAGAGACGCATTCGCGACTGTTTTCGCGGCGAGGTAGCCCCTACATGCTCAAGATTCTTGCCGACCGGCATCGGCTATGAAACTGTGACGGGTACCGTGACGGCGCATCGCGGCGGAAGGGGCGTTCAAGGTCTGCCAACTGGGAAAAACTTCAGCTGTGCATGCCAAAAATCATTTTGATTGTTGATTGCAGAATTCGGAACTTGGGCGCTAAAAAAGACACGAGCTACAGCACAGTAGCAGGAGAGAAGGTCCTAAGCTGCCTCAGGCGCTCACTCGCCAGACCGCAAGAACCCAAGCCGGTGAAGCTAATTTTCGACAAGAGCCCGTAGCTCGTAACGTGCCATCACAAGAATGGCATTGTTGGCGGCGATGTTTTTTAGTGGTGGCCATTCATGCTGATGCAAACAGTATCACGGATGGCCACGTCCGGTATCGATTGCTGCACGATGTCTTCCACCAACAATGGCCCACACACATCGAATCGAGTTGAGGCCACACTGTACAATCTGCATGTGCGTGTCGCGATGCTACGTCTATTGGATGATAGCCACACGAATCAAGGTCGAGTACGTCGTTGAGGCGAACAGAGCGATGCCGTCGGAAAGGGATGCGCAAATGGGCTTGCTGCACGAATAAAGGGGCGAACGAGGAGGGTAGATGGGGCGCACCCGTGTCTGCTGCAGCGCAGTTGACAGGTTGTGCACTTGCGCTTGCCGGGCCAGCTCATGCATCGCTCGTCTAGCATGCGACGCAGGCGTCTGTCTGTCAGAGGTGCTGACAGATTTGGAAATGAATGGCGCGTCCGGCAATTGGCCAAGGTGGACCGGCCGAACACGTCCGGATCGCGATCGGGACCATTTTCAAGATCTCAGCTGGAAGAATTCCAAGCTGCCTCTGTTTGGTCTAACAGCAACTATATTGCTATGGCCCTGATACAGTTTTACAGTTACACAACGAACCATTATGATCCATCAATGAACCTGTCTATCTGACTTGTGACTGATGCTGTCACGAGTGCCGGAATCATGTCTACAGTATATACACGCATTGACTGTCCGCCTAGAGCTCGGGCATCCATCGAACTGCCCTCTCCTCGTTCTTGGTGTGCTTGAGCAGACGCCAACCGAGCTTGCCCTCCGTCTGAAACGACGACTGCCAGCGCTCCGGAACGGGCTTGCGCTGCGTGCACCAGTAAAAGATGTCCCAGTCGGGCTCGTCGAGCAGCTGCATTATCGAATGTGTAGGATGTGGATGTTCGCCAATATTGCTCGCGTCAGTCTATATGCTCTCTAATGAAGAAGAAGACGGTTTGCGTCAAGCGGCGACTTACCCTGTCGAACTCATCAAGCTCTTCGTTCGGAAGATTCTTGAGTTCCTTCTTGGCAAATGTGGAAAGCAGCAGGTCGGTTTCCAGAGTACCCCGCTTGCGGCACTGATACACGAGACGGGCGACTTTGGTGTCACGGTCCTCAGACTCGCGGCCGGGTACTCGCATGGGAGCGTCGATGTCGTCGAGTGTCTGTCGGTCGGACGCCAGGTTGAGACCTGCCCACTTGGACTCCGGGCCAGATTCCGGGCCCGAGTCGGCGTTGTTCAGGTCGACAATATCTGGGGAGAAAGGCAGCGGGTACGGATCCGAAAGCTTGGCGTCCGGGACACGACCCGAAGGCCCAGCGGCATTTGCGTCTCGCGGAGATGGACCTGTTGCGCCCTGATCTGTGGTTCTGGGATCCGGACGGTCTGGTTTCGAGCCATTCGAAGACCATACGGACGTTGTCGAGATGTAGGCTCGAGGCGCCGGTGTGATCGCAGCGGTCAGAACTCGCTTTGGTGCAGTCGCAGCTGCAGTTCGCTGCAGTGTCAATCTTACTGCCATGAAGCTCATGATGAAATGGTTTGGTGGTGATAGTTGCAAGCAAGGTCCTAGATCGACACAACCAGCATTACTGGCACGAGTTAGAATACTGTTGTTCTCCACATTGACCGCCAGAGCAGCACCCGGCATCGATTCTCGTTTTACCTAATTTCTCCGTTGCAGGTGTTTGAGCAGTGTGAGCTCAATTCCTTTCTTCCCGTTCATAGCCGACCCCCACGCGACTGTTGCTAGACAGGGCAATTGAGCTTACAAATTTGCAGGTAAGCCTGCACGTTCGTCTTGACTTTTGGCCGTGTGGCTCCACACACTCACTTTGCAATCCTCTTCCTCTAGGTGTTACTCTAGGCCACTTTCTTTGTTGCGGCCTCCTCGCTGTCGTACAAGCGACTTTCTATCAGCGAACGCCTCCACTAGACTCTATTAGGCATGTCAAGGCTACACGAAGCATCTCAAGGATCCAGCTCGTCGTCTGGCGGTGCGACAGGAGACAAGGTATGTGTTCTTGTCAGACCCGCATTGCGCAGCGACTGGGCTGTATACTCACATCTTCTTCTGCTCTCTATGATCTTCACTCACTCGTCTGGTTGTATTGTACCCTTCGGGCACAAAAGGCTGAAGCGACCAAGATTCGTGCGGCCATCACATCGATCGACCCTGTCAAGGACTTTTCGCGAATTCCGAATATCCCTTGCGCACGCAGCAGTCTGTTGATAGGGATGGCAACAGCGGCGGGCGTCACCGGTATCAGCATGGTGGCGGGGCGAGGGCTGAGACGTGGTCTCAATTGGGGTGTCGGATCGTTCTGCTTTCTCTCTCTTGCAAGTTGGGAATCGTGTAGACGCAATCTCAAAGCCGAACAGATGCGCATGCGCACCGTAATCGAAGGGTACAAGAAGAGCAGCAGAGCCAACAAGCCCAGTCTCTCCACCATGGCCGAACAGGAATCGCAGCAACCATTAGCATCGTCAGCAGCATCAGGTTCTTCGTCATCCTAGTCATTCCTACACCATTAAAACGGTATCGACCTCCTTTCCGACTCATATTTGGACAACGCACCAATGGGATTACCGACTCGGACTACAAAGCGCACAGATCATCTCAACATGTACTTTTACAACGCAATCGAAACTTTTGCAAATCCAGACACACAGTTCGCGATTTGGCCATGCGCCGGTACGGAAGTCAAAGGGTGTGCAGTGTCCCATTAGCTGCGGATGTGTGAATTACCCTTCCAGAGAGATGGAAGGGCGCGTTGGCAGCTTTCACTTGGCATCTTTCTCGTTCTCACTTTTGAGCTTAGCCTCCTCTTCCTCCTTCTGTTGTTCCTGCACCGCGAATTTGGCACTGAGCAGCTTTGCGGAGCAATTGCGAATGTTTTGCTCGGCTCTTTGGATGCCACCATCAAGGGCTCGCTTGTACGCGGTCAGAGCCTCTTCGAGCTGCTCGCATGCCTCGAGAACCGCCGCGAGGTTGTACTGAATCTCAGGGTCGTCGGGTGTGATGCTAGCCGCAGTCTTGAGATGCGAAACCGCAAGGTCGGGTCGAGAGGGCTTGCTGAGCACGTATGCCGAGGCTAGATTCGTGTGCGCGTCTGCGCTGTCGGGCGACAGACGCAGCGAACCCTTCCACGACTCAATCGCGCCGTCCAGATTACCTGCAGGGACACAAAGATTAATAGTCATGTTAGTCCTGGAATCTTGGAATCTCGATCCCGTGTCAGCACGCCCATTCAGGCGAGGAGAAACTCACGGTCATGATAGTAGCATACACCGAGGTTGAACAGTGCTGAAGCGCTCTCTTTGATCTCGAGACTGCGCTGGTATGACTTTTTCGCTTGTTCGAGATCGCCGCTCTCAAGGTGCATCGTACCTTCCTCCAAGAATCGTTGTGACTCTTCATCGGCCGGGTCCACGGCGGACGAGGCGGGCGTAGTCGAGGTTGCATAGGTGCGTTGGGAAAGCATGAGCGCCTGCTGAGAGCGTTGTGACAGAAGGGAAAGGTTGCTTCGCATAGCCGCAGAGGTGCCTCGTCGCAGCGCAGCATGGGGACGAACCGCTGCCGTTGAAGCCAGGGAGCGGCCGACAACTCGAGCCGCAAGTCGGGATGTGCCTACGTTCATTGTGATATCCGTAGACAGGGAAGTTGACTATGTGAGCGTAGAGGACGTAGTGACACTTCTCGGAAGGCTGCCGATGACTTCTGGGCAGGTGTTGATGAGAGCAACACCTTGACCAGTCGGGCGCAGAATCCATACAGCTTCTCAAGCTCACATCAGATCTTCCAAAATGCGAAGTCAAAAATTGCCGGGCAAGTCGCCCGACCCGGCCGTGAAATTGACCTCCACGCTTC
This sequence comes from Testicularia cyperi, assembly GCA_003144125.1. Lineage (NCBI taxonomy): Eukaryota > Fungi > Basidiomycota > Ustilaginomycetes > Ustilaginales > Anthracoideaceae > Testicularia > Testicularia cyperi. The sequence goes on from KZ819188.1 coordinate 1,695,426, forward strand.
TTCGCGTGCTCAATACCCTGCATGCATAGCGAAGCTCATGCGAACATTTGGAAAGCGCACACACTAGTAATATCAATCTCAGGCCAGACTCTTGAAGCTTGATCGCTCATCTCTGTGCAACCCCTTCGTATCGATCTTGGCAAAGATGTTGTCGGCGTACAAGACATTAGCACGCTGTGGGGCGCAACAATCGTTCCTCCGTCGACCGACTTCGTGGTGGTGCCTGGCGAGGGCAAAGACCTTTTGTACTGCTGAAACAGCTCGGATCCCTATTCGAAGGCCTTCACAGGCTGGAACAAGCGCGAGCAGCTCACACGAGGTCGAAAGCACCGTAGCTCGAGGCACACGATTCGAGCTCCTATGTCAAGCGGCTTTACACGAAATCTTTGGGATGGAACTCGAAAGGACGGGCGGCGCTGGCGACAAAGGAATAGATCTTCGCGGATGGTGGAATCCACCTTCGCTTAGCGAGGCTACGCCGAATCGGAGGGTCCGAATCCTGGCACAGTGCAAATGTCAAGATGAAGGCGGTAAAAAGATGGGACCCGTGCTCATCCGGGAGGTGGAGGGCGTTCTGCATCGTGCAAGCTCCCCTGCCTCGCTCTCGTCACCCTCAGAAACCCCAGAAGTGGTAGCCGGCGTCATTCTCTCCTCGTCCGGCTTCAGTCCCAAAGCGCTGATCCAGGTCAAATCTAGCATCCTGCCCCTCGTGGCGATACACGTACTAGCCGAGAGGACCTCCAATGTTCACTTTCAGGAAGGCGGTGATAGGCGCATCGGTAGTGCCGGTGACCGCTGCGTCTCTATCGTGTGGAATGATCGGTTCGGATCGAGACAGTATGGGATCTTGGGCGGAGAGCTCGAGCTGCGTTGGGAACGGCTGCTCGATTCTCAAGCGCAGCATTCTGACGGCCAAAATGTCGTCGGCCGACCCGTCCTCTTTCATAACGGAAAACGCTTGCATCGGCACTAACTCTGTACGCACTTCCGCTTTCATTCGGCCCCATGTCTCGACTTCCACTCATCTCAATATACCCGATCGCTGCATCAACTACATCCATCTATGCATTTGCACGGCATCATACTTCATGATTAACAATGTTTTCCGATTAAGCAAGACTAACTAGCCATGAAGCGTGAACATGCGGATCTATTACTCTATGATTGAGACTGACGACTAGAGCTTCTCCTGCTGGTCCTGCTCACCGCCGTGCTGGGGCTCGCTCCAGGACTGGACGATCTTGGTAGCGAACTTGGCACCTTCCGAGGTCGAGGTGTCGCAGGGGGTTTCGCCAGCACCGATCTGGTGAAGCTGGACGACGCAGGCAGCGATCTCGATCTGCTTAGGGAGGTCCTCATGGGGCGACTTGGCTTTCTCCTTCTGGCCGCTGATCAGCTCCTTGCAGAGGTGAGGCTCACCGCAGAGGGGTCGCGCGAGACCTACAATGTCACACGACTTCTCTTCGACTGCCTTGGCCATGGCTGCAGAAGAACGGAAACCACCGGTGACAGCAAGACGGGCCTTGGTCAGGTGCGGTCGGATGCGCTCGGCAAACTCGATGAAGAACGACTCGCGCTTGACGGTCGACTCCTTCTTGTGCTCGAAGCCAGACGTCTCGTACGTGCCACCCGAGAGCTCGATAAGAGCAACACCGGCAGCCTCGAGTCGCTTCGACATGGTGAACGAGTCCTCGCCGTCGAAGCCGCCCTCTGCAAAGTCGGCAGAGTTGATCTTGATGCCGATCATGAACTTTTCGTCAGGCACAGTTTCGCGAATACGGTCAATGATCTCGAAGACGATTCGCGATCGGCCGTCGAGGTCGCCGCCGTACTGATCCTTTCGCAGGTAGTTGATCTTGGGCGAGAGGAACTGGCTCAACAGGTAGCCATGGGCGCTGTGCAGCTCAATTCCATCTGCCCCGGCTTCGTGGAGGACCTTGGCGGCAAAGGCGAATCGACGAGCGATATCGTGGATCTCGTCGACGGTGAGAGGTCGAGGCTTGCCAAAAGTCATGCCCATCGCCGGCGCGCACTGCAGGTCAGAAGAAGACACGGGAGTCTTGACGATCTCCTCTGAAGTCTGACGGCCCGCGTGCGTCACCTGTGCCAGCACAACGGAGCCATGTGCTTTTGCGGCATCAATGACAGGCTTGTATGCCTTGACGTACTCTTCGTGCGATCCGACCTCGGGGTCGATGCAGGCGTTTTTCTTGGCCTCGGGGTATCGTGCATCACACGGGATGTTGCCGAGAACAATTGTGCCGATCCCGCCCTCACCCCAGGTCTTGTAGAGCTGGATGTACTCCTTGGTGGGCCATCCACGCTTTTTAAAATCGGTGTCGGACCATGTGCATAGGCGCTCAGTCATGGCCGACTTGAGCGTCGGGTTGGACGCCTTGACGCCATTAGGGTAGGTGACGGGCTGCTTGAGAACTTCGAGATGCGACATGTTGATGAAATCTTTGTTTTCGTTAGGAGAGAGAGATGACAGTTAATGTTAAGACTTTCCGAAGAGTTTTATACGATTTGCATCTAGTGCCACCAAACAGACACCATCTGCATGCCATACACAACACCTCCGCCAAGGCAGCCTGGGTCACAACGGCACGGACATAAAAGCAAACGTAGGCTCGGGGATTGGCAAACAAGGCTGCGCATGTTTTCACTTGCCGAGTTTAATATCATCAAAGTTGGAAGAAGTGGATGGACTGAGGGTTCGGTAAGCGCATGAGCGTATTCACGCACTGCCGCCCTTCTCCACATCAATGCTCGATTGGTTGCGTTGTGACTGCGTTGCAACGGTACAGCACGCTACCGTAGCCATCCTGCGGCTTGACGAGTGTAGGCCCGCACATCATAGGCTGCCGTGTCACCATGTTGAGGCATGCATCTCTCAGACTATTTCACTCTGTCATCCGCACTGAATCTTCTCGTCTGCAGATGCCGCGGGAATTGCGTGGGTCCTACCTCACTGCTATATCCGTGTGGAGCAGACACACGGCTATCCATGCGACCGACACTGATGTAGTGCCTCGTACCATGACGTGATTCTACAGATCAAAAGCGCTGGACGATCTGACATTGAGACAGTACGAACTCTTTCCATTGCCGCGGGACTTGGCGTTCGGAAAGGAGCACGCACGGCCCAGGTCAATCAACTTTTCTTTCGTTGGCTCGGTCTGTAAGTCACCGTTCAGTTTCTCGATATCGGCACAATCCACGCAAGCTTGGTTAGCTCCTCAAAGGCTTCCTGGTGCTGTGCTTTGCCGTGTCGAATGGACGAGAAGAAACCAGAAGCACGCGGCTCGGCTCCGTCGGCTCGTCGAAGCAGTTGCACCTGATGGCACCCGCGCCAGGTCCAGCCGACGTCGTATCGGTCCGATTCGACCTTGCTACATGGGCCGACCCCGAACGGTCGCTGTCGGCACTGCTGGACAGCTTCAACGAGACGGTGCCTGGTTTCGACCACTTTCTCATCCGATACGATCACTGCCTGCCCGTTCTGCTGTCGGATCAGCATGACGACGTGCAGCGTGCGCTCGCGGCATATCTGTGCCACGCCCCGTATCGCAAGGTGACGGACGATGTTCAACTCCACCCTTTCCGAGACGCCGTCGAGGAGATTGCGGGGCGCAAGACCATCGATATCAAGCTCAAGGAGTTGATGCAGACCCTGGTCTTCGGCCCAAGCGAAACTTTCGAGTCAGTATTTCGGCGGCCACTGAAGGAGCTTTTGCGTCACTCTCCCGCCGAGGAGATAGAGTCGGAGCTTCTCGAGCAAGTCCTGCTCCGCAAGGCTACACAACAGACCCTCAACATGAGCCAGCAGCGTACGCTAATAGCTGCTCTCGGCAGCACAAACACGACCACTACATCGACATTCTCGGTTCAAGGGGGGCTTTCACCTGCTCAATTAGCGTTGATCGCCGTCAATCATCCGATGCTGACCACGGAAATTGTGCTTCGCATCTGTCGTGAGGCACTCGATGGTCCCAAGTCGCCACAGATTGAGAGCGACACCAAGTCGTTCTTCGAGACGCTGCAGAGTTTGGCTCCGACGACAAAGACGTTTGACCTTGTGACGCGGCTGTTGCGATCCAATGCGGCCGCACCTGCGCCAATGCACGAGGCCTTTTTGAAGGACAAGACTTGCTTTCAGACTACGGTCGCTCATCTGGCACGGCTCTACGTCCTCGGCCCGCTTCTGTCGAATAGTATTCGTCATCTGGAACTCCAAGAGTCGGAGACCGAGGCTCAAATCGTGCAAGAATTTCACGAGCAAGAACCTGGCCTAGAACCCGACCGAAGACAGGTCGATCAACAGCTCGACGTAGTCATGGCCAAAGACGTCGCTACGTTCTGCCACTTTGTTCGAAGCCTGGTCAACAGTGCACTCATATTTCCTCCCGATCTTGGCAGCTTGCGTCGTCAAGCCTCGGAATGCAAGTCTGCACTACAGGCTACAAACCTCCTGCACGAGGTTGAATCCATGGAGGCAGATCTGCAGAGCATGACGGAAGCCACGCTCATCGAACTCAAACACTTTGCCCTCCGCTTTGGCCGCTATCGCGACGGCACCAGGCTCTACAGTGAGCTCAACTCGCTTGTCTAGGCATACATTCTTCAATTGTAGCTTATCATGTCGTCGTAACAGCAGAATCGCACCACGCGGGTAGGGTGGTTCGAGAGTTCTGTTTCTGTATCATGATTGTCCGTTGCAGTCTATCAAGAAGTTGGAATTGTCTAGCAGTCCGGAACAGCAACAGGCACCTTGACGGCTGTAGCAAGTCCGCCGAGAGAGGTCTCTTTGTAGCTGGTGTGCATGTCGCGGGCCGTCTCTCGCATTGCGGTGATGGCGTCGTCGAGCGAGACCGAGTGCTTTCCGTCGCCGGCAAGCGCGAGTTGGGCAGCGGTGACGGCCTTGACGGCTCCAAGAGCGTTGCGCTCGATGCACGGGATCTGGACCTGACCATTGAGGGGATCGCACGTGAGACCGAGGTTGTGCTCGATGCCGATCACACTCGCTTGCAGCACCTTTTCAGGGCTTCCGCCCAGCACCGACACAAATCCGGCTGCAGCCATGGCAGTCGCAACACCCACCTCGGCCATACAGCCTCCCTCGGCAGCCGAGAGCGTAGCTCCTCGTTTGAACAGCATGCCAATGGCGGCGGCAGTCAGGAGGAAGTTTTGCAGATCGCGTACCGGATCGTCGTCAAAGATGAACTCGAAGCAGTACTTGAGCACACTGGGCAGCACTCCCGCTGCACCGTTGGTCGGAGCCGTCACAATTCGCCCACCCGCTGCATTCTGCTCGTTGGTTGCGATGGCGTAGCAGCTCAGGTAGTCGATCGCTGGGAAGTTGGTCCTTCGCGGCGGACACGGCATGACGGGATGGTTGAAGGAGCCGATGACGCGCGATCGTGTCAGACCCGCGCTGCCCATCTGACTCACCATGTCGGTGCCGGTATTGGAGGCCGCGGATGAATGCGAAGGTCGGCTGTCGATGCCAGGTCCGTCTTCAGCAGGGGACGAGCTGGCAGACCCGAGCTTTTGCGAAGATCCTGGTCGCTGTGAGAATCCCGACGTCAGCGACGGTGCCCGGTAGAGGCCGCGCAGCAATCTCGCATACAGCTGAGGCGCCCGTCGTCGGACAGCCAAGGGCCCAGGTAGCGTCGGCTCCGTGTTTTCGACGCCGGCTCGGATACAGTCGTCCATGGTAGCCCAGATCTTGAAGAGCTTGTCATGCACCACCTCTGGCGGGTTCCAGGTCAGCTCATTCTCGTAGACAACCTGAGCGATGGTGAGATTGCGAGTCTTGCACTGGCGCAGCAGGCTTGCCGCATTGTGAAAGGGGAAGGGCGGTCCAGAAGAAGGACGTGCGGTCAGCTTTTCGGCCTCGTGGCCAGGGCTGGCTTTTTCCGGTGCCTCGCCGTCGGCTTTTGTCAAAGAGGGGCTAACTCCCTCGACGCTGCCTTCAATCTGCCCTGCCGGTACCTCTACCTGCGGCAGTATGCCTTCTACTGCGGCTGAGCCCGATCGTCGACCGTCTTCGGCGTCCTTGCGCCGAATTTGCTTGTAAAAGATATTTTCACCCCAGTCGATGGGATGCGCCGATACTTCGGGGGTATCACCGTGTAGAGACACGGCTCCATCAGTATCAGTGGAGGTCGTGGAATCTGAAGCAGGGCCTGTCGAAGCTGTAGATGGAGGCACTGAGGAGGAGGAGGAGTTTGCAGGAGTTGCCAGAGCCCCGTTTACGACAAAGCCTCCTCCGACCGAATAGTAGTCATTGGTGGCAAGCATCTCGCCCTGGTCGTCAAAGACACTCATGCGAATACCGTTCGAGTGGTGAGGAAGCACCTGGCCAAACATCCACTTGAGATCGGCATCATAATCGAAGTTGATAAGCTTGCCTTCTACCGGCTTTTCGCCTGGCTTGGAGCCTAGCGTCTTGTACAAATTTTTGCCTAGATAGAGCTTTTTGGAAGCGCGGATCTCGTCGAAGCGGACAGGGACCGAGGGGGGATCAACGGTCTCGCAGTCGTCTCCTTCGAGTCCGCCAAGCAGCGCCTGTGGAGTCATGTGCCCTTCGCCGGTCAGTGCCAGCGAGCCGTAAAGGTTGACTTTAAGTGTGTGTACGCGGTCGAGCAGTCCCATATCTGCCAGATCCGAGACAAAGATGACACCGGCACGCATGGGGCCCACCGTGTGAGAAGAGGATGGGCCGATACCGATGGAGAAGAGATCAAAGGTCGAGATAACCGCATGTTCGGTCTCGCTGGATTCAGTAGTAGCTGGTGGCTCGCTCGCCTTGACGATAGATGCGCTGCGAGAGCTCGAGTGGAAGCCTGCGCTTCGCAATGCAGACGGCCTCCGCGCAGAATGCGCCACAGATAAAAGCCCGCGAGTGGTGCTATGTTGCTGCGCGCCATATTGGAGCGAACGAGCAGCCAGGCTTCGTCCGTGCCGGGTTGCTGGCGGCAGTGCCGACGCCTCGACTGAGCGCCGCAGCAGCCTAGAAGCTGAAGCCCGTGACGAGGCCATCGTGTGATTTTGCAGATAAGACGAAGAACTCCCCTGTCGCGTGATCCGAAGGGCGCCTCACGTTTCGTCGCCTTGTCGTCTAAAAGATTGCTCCTTTCTCACCGAGAACTATGTGATAGTCGATTGGGAAGAGAAGATTGCGTCCGTGTCAGCCATTGAAAGAATGGACGGATGTGTCACGGACCAGATACAGTATCGGCCCAGATCGACGGAAGCAGGTGGGCCTTATCGCTGCAGCACGGAAGAAAAAGTAACACAAAGCCACGACGTCCATCAATTCCGAGCAGAGGTCAGGTGTCCATGCTTCCGCGGCCGGACTCGCATTGCGCGTGCATGAAGGCACGTCAACCCACGTCCCACCGCTTCCTCCCTATTTTTTATTATTTATTTTTTTTGGGAGCACCTGCCTCTTTTAGGTTCTTGATTCCGTCAATTTCGCCGAACAGCTTCTAACTAGCCAACCGCAGTGCGGCTAATAGGCAACAGTGCAAGCACCCTTCTCACAACCACGATTCTGCCTTGCCGCCTCTCTGCCTGCACACTGACACTGGAGTACCAATGTCATCGCTACATAGCTCATGACATAGCTCCTTCCATAAATGATTGGGAGTTGAACAGCGATGCAGTACAGCTTCAATAGAGAAAGAGAAAGAAATATTAGCAAAAGTCTATGAATGTGAGACCGAGGTGTTGGGGCGTGGACTGAAGCTAAGAACGACGTGACAGGTGGGACAGAACGCTTGAGCAGTGAGCCAGGTAACAAGGCAGAGGTCGTGCAGCTCGTGACCACAATCGAGCCGACAGAACTCGTGAGCGGGAGAGTCGGTCAATTCAGGAGCCTTCTGTGTCACTCTGTCCGCAGTCTCAGAAGAGTTCTCTGCGGCTTTACTAGGCGTCTGAGGAGCCTGTCGGCTGGCAGGACGGGTGAGCTCAAAGCAGATGGCGCAATAGACGTCCTCGTACGACTTCCACGCATAGTCTCCAAGTGCCCGCGCAGCGCGAGGACGCTGTGTCGATGTGTATGGATCCTTGCCGTCGACCAGCCGTACTCCCCAGCGGCGCCGCACGAATTCGAGGCATTCTACCGAGGCCCTAGCCTTAGTCCAGACGGTGGTCACCGATGCCAACTCCGAGCGCAAACTCAGCAGCGACAGCACGGGAGGTAGTGACGTAGGTGACAGCGTGGGAAGGCGCAGCGTGACGATCGCGTAGAGCAGTGAGCCCACGACTTTGTCGAATAGCGCCACTAGCGTGTCCGAGAGCCATCGCGAGGAGACAAGCACCGACTGGCCCTGCATTCGTGGCGCTCTGCGCCTACGCGAAGGATATTGCGAGTCGACCTGGCCGTTGGATGTATCACCATTCCCAATCGAGCCCGCCGTTGAGTCAGTTGAGTCCGAGGGAGGAAGATCCGGCAGTCGGAGGGGGGCGATGGGCTGGGCGACACTGGTCGATCGGAGCACTTCCGATTCTGGTGCACCAACCCTGCGATATGTCTGCTGAGCCACCGGCTCCATCGAGCTCGAGACAGCATTGTCGTAAACTTGCAGGCCAGCTGCAGCTATCGGTCCTTGACCTTCCTGGGGACTCGTGTTATCTTGGCTCGCTCGCTCGTTTTGGGGTTGCGCCGCTGCGCTATCATCACCGCTTCCGGCAAGCGAAGGCATCATTGGCCTTCGGGATCTACCTCGCGCATATGGTCCAGCCGATCTCGCCGGCAGAGAGCCAAACCAGGCCGCCTTGAGCGATGGCGGCAGCGGCAGGAGCTCGATCAGTGAGGGCGAGTGTGATGGAGACGGAAGTTTCACGTCCTTGACGACATGTCGAGAGAAGGGTGTCCCTTCGATCTTGAGGTAAATGCTGAGCAGAGACACCAGCGTGGCGGCAGCTTCGAGCGTCACGATCAGCTGCAGCGGCAGCAACGGCGTCTGAGCAGGTCCAGAAGGCGCCGACGAAGGGTCTTCGTCTAATGATAAGGCGTCCTTGATACCGAGACTCGCGCGCCAGACTTGGCAGCACTCTTTCAGCGTCTGGACCAGCATCGGATGTGCAGCGCCGATGGATACCAAGACCAGGACGAGGAGATAGAGACTGGGCAGGACGACAGAATGGAATCGCGACTTGGCGCCCAATAGAGAGGCACGAACGATTCCGTCTTCCACGGCCATTCCCGTCAACCTTGCTGCCCATAGTATGTGCAGCGGAAGGAGCGCGGGAAGGACGTGACTGTCGATCAGCAGACCCCAGCTCAGTTTGGGAAAGCGGAAGAGAGAACCGGGCGGGGGCTGCGACGCCTGTTCCGCTGCTATGGATTTGGGAGATGGTGCTGGTGAGGGTGCGGCTTGCTCGGCAGCATCACCTTCTCTATCCGTGTACGAATGATCGTTCCCAGTATCGTGAAGCTTGGCTGGCGAAACAGAAGACTCTTGCGGAGTGGAAAGTGAGACGTGCGCTTTGGGTGTCGATGGCGGAGCAGCAACCACAAGTCCGTCAATGATGCTGATCGACCATGCCTGTGAAGCCGGTTGACTTACGCTCACGTCGGTGGTGTGACTCGCAAGATGCGGAGCATTATGAGGACTGAGTAGCACGAGAAGAAGCAAAAGACACAGCCTCGGTCGATAGATGTTTTTGCGAAAGTGGTCCACCGTGGAGGCGTTGAGGGCCAAGGACGGCAGCATGGCGAAGGCGGTCGAGACGCTGTCAACAGCTTCACATCGCCGCCTGGAAGAGTGGAGATCAGGGGGTGGAAAGCGTGCTGTGGAGTAGCGAAGGGATGTTTAACATGCTAGGAATAGGTGAGGAAAGTTAGGTAGGCGAACACCGCATCACCAAAGGTTAGCATGGCTCGCGTACGGTAGCAGGTGGGTGGAGGGATCGACTGTTACACCTGCATGCTATACGCATCTAGACCGCTGTTGTACAGAACTGCCTCGAAAATTAAGGTAGGCGTAGTGCCCCGCAGCTTACGAGCGCCGGCTTTCACGATCCGTAATGGGAAAAAGTGGGGTGACTTGTTAGGCTCTGGTTGGCGCACCAATTCTTGCCGGTGATTTCTACGAGAAGACCCTGTTTTTGATTGCCGTGACACGCCTTCTGTAGGTCAGACCGTCTCGTTCAACCTGTCCGCCTCGGCCCTTCACCATCACCACCATCAGCACAACCGCGTCCATCCATAAAGCTCTACCCCGTCCTGCAAGGCTTGCCAGACGCGGAACGCGAGCGCATCGAGGCCTTCGAGGCCGGAGTAGACAGGCTTGCGGCCTGAGCCTCCACCACGATGGCTGGGCCTCCACCACCTGGACCTCCTCCGGGACCGCCCCCGGGCCCTCCGCCGGGGCCTCCACCGTTGCAGCCACCCCCTATCGCTACCACGTTTGGAGATGGAGCACCATCCCTGCCTTCTGTACTGCCGGTTAGCTCCAAGGCGGCAGTTGAAGCATTGTCAGTAGACTCGAATGCTGGCCAAACGGACGCCGAGCGGCAACGCGAATATGCGCGCGACCGCACATCGCTTCTGCAGCAGCTCGAGATCGACCGAATTCTGAGTGCATTCAAGCTGAACCCCTACGACGTGCTTGAAGTGCCGCTCGAGGCTGACGAGAAGGAGATCAACAAGATCTACCGCAAAAAGTCGCTGCTGATCCACCCGGACAAGGTCAAGCACGAGCGTGCCGTTGAGGCGTTCGACCTGCTCAAAAAGGCATCCTCGCATCTCTTGGACGAGGACAAGCGCAAGACGCTCGACGAGACCGTGATGGATGCGAGACTGATGGTGCTCAAGGAGCTCAGTCTACCGTTTAGCACCGAGAAAGACGACGCTCGTGTGCAAAACCTCTCGCCGAGCTGGGACGACCGAGTACGCAGAGCCACCAAGGAGCTCATGGTCGATGACGAACTTCGTCGCAGAAAAGCGATCCGAATTCAGCACCAGGCTGAAGGCGAAGCCCAGCGCAAACGTGAACAGGCAGTCGAGGACAAGAAACGCAAGGCCGAAGAGCAGGCAGTGTGGGAAGCCACGCGGGATCATCGCGTTGCCGGATGGCGCACCTTTCAGAAGGGCACCAAAAAGAAACGCAAAGATGACCCCAATGTTCTCGGCTGAAGCGTAGACTCGGATAATCAGACTGGACAGCACTCACTGTGCCAAATCATTGAGTGCGCATGCGCATGTGCACTTGCGGAAGACATTGGTATTTTTTTCTCGGATTCTCCGCCTCCAGCACGACAATCACGCATTTCACACAGCATTATGGTATCAATGTTTTGACAGTTTATTCTAATAGCACACATTGCTCGTGATGGGCGCAGTGGGCTGTGTCTAATCATCGTCGCCGTCCGCTCCCTCGGGCTCACGACCGAGACGCTCGTCGCCGCCCAGCAGCGTCCATGTCTCGAATTCGCGACCCTTGTGGTCCTTCTTGATAAGGAATCTGCCGCCATCGCCCTGTTCCTTCCAGACCAGCTCGCGCGTTCGTCCGAGACTCTCGATGGCCGAGACGCGGTCCATGACCGACTCGAGTCGGTCGGCGTAGCCCTGCGACTCAGCAACGCGGCGCATGGCACGCAGCAGCGGCATCGAGTCAGCGCGGATATGGTGGTGTCGGTCGATGTGGATGATGTTGAGATGGTCGAGCTCCATGATAAAGTCGGGTCGTGTCATGACCTGGCGAGCCTCGCCCCAGGTCAGATGTGGGTTGGGCACGTCGGCGCCCCGGACATCGGCCTCTTGGTCGAGGGAGGGGTCGGTGATGAGCGACTCGGTCAAGCGCCGTCGCGACTGGTTCTCGTCATTGTCGTCGTTGTCATCGTCATCATCGTCGTCGTCATCGTCGTGCGCCGAGTCGTCGCCGTCGCCACACATGTCGTGCGAAGAGGTGACGCCGGGAACGGGCGAGCATCGGGCCTTGTACCAGCCGGCGTCGTGGTGGAGCTGAGCGGCTAGGCTGCTGTAGTGCGAGTCTTCAATGAGGTCCTCATTCATAAAGTCGGGCAATCTCCCGTTGTTCTCTCGCAGAAGGTCCTCAAGCTCTTGCTGCTTGTGTGAGAGCTCGGAGAAGAGGAGCCAGCTGCAAGTACTCCACTTTTGCTCGTCCATGACGTCGTCGTCGTGATCCTCGATAATGCCCGTCTTGCTGAGTACCCACTGCATGTCGTCCTCGACGAGTTGGCGTGCGGCACGCAGCATATCCTTGCGTCGGGCCACCTTGTTGAGCAGTCCCAGTCGGCCGCCGCAGATCTCATAGACCTCCTGCAGCACCCGCGGGTTCTGCGACGAGGACTTTTCGCCCCAGTACTGCTTGCGACAGCCGCGGAGAACGTTGATCGACTGTCTTCGCGAGAGATCGCGGAAAGACAGTGTGTCCATACGGTTGGAGGCCTTGCGGAGCACGTCGTAGACCCAGTAGTCGGCGGTGGTAAAGACAAATGTCGCGGTTCCGGCCGAAGCCCACTTTTCGGCGCGCTGCTGGAAGATGTGGAGCAGCTTGGTTCCCTCCTCGTCGCGAGGCAGCAGGTGCGCGCTGTTCATGACGATGATGGCAGGCTTGCCGGTTTTTTGCTTGCGAGTGATGAGGGCGCGCTCAAGCTTGTGCAGTGCTCGTTCCAGTTGCTGGAAATACGACATGCCTGAGAGATCCGAGAGACCCAGCAGGTTGCCGAGATAGTCGCGGTTGTTGGAGAAGTTGATAGCCTCGGAAAAGCGATCGACGACGATGGACGGATCAAGGTGGGCGTCGAAGAAGGCACATCCATCTGCATCAACCTCGGCCATGGCCTCGATGATGGACGTGGCCTTACCCGAACCCTTGCTGCCCATGACGAGAAAGTAGCGGCCAGCCTCCTTGCCCGAAACGATGCTGCGAATCATCTCGTCTTCGGGTCGAGGCGGGTCAATCTTGACATGGGCGAGCTGATCGCCGCTCTTGGCGAGGGCCAGGACGGGATCGTAGCCGGGATCGAAGGCGGCTTCCATCTTTTTGAGAACATGACGCTTGTACCAGGACTGGTATACCATCGCGGCGCCTCCGAGCAGGAGCACACCCGCCGAGGCACCCATGGCTGTCTCCCAGCCGGTCGAGTTGAAGAAGCTGCGAAAGCCGTTGCCATCTTCATTGTCGGAGGATTTGTTGCCGCTGCTCGAGGATCTCTGGCCCTCGTGGTTCGTAGACTGCTGTTGGTGCTGGGACGTTTGCGACGATGAAGACGACTGCTGCGGAGTGGCTGCGGTTGTCGATAGCGACCGTCCGACTTGAAGCCGGTGTGCGTGCACCCGGGGTCGCAACGATGCAGACGGAATTTGCCTTGCTAGTACGCGTCTCGTCGCAGCGTTCACCTGAACGAGTCCGGACATTTTGACTTGCAGTGCTTCTGCTTCTGATACAAGCTCAACTTGATCGAATTAGTGATGGAGGGAAAGGGTCTGCTCGATAGATAAGCAGAGCTTGCTACGCGGAAAAAGTGCAATTCCCGACACGAGTTCGAGAAGAAGCGGACGACAGTAGCTGAATTGTTGGTGTTGCGGCTGGCTGCATGTCTTGGCGGGCAGAGTCTGTGCGCTGGAAGAATGACCCTGCAGAGCACTGCCATGCAGCAGCAGCAGCATCATCTGTGCGACATGCAACATGTGGGCAGTGTCTGCGGGTGGGCGTGAAGACACGGGCAACGCAATTTCCGCCTCGAGCTTTGGCTGGCCAATTAACCTTGTCAACGAGATTAGTCTCGGGTTGCCCGATTCTCGCGCCTTAGCGTTCGTCTTCTCATGTGCAGCTAATTTCCGATTTCGCTGCGCTCTTTTGTCTACAATTTTGGCACCTTTCTCGGTCTATTTTGTCGCTAAAAATGTCCCTTTTCCTTTGGTCGCGCGGAACGACAAACATAAAAAAAACAAAAACAATAAACGAAGAGTGACCTCCACACACCAATGTGGGTGCAAGCCGGCTGGCTGGCTGGCTGGCTGGCTAGCTGGCTGGCTGGCTGACTGAGAAGGCCATTTTTGATGCGGCTGTGACGTTGGCTGTACTGGCTGTACAGTATGTACGTACTGTATATTTAGCACACCCCTGACACCTAGTAACCACTTCCGGCAGCCCTTCCAGCAAGGGCTGAGCAACTTTGTGCTCTTGACATCCATACATAGCAATAGGCATTCGTCTTTCATCCACACCACTACCAATAGCCCGACTGAACAGTGCAACGTTCCAATTGGCTTATCTATCTCAGCAACGAAACGATGCCGACGGTAACGTTCATCAACGACACACAGGTGCCACTCAATATCTGCCTTAAGCAGGTCTCGCCACTCCATTATGCCAACTCGGTGCCGCCAAACGGAGGGCGCGCTACCATGCATACTGGCAAGGTGTGGTTCACCATCCAGGCACGTATAGACCGCGGTGGCAATGGCTACGACAAGTTCCAGACGTTTGCGCCCATCGCGGCCATCACCATTGGTGCTCTGTCCATCGGTGCGGGTGCCATCTACCTTGCAGGTGCAACGGCCGCTGCAGGCGGAACCGCAGCCGCCGTCTCTGCAGTAGCTGCACGAATCTCGGCAGTAGCAGCGACGCATACTCCCACCTTCAAGCGACTCCTCAAATATGCCAACAAAGGCCAGAAGGTGGCACAAATCGGCCAAGTCGTAGGAATTGGAGGCGGAGCCCTGGCAGGCGCAAGATCAGGTAGCGGCAAGAACAAGACAGTCGAGGAACAGCTGCGAGACAAAGGTGCACAGGCATCCAAGTCGGCACTCCAGAAACTCCTCCAGGGAAGTGTTCTGAGCTCATCAGGCTGGTACATTGACCGAGACCGCACCATCCGCATCACTGGCGGGCCTAACGCCACTATGGCCGACGGCGTGTTGGTCGTGGAGACCGATACCACCGTACCCTTCAATCTCGTGGATGAGAGCGGGAAAACGGTGGCTGTCGGCAACCAGGATGGCGGCGACCCGGTGCCTGCCTCGCAACGAGTCGACGACGACGATGACGATACAGAGGACGTAGCAAAGCTCAATGGCCAACCAGGGCAATCAGTTGGGATGGGCGTCGGTGCAGCAACAGCCGCCGCAGCTGCAACAGGCGGCGCACCAGTCCTACAAGCTGAGGGGCAAAAGCAGAAGAAAAAGGACGGATTCTGGATGCGGACACTCAAGGGGGACGACGGATTCTGGTAGTCTTGGTCTCTTCTACATTGCTCTCGTGCAGACTCAAGCAAAAGAATCAGAACGACTGTATTGTGCGCATTCTGTTTAGTGATACCCAGCAACTTGTGATTCCATTGATATCCATATTCCTTCGCAAACGCCGTACATTGCAATGCATTCCAACCACAAATAACGATCATGTGAAGCGAAACAGCACGTAGTGCAAAATGCAGCTTGTGGCTGCTCCTAGGCCATTCTCTCCTCGAACAGTTTGCGAAGCTGTTTTTCAGCGCCCTCAAAGCGAGTGAGGGCGTCGTTGAGCATGTAGCGAACGCGGTCGTCCTGCGTGAGTGCCTTTTCGAGGCGCACGTAGGACGGGCTGCCCTGGGCGAGCCAGCCGCCGTAGCCGGTCTCCTGGGCGTCGAGTTTGGCCTGGACGGCGCCGTAGCGCTGCATCTCTTCGTCGGTGGCGGGGGCGATCTGGTCGCGAGCGCGCTGCATGATTGCGAGGCCTTGCTGCGAGACGGGCATCTTGGCGAGCGCGTCGACGATCGGCGCTCCCAGCGTGACTTGGTCCATACCGCACAGCGACAGCGCCTCGTCGGGGTCCAGGAAGGAAGCGGCCTTCATCAGCGTCGGCTTGCCCGTCACTGACTCGCCATCCTTTGCGAGACGCAGCAAGAGTCGCTGGAGTGGGAAGATGATCTCGTCGACCGAGCGCTTGCCAGCCGCAACGGGGATGTCGCGAGCCTCGCCCGTCGGATTCTCGACCGCGAAAAAGTGCGCCGCCAATGCGTTGATGTAGGGCGAGATGAAGCTGGCGCCTCCAGCCTGAGCTGCACCGAGACCCTGCTCGACGGCAAAGACGGCAGTGCCCAGCACCTTGATGGGCCCCTCGGGCATGGTTTCGCCGAGGTTGGACTCGTCGAGCTTACCACCAGACGACAGGTAGCGCATGGCTTGGATGCCGGGGATAGTGCTGGGGATCTTGAT
The DNA here is from genome assembly GCA_003144125.1 of Testicularia cyperi. Taxonomy (NCBI): domain Eukaryota; kingdom Fungi; phylum Basidiomycota; class Ustilaginomycetes; order Ustilaginales; family Anthracoideaceae; genus Testicularia; species Testicularia cyperi. The sequence goes on from KZ819188.1 coordinate 1,711,606, forward strand.
GCTGACGCGAGACCCGTCGACCTGACCACCCGAGACCAGCTCGTAGAGGGCCACGAATCGTCTAGCATGTCGCACGGTCGCACGGAGGTTGTAGGCCTGGGACGGAAGCGTCTGTGCATGCAGGTTGCCGACCGAGAGGAGGTGGGGAAGCATCTCGAGTCCCACGGTGGCAGTGAGGACGTCGGAAGCCAGCTGTTGAACAAGCTCCGCGTCGGTCTCGGAACCAGACAGGCCACCCTGAGCGACTGAGAGCCTCTGCTGCATGACCTTGTCGAGCGGCTTGCCTTCAAAAGTGCCAGCGTAGAGCTGTTTGGCAAGGGACAGCGCATTCAAAAGAAGCTTTTCGGCTCGTGCCGGGTCGGTCTCTAAGCGACTCGAGATGGTCCACAGCACGATAATCTGGTTGGATGTCATGTCGTTGAAGAGCGAGCGGAACTCGGCGAGGACCTGCTGCTGCTGCTGGCGCTGCACATCAGCCGAGGAGGATGCTTCGCCTGTCTCTTGGGCGAGCTCGAGCATGCGTCGGTAGGCAAGATTGTGCTGCACCGCAATGGAGGCTACATTGTTGTCAATGTCGACGGTGGTGTACTTGGCCAGCTCGGCGAGGAGCGAGTTGGCGACGTGGACCGTCTCGACGGCGTTGTCCTGAGTCATGATTCTCAATCAGGTGAAAGATGGCGAGGGAGAAGAAGGAAGGAGGGCTGAGACGAATCGAGAAAGGTGAGTTGCTGAGGGAGGCTTTGACTCAGATGGGTTGGCCGTTGCTTTAAAGTGTAGACCGAGGTATGTGAGCAACATTCCATGTTACGCAGCAAAGGCACCGGCGGAATACTCGACAGGGAAGGGTTGGGAGAAACGAGGAGCCCCGCCTCTGTGCGGGTGGACCATTCGCCGGGGACCCTATACGCCGAAGAGGGAGGATACGGTAGTACACCTAATGCACATGGACCTTTCGGAGCAACTTCGGCGCAGGCTCAACTCACCACCTTGCTTCGTGTTGAAGCACTCGTCAAGACACTGACGGCGACAAGCTAGCCAGGGTTGCATCGGCCAACAGGACCGAGAGAGCCGTGGGGTGTGTTTGGACACCGGTGGCGGCATTGATCCGCACAGTGTAACTCCGTGGGTCAAGCACTTGCAGTCGGCCAATTCTGACACCGACGCGTCTCTTGCCGTTGGTCTCGGGTTGTCCTTGTACAACCACCACACCCAACAAGCGTGAGCATGGCAAAGTGAAAACCGGAGTGCAGGAGGTCCCTCGACGGCTGAACGTGGGGGGTTGAGGCACGTTGCGAATATTGTTATTCATCGTTGTTAGGCCAATATTACATTTCCGAACCCAATCGGGATGATACAAGGCGTAATGATCTCGATAAGGATCGAGCTGAAGCAAGGAACCTACGTCGCGGCTCAAGCGCAGAGACAGTCCCCCTTCACTGCCACGGCCAGCTCTACAGCCACATCGCAGCCGTGCTCAGTGTTTAGGTTCGGCAATACCGCGCCACCGTGGGTGTGACCTTCCTCTAACAGCGATAGCCATAGTAGCCAAGCCTAGGTGTTTCTTCTCCAAGGCCGGCAGCCGGAGCGAATTGCGGTGGGCACGAGCCGTGTACGTCTGGCATGAGTGGCTTGCTATGACACCAAGCGAGCGGAGAAGATGTGCCTTGGGCGTCGTCAACTGCAGGCAATTAGACTGGGAAGGCTGTGTATCTGATGTTTGGAGTCCAGGCTCAGTCTTGGGGCCCGACCAGCAGGAGTTGGAATTTCAGGGTCAAAAACAGGGGCCAGAAAGCGAGTGGTAGGGTACAGTCCAGTCCGGGCAGCAGCAGAGCGGTAGACGTGCAATGACGTGAGGCGTAGAAAGTGGAGAGAAGCGTCATTCAGCAGCACTAGACGGCACACGAGTCTTTGTTTGCACGCTGCGCACGCCGGCCCTCAGTACTGTGCACGTCAGATGCACGAGTTCCTTATTGTCATGTTGCCCTCGAGTCAAGTCAACGTGCCGAAGCCGAGACGTTAACGTGCCTGATTGGAACTTGCTGCACATGCTCAACATCCCCGATGATGCACCAAAGTGTTAATGAACCACGAAGCGGCACTCGTCAAGCAGCCAGCCTGCTGTGCCGCTGGTTTGTTCGTGCTGGTTTGTCGATCGTAATAGACGCTGATGACTGTCTTGTGTGATGTGGGAGAGAGCTGGAAGAGAAACCGATCAGTGATTCACCATACGAGGCCGCCAGATTGCACAGACTCTAGCGGCTGACAGACGGTAGTGAATGGTCCCGTGGGGACACGCAGGCCGCGAAGCGATGTGTTGAGACTCGAGACGCGGGCTGGGCCAAGATGTGAGTCCATTCGGGCCAAGCTCCGAACAGCGTGATGGGAGATCTGAGTTAGGTGGATGTGGCTGCGAAGCGGGTGAGGCCAAGGCCGGGCAGGTTCACTTACTGATGCAGCGCCGAATCGAGATTATGGATGGATCTACAGTGACCGTGGCGTGTCGTGTCTGGCGAGGCAGCTGAGACCGCAGACTGCAGACGGCAGACGGCATCGCACTAGTTGCACTGCTTCCGCGCCTCACTGACACAGCATCGCTCTGCATCTTGCAGCACCAGCAGCATGCACTGCATTGATTGGCGACTGGCCTGGCGCAATGACGACTTTAACGTCCGCCGAGAACCTTGGGGGCCGGCCTCGGCCAGGGCCGCTTCAATACAGCAGTATTGTAGTGATTCAAAGCCTTGACTCGTCCTGCACGGTGCAAGGCACGCCAACCCAGTCAGCCTGCCCATTTATTGACACTCAGCTACACTAACAGGCGCGGCAACTACGTAGCTCCACTTGGCTACTGTACTGACTTTTTTTTTTGGGCATGTGTTTGCGTGAGAGCGTGTGTGCCAGAGTGTCTTCATTCCAGGCGCAGCCCTTCCGCGTCCATCGCATCCGAGTATATAGACCCTCCTTACCGGCGCTTCGCAACGATCCTGACATCCAACCATCAACTTCTTTGCATCTCGAATCGCGACATTTCGATCGTCTCATAATCACAACTCTACCAACTCTGCAACTTGTTCACTCGAACTAAATCGTCAAAATGCCTTTCACTTGCTCCGACATCATCAAGATCGTGAGTACGACCTCCTCACGGCCAGTCACGCTGCTCAAATCGCCGAGCAACGAGCACGTTGAACGGATTCGGCCGGCCCACAGTGGCTCCATACCTGAACTTCAATATCTGACCGTTGATTATATCCATCTCTCTGCTTCGTCCTCACGTTTGGATATCGACTCTCCAACGAATTTATGACCTGCTTGGAACGATGCAACCTTCTTCTCCTTCGGATCGCTTATCTGCCAAACGTAGATTGTGAGTATAAGAGCAAATCACCTAGACGCCTAGCACGTAAATTTGTGACAGCTGTACTGACCTACGCCGACTCTTCTCTTCCGCTCTCGTCAACACCTCTCTCGTCCTTAGCTTGCCATCTTCCTCCCTCCTCTCGGAGTGTTCCTTGAGCGAGGCTGTGGAGCGTGAGTTTACAGCGCAAATACGCATCACGATACGGGACTTGACACAGACTACTGACTCTCGACACATTTTCCGTTGGGCTCCTATCTTTGCTTTGATCTCACGCCGCTTTCTCTACAATCTATACAGTGACTTCTGGAGTAAGTATTGTAATTGCCGCTGTTTCGGACTCGCCAAGAATTTCTACTAACCCTGGCCGCTACTTTCTTGATAACATCGTCATCCGATTTTGTGCAATCACAGTCAACGTCCTCCTCACCATCCTCGGTTACCTTCCCGGTATCATCCACGCTCTCTACATCATCTTCAAGTACTAGACGGCATCAACTTGCTCTTTAATGTTCTAGCCTCCTGCTTTACCTTTTCTTCGGTGCGGTCTCGGCCAGACCTTCATACCTATCGAGTCGCTTTGGGCCTGGAGAGAGACCTCCAGACCTCGAGAGAGGCCTCCGCGGCCGCACTCATGTTTTAACACATACGACTCTTTTTACCGACTTGCAATGATACCAGCTTGCTCTCTTTGCTATCCGATACTCCATCTCAGCCTGCTCACGCGTGTGTGATACACTCTGTGAAGTGACATCTTACAGGACGCTGAAGGTCTAGAATACAATGCCTTGAGCACTCGTTTCTCGCACGCGGTCAGATGAAGACAAGATTGAACATGACCAAGTTATGATGAAGTAGGAAATTTAAATGAATGTTAGACCTTTTCTCTTTTTTTTTCTCCGACCAAAACGCCGACAGGGACATCAGAGTTGAGAGAAGGTCCTTCCTCGGTCTTGACCTTCTGAGTCCCTCGCGTTTCATCGTATTGCCCGGTCTCGAGACATCTATCCTTTACGTACGTCACTTGTAGAGGGAAACGCTGTAGAAGCACATAGGCAGCTATTCAGCAAGCTGCGCACTTAACAGAGTAAAGCTATGGCCTACGGACACGTCCCACGACCCTCGGGCTCCAAGCCCTCGGATCTTCGACCTCGAGTCTACGCCCTGCCCGAACGTGCGCAGACGGCACAAAGAGAGGCCATCCTTGCTGTTCCATTCAACGCTGTGGGAGACGAGCAGGAGGCATATATCTCCAGCGACGGCTCGAACCCGCTCAAGCCCCCTTCTGCTCTGGTCGACTTTCTCGCGGCTACGTTTAACGATGAGCTTGCCAAGGGCGTCACTTACCCGCAGCGCGGGCCTATGGATCGAGCCGAGTTTGAGGGCTACTTTCTCGGATACGACCTGATCGTGGGCGTCTTTCTGTCCGCAGACCAAGTTTCGGCCATCACCAAGGAAACGATACCGGAAGATGGGCTGCAGCTTCCGTCGCTCGGCCTTGTACCGCATCTCGCCTCGCTAGACTACAGTACCGCCGTCGCCGGGTTCTACTACATCAAGCCAAACTACCCCGGCCGCTCCTCGCATCTGTGCAATGCAGGCTTTGTCGTACCCCCAACCAGCCGCGGATTGGGGCTGGGCGGCGTCCTCGGCCGCTCCTATCTCCACTTTGGCCCCAAGGCGGGATACAAGGGCTCCGTCTTCAATCTGGTGTATGTCAACAACGTCGCCAGCGTCAGGATCTGGCAGCGTCTCGGCTTCACCATTGTTGGCCGACTGCCCATGGCGGGTCTCCTCAAAACAGAGACTGGTGAAGAGCTCACAGACGCCTACATCATCTTTAAAGATTTCACAGGAAAGCTGCAGGACCCGCAGACCGGTGCAGCAAAGCCGTCGGAGCCCATCGCTACCGACGGCTCCAAGACTGCCGCTTAGTCGTTGTTTACACACATCTGCATAGACTCAGGATAGTTCGGAATAGACTGAATGGATGTTGCCTCTCTGGTAGCTCTCCTGAATGAGTAAAAGAGTGTGAATCGAGCTGTGTGCAAAGTACAGACGAGCAACGTACGGGCTACGGAGACCAAGATGCAGGCATGACAGAAGACAACTAGGATCTAATACAGATCCGCACCTTCGTAGTGGTGAAGAGGGTGAAAAGGCTTTTCGTACTTGGAGCAGTCAAAGTCGATTGGGCGCATCTGGCCTCCGACGGGGATGTAGCCGTCCGGATGGTTGATGTCCCAGATGCGCTGCATTTGACGGTTGTTGTTCTGGACACTGAGACAGGCACGGTGGTCGTTTTCTCGGATCGCAAGCATGGCGGCTCCGAGTGCGCCGATCAGCAGTCCGCCTACTATATTGCGGATCACGGTGGGTCGCTCGAAGAACGTCACCGCTTCGTAGCCGCGCTTCTCGACCGCTTGTGATGTAGCTGTCGCCAGGTGGAGCGTGTAAAGAGGGCTTTCGGTCAGCATCCAAGAAACGCAACAGTGATCCAATGCGTGCTGTCCATGCCGTGAAAGGTGTCACTCACCCACATGCTGATGGTTTGTGTGCCGATCCAACGGTTGGCTCTGAACACACTCAGTGGCAAGCAGGAGCAGCAGCACCACAGAACCGCCTGTCCGCATCGTCGAGACGAAAGTGTACGAGCAAATGTGAGATGGCACCCTGGTGTCGGAGCAGCGTCAGCAACAAAATCGAGGTTCGTTTCTCTCGCCTACAAGGGTAAGGATCATGGTGGAAGAGAAAAAGGGCGCCCATGCTCACAACCGTAACCGCAGCCACACCCCATGGGCGGACGAACAACATCTGCCGTGATACGGCACGGCAGATCTCCACAATGCGCAAGACTTCTCCGTTCTCTCCGGCGGAGGCCAGCGGGACAGTGGTCTGCGAACGAAATGAAATGCCCAGTGCTGCTGTAATTTCTCGCAGGTCAGCCGCCAGCTCGGTAGACCAGCCACTCTTGCCCTGCAGGGACTTCATCTGATTTTTTGCACAGGGAAAGGTCAAATGATTACTGTGGGTGCATTCGATCCTGATTGGGGGACACAACTTCATCTAGCGCTGGCTGTGGTGCAGTCGATACAAAACCAACGGTGACAGAATGAGACCACTTGAACTATGGTAGGGGTATGTGTTGTCGAGGTTCCAGAGGGAGCAGCAGGAGCCGACTTTAGAGTGCCACTGGGGCGAGCGGACGACCAAAGTCGTCAATGCCGGCACGGTGCTGTCGAATGCGCCAGCTGACGCACAGGACGAGCAGGATCAGCTGGAAGACACCCGTGAGGCAGTAGGCGGCGAGCGAAGACCAGTCGGTGCCCGGCTGGAGCGCAAGCGCATAGACAAATACGGCGGTGCCAGGCACCTGCAGCGACATCATGGGGATACTAAGGCTGCCCACCAGCTGAGTTCGTGCCGTGTGGACAATCTGGGGCAGGTACTGGCCCATGGCGAGTACGGTAGCCGAGGTGCCGAGGAACGTCGCCCAGCGAGACACGAGCAAGCGCGACGACGGACGCATCATCGAAGCCTGGTGAAGCGTCACGACGGCACGGTGCCAGACGCCAAGGCTCGAGACCTCTTCGGGCGAGGGGAACGACTTGGCCGGAAGCGAGCTCACCAGCAGCAGCGTGATGCTGGTGATAAAGATAAAGTGAATCAGCACAACCCATGCAAGCGCGATGGCGAGGCTCCACTCTTCCGTCTTGCGCTTGCGTGTCTTGGGTCGTCGGCTGCTGAGCTTGGCGCGACGCTCGCGTTCGATGCGACGCATACCCCGGGGAGCACTTGCTACAAGCTGCTGCGAGGACTGTGCCGAGCCAGCTTGAGGCTCGTTACTACCCGGAGCCTTCCACATAGGCCAGAAGGTGGGCGCGAGACGCGAGAATGCGCTGCTGCTCGCATCGGGACGAGCAGAAGAGACATGGCGACGGGTACGAGAGGGGCGAAGCGCCTCTACATCGTCCTCGTCCTCATCCAACTCTTCTGCATGCACTTCGGCGGCGTTGCTGTCGTCTCCCTCGTCGGACGAGGTGGCTGGGTCTTCGGCCGCACCAGAGCCATTGGCTGCGTAGTTGGCGGCAATGTGGCTGTCGATTGAGTCCAGGTCCGAGTTTTCGGACCCGCCCGAGGATGCGTCATCGGTCGAGTTTCGCATAGACGACTTGGACTGAGGGACAGCCAGCTTCGCAGGAGCGGCTTCGTCATCCCGACTTCTCTTGGCAGAGGCGCGCTTGGCAGCCTTGCGGGCGCGAGCGCGGGCAATTCGATCCTGTTGCAACTGCGCTTGTTGCTCCTGCTCGGGAAGCGCGATTGCCCTCTCGTATCTGAGGTCCTTGGGATAGTAGACCAGAAAGAGAATAAAGACGATGCTGAACATGGCCCATTGGGTGCCGACCTGAAAGATGCCGAGCAGGGACTCGGTACACTCGCCAAGAGGCAGCTCGGGACAGCATCGCACAATTCCCCATTGCAGCGAGACGACGTTGAGGAAGCTGGACGCGGCGGAGGTAGCGCCAAGCAGGAGGAACCACGGCGAGAAGCCCTGGGATGACTTGTTGCGAATGATACGGATAATCTGGGGCAGATAAGAGATGATGAGTCCAATGCAGAGGAAGCTGGATAGATATACGGCGACCGGGTCGTGATGGATGTGGCATGTATCGTCCTCATGCATTGTGCGCGCGGAATCTGGACTGGCAGAAACGGCGTCAAAGGTGGCGTTGGCCCAAAGGGACGCCAACGTCGTTTGGACCATCTCGACCCGGCTGGTCTGTTGGACACGCTCTGATGAAGCGCTGTTCTTCAGAGGAAAGCTCGAGGGGGGTGTTCCAGTCCGGGTGCTCAATACTGACTGCAACGCCGGAGACAGGTCGTGTCGTTGCTAGGTTGTGGTGGTCGGTAGCGGAGGCAAGACGAGATCAGCTAGGACAGGAAAGGAGAGGAGGGTACAGTACTGTCCTGTGCCAGACGTCGCTGTAGTGCACACGCGGTGAGCGGGAGAGCCGAGAGCAGACCCCGGCAGGTGAGGGTCGAAAAAGCAACGCGATTAGAGAGAGAGAGAGAGAGAGAGGGAGGGAGAGAGAGAGGGCTATATGTGCTAGGGGCTGTCTTTTGCGTCGGTTGGGCGAGCACGCGGCCAATTCTGAGACACTGCACTACAGTACCACCCTTGCAAATAGTAATAATGGTCTCATCATTTGCAGCAGGTCAACGTGGTCATATCGGAATTTGGGCGCCAGTCAGGGTCGCGCCCGAGAACTGACGGCATACGCGTGTCCAGTGCGACGTTGTTTTTTTTTTAATCTCTTTTTCTCCTCTTTTTCCGAATCCCGATCGGTCCCGGCTTTCCTTTAGCAACCTAAGTGCAATAGCACTAAGCCCCGCTGGATCTGTGGGATAACTTTGTCAAACAAAACAGCTACAGCGCTAGCAACTTGCCCGCAGTATAGATAAGCAATGTCATCAGTCGGCTTACCGCCTCCCATGTCGCCGTCATATCTTTCTGCTGCGGAAGGCGAAGATAACGATTATAAAAATTGAATAGAATTTCCAGCGGTGAGGACGATGTCGAAGTACGGTGCAAAACGATCTCGAAAAATATGCACCAAGACACAGATCATATATGTATGCATGTTGATTTGTCGTTGACATCGACAGGGGGTTTAGCTCAGTTGGTAGAGCGTTCGCTTAGCATCTGCTAACTTGCGAAAGGTCGCGTGTTCGACTCATGCAGTCTCCATTGGATCCTTTCCTTTTGATGAATTTTTTTTTGTCGTGTGGTTGTCGCGCATTGATTCGCCCTGCTCGCTATTTTCGCCGTACCGTGCCGATCAATTTGCCGTTGCACTGCTTCTACAGTAGCAAAGCCTTGACTCGCCGGGACCCTGCGACCGACAAATGCACTTTTTCGAGACCTCGTGACTGTTGCTCCTGAGCTTTTCGGAGCGGAAGCATCCAGGTCTGCTGATCCTCGTCCGGCCAGAGGATAGGATGCCTTGATGACACGCACGGCGCAGTATCAATCAGCAGCTAGGCTCAAGTCTCTTGCCAGCTTTACACTGGGATTGTTCCGCCGTGTTTCGGTTACATTCCGAAGGTCGTCTTGTAACTTACCTCCTTTTTTTTTTCTGCGTGAGTGCCGCGGTGGGATTGTGATGGATGACTCTGACAGCGTCAGCGCGTTTTGCAGACCAGGTAGGCAGCCACCGCACGACACGCTTGTATATCTCCCCGACCACCATCGACGGCCTGAAACTGCTTACACGGCATCCTCCGTCCCCTCGTCTCTGGCCGGCCAAGGGAGCGCTACAACTTGGAAAGCGCGTCAGTCAGTCAAGAATGGTGCCTCTCAGAACAGCAATAACCACATCAAGCGTTGCAACGCCGTTCCGGCGCAGCTTGCTGGCCTCACGAGCCACGGCTGCGTCGAATCAGGCCTTGCCGCTTATCTGCTCGGTATCACGACCCTTGCGGCTGCACCCAAGTACTAGCTTGCTCGGCGCTTATTCTGCGAGTCTGCCGCGCCAAGTCCATTTGGACGCTACGCAACGCAGCTCGCATCGATGGCACCAACGAGACAGCCTGCATCGGGGTCCGCTACTCGGTCGAGCTGTTCTAGTGGGTACTATCTTGTCTGTATTTACCTTGGCCTTGACAGATCCGCTGCATCTTGATGATGGCGGCGGTCTGGCGGGGGCCCACCACGAGCAGATCAACAAGGAGGATGAATCGTACCGACCTCACCGCCCGCTTCGTTCTCAGCCACTTTCCTCGCTCGTCACCAGCTACGTTGTCTTTACGCTGTGTGGCTTTCCTTCACTGGCCAAAGTAGGGCCACGACTGATTGAGTGGTCTTCCAACACGCAGCTGCCCTTCGTGTGGGATGCGGCCGAGTACGTCATTCGTCGCACCTTTTTCCGCCAGTTCATAAGCGACGACACAGCCGAGGGATCTTTGCCTCTGCTTTCGTCGCTCTCGCGCGACGGTCTTGGCGCCATGCTCAACTTCTCTGTAGAAGTGCAACATGACGGCAAGTCGGCTTCGCAGACCGGTGGCTCGACCCAGTCGGCCGTTCACAGACCGTTTGTCGACGAGCTGCTGCACAGCATCGACGTCGCTGCCAAATTGGCGGCTCTGCCGGCATCGCATGGCGCAGACGACCCGGAAGAGGCGGCGCAGCTGTCGAGCCGCCCCGATCGATCCGGTAGCACGTTTGTCGCGATCAAGCTGTCTGGTCTGCTTTACGACTCGTCGGTGTTGGAGAGAGCCTCGGCCGCCATCGTTCCACGCGAGTGGTTCAGCGCACCTCCCGAGCCACTGCCACCGCTGTCTATCAACGGCAAAGGACCCTGTGGTGGACTTGCAATCCCGGTGGCAGCATTGACACCGCGTGACGTTGATGCGCTCAAGCAGCTCTGGGAGGCCTTGCGCGAGGTGGCACAGCGCGCCAAGCAGCACGGCAGCGTCCGTATCGCCATCGACGCTGAATACTCGTGGTATCAGCCTGCGATTGACGCAATGTACGAGGCGATTGCGGCCGAGTTCAATAGACCCACCGCAGCACCGGCGTCAGCGGTCGCTGAGAAGGCGCTCTCCTCGACTTCGTCGCAGCAGGGTAGCGTTACGGGACCACTCGTCTACAACACCTTCCAAGCCTACCTCCGACGGACGCCATCGCATCTCGCAGCCTCGTTCGAACGTGCCAAGCTCAACGGCTACACGCTGGGTGTCAAGCTGGTGCGAGGAGCCTATGTCGATGTCGAGAATCGGACGTGGTCGGAAAAGATTGTCGCCACGCCTCCCGTTCCGCGTGGCACCAGCAAGACTCCTGCTCAGCCAGAATACGAAGGCTGGGGCAGTCCTGTGTGGCCGACAAAGGAGCTGACGGACCGCTGCTACGACGGCTGTGCCATTCGTCTTGTGCAGGAGATTTACAGAGACATCCAGACGAGTACTAGGAAGGCCACGCATCCGGGTCTGGCGGTCGTCTTTGCAAGCCACAATACCCAGTCTGCGCTCAAGGTGGTGCGCGAGATGGTGCGTCTCGGCATGGCCAGACCCAAAACAGCTCTATTGGAAGCCACACGTGCGAGTCACGCAAGCGCAGATGTCAACGATCGCCAGTTGCTGGAAAAGGTGCCGCTCGTGGATCTCGAGCTAGCAGGCACGGTCCGCGGACGCATCTTTTTCGCCCAGCTGTACGGCATGGCCTCGGTCCTTACAGGTCGCATTCAGGCCGCCTTTGACCCAGCATCGGGTGGCGTTGGGCCGCATATGGTGCTCAAGTATATTCCATACGGTCCACTGCAGCTTACGTTGCCCTATTTGATCCGGCGAGCACTCGAGAACGGCGACATTATGACTGGAGGCGCCTCGGCCGAGAAGGCCTTGATTCGCGACGAGCTGCTGCACCGCATCGGTCTCCGACACTAGAAGCGCCTATGACTATCGCATGCGGGGCGCCTGAGTGCTACTCGGATGATCGAAAAGCATGTGTCGACCATCGACGCATGCTGGGTCGAGCTTTTCATTGGCAAGATCCTTGCATGTTCTCTTCAAGCCCAGTCCGACTCGCTCTCTACTTATTGATTCCTTTTTCCGCAAGAGATACCCGGCACGATGCCTTGCCATTAACACCAGGCATGCTACTTATCCAGACCCGCATTACATTCATACCCGGCATGGTGCCTTGCCCTTAACACCAGGCACATTCCACGACACTATCTGCATGCAAGAATCTCGCACACGACCGTCTGAACAGACCCCTTCTGTGTTTTCTTTTTCCTCGGCGCTCTTGTTCAGGTAGCTCTGCTTCGCTCTCTCTCTCTCTCTCTCCATATGTCTCGTTCCATATTTTCGCATGCAAGCATCTGTATTCTTCTTACCAATTGTAACAACAGGCCGGTCAAGCCACTTAACACATTGACACTCGCATTTCTCTTTCACTTTTCGCAGTAATGGTATCTCGAGCATCCACAATCACTGTCTCTTCCCTCGTCGCGAAATGAAAGGTGCGGTGGTTGTGTCACGGACGAGAATGCACGGGAGGCGCAACGTGGCCAACGTCAGCACGACGGGCAGAGCTCGGCGACAATGTAAGGGTAGCGATGTTTGTTGGACGCGAAAAAAGACCGAGCAATCAGGGTCCAACCGGACCGAGCTCGGGGAAGCGAGATGTTTGGGTGGGGGCGGTATGGGAAGGGTACGGGGCGTGGACGTGTCACGCTTGCTGCCAAAACAAGAAAATCGGTCTTTGGCCGGCCAATTGCGCCTGCACAACGCTTTATTTCGTCGCTGGGCGACCGGACCGTGGCGGACCTGTGACGGCGAATCCATGACTCAAGCATACAGCTTGCGGGGATCAGCCGAGGCAGTCACAGAGGTGACCTACGCACTCCTGCAGTAGAACCATTCATGCCGTCCACCTCAACGAAGCCCCAACCTCGAGCCGAAGAACAGCTGTCTTTCCGATTGCGGTGCATACCTGTCTCTGGCGCTGTCGATATGCCCCTTTCTGCTGCGCCACTTCTGAATGCTATTCTCTGTGATAGAAGGATATACAGCTAGTATGTAGTGCAGTGGTGTCATGTAGGAAGGTCCAAGCACGGAAGCTCGGTTGGAACTGTGCGGTCCGGGGAAGGGGAGGGGGGGATACGACCTGTCACCTGAAGCAATGCGCAGCAAGCCGATAAGCCGAGCGCCGCTGCACCGCTGCACCGCGGTGGCGGGACCGTCGAAAATTGGCCGATCGGAGCTTCCGCTAGGGTCACTGGCGCCACTTTGTCACTCGCAGCCACGACCGCATCCCAGCTCTGACCGCCCCGCATGACCCTGTCTTTTCCTCGGCCCGTGCACGGCAGAATTCATGCTGTCCGTCATGTGTCGACTTTGGCCACCCACCTAACTACGCCGAGAATGCCGCTCATGTCCCAGGCCTCGATGTACTGCGCCAAGTCTCTTCTCTTTCTTCGGTCCGTACCGATGTTGCCTGCCAGTACTTGCACGCAATGCAGCCATCCCACTGCAAAGTTTTGGTCACTCTTTCCGGAGGACCCGGGCCCAAGACAGTGGAACAGCTATATGCGCTTGGCAAGGGGGCCAGCCGTGATTCATAAAGGCGTTGGCCGTTGTTGACAACGGTGACAGTTACCATCAGTGCATACAGAGGGGTCGACCATTCTCAACCTTTCTCCTGCAAATCACATCACCATCATAACATCCACACCATCCCACCAAAATGGCACCCGTCGCTGCTGAACCAAGTGTGCCGGCAGAGATTTCTGCGCCTGTCTCGGCGAAGGCAGGCAAGGTACAAGAAGTCCGTGGCACACCTTCCAACGCTACGCCCGAAGCTCGACCTGGAGTCGGCGCGGCTATGGACGATATCTCGGACCTCGTAGACGAAGTCAACGCCTACCGAGGCATGCATCCAGGAGCGCCGCAGCCAGTGTGCGAGGAAGACGAAGCCTGGAGAACTCAGGGCTCTCAGTTTGACTCTGAAAAGGACAAGACCGAGTTCCGTCGATACGAAGAGGCGCTCGACCATGTAAAGACCTTCTACGCAACCCAACACGAGAAGCAAACGGTCGCTTTCAACATTGCAGCCCGCGAAAAGTTCCTGCGGAACGGCCATGCGACCATGACCGTATGGGAGGCTATCGAGAAGCTCGACACGCTCGTCGACGAGAGCGATCCGGACACGAGCCTCTCGCAGATCCAGCATCTCCTCCAGACCGCCGAGGCCATGCGACGTGACGGAAAGCCCGACTGGATGCAGCTCACGGGCCTCATCCACGACCTTGGCAAGCTTCTCTGCTTCTTCGGTGCAGATGGTCAGTGGGACGTTGTTGGCGACACCTTCGTCGTCGGCTGCGCACCCGAAGGCACCGTCTACCCGCACACGTTCGAAAAGAACCCAGACTTTTACGACGAGCGCTACAACACCAAATACGGCATGTACGAACCCAACTGCGGTCTCAAGAATGTCATGCTCAGCTTCGGCCACGACGAATACCTGTACGAGATCGCCAAGCGCGACTCGACCCTCCCACAGGCTGCCCTTGACATGATCCGATACCACAGCTTCTACCCGTGGCACCGCGAAGGTGCCTACCGCCACCTCTGCACGGCAGAGGACGAAGAGGCGCTGGCCAACGTCCTTGCGTTCAACCCCTACGATCTTTACTCCAAGAGCGACTCGCCACCGGACCCCGTCGAACTGCGTCCCTACTACGAGGGACTCATCGACAAGTACTTTGGTGGTCGAGATCGCCAGATCCGCTGGTAGACGGCCAGCTCCGGTTGTCACTTTTTTTCCTTGCAACAATTTCCTTTAGATTTTAGCTCCTGTATGATACCATCCCTTACCTAACGGACACTCGAATCCCAGCATTACCTAAGATACTTCTGCCTCCTGAACAGCTGGTCGTTTCTGCGTGTATGCATTCGAGAGTTCTAAACAACACTTGAGGTACAAAGAAATTGCCAGCACCAGCGTGATGGAGGAATGCGCGGCCGACGGCTCAGTTGGTTTTGAGGTGGGAACCAAGCGGGTCTTTGCCGGGCTTCCAGTAGCCGATAGTGAGTTGTACCACTCCAACAGCAAGGGCGCAGTTGAGCGCTGCGAGTTTCTTGGCCAGAATCGTGACGGTCGCACCCAAAGGAACGAGGCCAAAAGGGATGCTATAGGGAAAGATCAAAAGTTTGGTGAATGAGTCAGTCCGGCGGTTCGCTAGGCGGATGGGTAGAGAAGGTGAACGTGAGGACGAAACACTTACACCTGTGGACCATACAGATCCTCTTGGCTCTTGATGTAGAATTTGCCGTCAGCTCCCCGCTGCAATTGCAAGACGACTACGATCTTGGCATCTCTCTGCACGTGGTCTCGCACGATTGGCAGATTGGGTCGCAAAGTTTGGACAGCCTCGACGAACCTGTGGCGCCAAAGGCATTGGCATAAAAGGAAGGATGTCAGTCTCGAAGTCGAGTCGATGTGAATTGAGGGAGGCCGAGCAATACGTACGCCTTGTTGGTCTTTTCATCGAAGGCTGAAAGCCACAGAAACGATCGGCAAGGGAAGATGGACAAAACGCAAAGAACGCAGATGTATCAAGGTGTGATTAGCTGATGCCGCATGTATGTCTTCTGAGCTATGCCAGTCGGAACGCGGACTCACCAACAGAAAAGACCTCGATGTCGGAGTTGGAGATCATGCGAAGCCATTGGTATATCGGCAAGATGCCATTGTCGCGCGAGTTGGGACCGGAGGCGACGGTGCAGAGCGTGTGATCGAACGAGGCGTCGGGAGCAAAGTACTTTTGCAGCACATACTTTTGCTCGGATGCGTTGCGGGCGGCGACCAGACCCTTGACAACGCCGCGGATCTCGTTGACGGGATCCTCCATGCTGTAGGGTTTGTTGCGGTGATGTGAAGCGCTGCGAGTCTTGCTATCTAACGGTTGGGAGGCGAGGATCTGCTCTGATGGCCAGTATGAGTGATCTCTACGGAGTGATTTGGGATGGTGGACGGTTGCGAGCTCAGTTTACAAGACTTTCTTGAGAATGTAATAGCTCCTGAACGGGTCCAAAACGACAGTCCTTGTAGCGCCCGTCACATTGTTCGGTCCATATCCGATAGCCTACCCTTCTTCTTGAGGGTGCTGCAGTGGATGTGGCTGAAAGGCCGTTTCAACCGTGTGGCTCAAAGCGAGCTGCAGAGCGGAGGCGGAGCCCGACTGCTCTCGACTTCCGTACCGTGTCTGGGGGCGGTACACTGTAGCTACGGCGACTTTGGCCTCTGCTGCACGAATGCCCCAACGTGCACTTTTCCTTCGCTCTTGTGAAAGCTCAGACAGGTACATTGCCACTCTCTTGCCGGAAGTTTTTGGTCCAGACGTCATCCCACACCGCGTCGACAGACACACGCGCACACAGGGTCCAAGGTCGAGGGGTGTCGGCGGAACAAAAAATGTTAGGTTACGAAACAGCTACTGTCGAGGGTCGTGCACTCGAGGTGGAGTTAGGATTCCGGGCCGACCCCGCCGACGATATTCACAATTCATGGCGAGCCAATTCATCCGTTCACACCCTCGACGGCTGTAAATGACGCGGAGCAGTAATCGTGTCAACTGCTGTCCAAAGTCACAGTATGTGTCTCAGTTTCACTGAAACCCGGTCACCAGAAATAATTGTTCAGGGGTAAGATGGATAAGATGGATGGCACCAGACAGTATGACAAGGAATTGCGAAACCAACATGTATCTACAGTCGCCTCCAGACCATCACGCGCTCGATGCCGACCCGCGTCTCTTTACTATTCTTTGGCTCTAGGTCCGCAAGCTCCTTCCAGGCCGGTTCGCCTTTCTGATTCTGCTGCGAGCCGAGCAGCTCGCGGACAAGGTCGGTGGAGAGCGAAAACGGGGGACCACCTGGCCGGTCGCCCTGGATCGGATAGACGAGCGAGATAAGCACGCCGCCGGGCTTGATGAGACGAGTGTAGGTTTGTGCCCAAGAAGGTCGTAGTGATGGTGGGATTGCGCAGAGGAAGGTGTAATCGTAGGCCAGATTGAATGCGCTGGGCTCAGACAGAGCAGGGTGCGGGTTGGCTGAGGTGCCAAGGGCGAAGAAATCTGCCTCGACAAACTGAATCCGCTCGGCAAGTTGTGAGTCGAGCGACTGTCCTTGCAGCCACTGGAGTGTTTTCAAATAGACGCATTCCAAACATTGTTCTCAACGTCAGTCACTGTAAACCTCTACTATCGTTGAAAACGTTTCCAGTTACAAGATCCTTACCTTGTTGGCTGCAGCGACGGCATTGGAGCTGATGTCGACGCCGAAGCTGCTCAGACCGCGCTCTGCAAATACCTTGGCATCGTAGCCTCGACCACATCCGGGGACAATGGCAGCGCCACTGCCCTTGGGAACAACGTGGGAGACGGGGACCGAGTTGCCCTCGAGATCGGGGACATGGGTGCTGGCATCATGTACGCCACTGAGCAGCTCCATGAGCGCGGGCTGCGGCTCGTTGGCGTCCCATGGAGTTGTACTGTCGATCCACGCTTGATCCCAGGCTTTGGGGTCGTTGGGGACCTCGGACGCCGCAAAGAGCTTGCGCAGCTTCTGTACCTGCTCTTCACGAGCAGCCTGTGTCGCCATGTCGAGCGTGTTGGGAAAAGGCTGGAAGATGGATCGCTGTGCTCGATTTTGCAGTGTAGGCGACGTGTGCAGGTAGCGAGCAGATGCGAGTAGGTGGCGTGTCAGCGTTCTAGTCGACATGCAAGTGCGACCGTGGTGGCTTCTCCACAAAGAACACGATTGAGGAACATGATTGACCGTGCCAGGACCTGTTGACTCGGCCTGTGCAGTCGGGTATTGTGTTCGGGGAAAGCACGGAGATAGACCCTGAATGCTCCAGCCCAACAAAGTGGCCTAACAAAGAGATCCCGCTCAGCTCAGTCGCACTAAATAAAGTCTGCTTTCATCTTTGTGTCAATAATTTCGCTACCCCCTTTTTCTTGCCATTTCCACTGCCGAACGCGAATTTATCTTCTCACCACCTGGACAAAGGGTACAGCAGCGCTCTCCTCTAGACCGACATCGCTCGAGTTGCAGGTCACGTCACAGCTGTCTCTCGGAATCCAAACTCAGTCTTGGCGATCCGGGCACTTTGGCGGTTGGCACTGTACTGTAATGTCAATCTCTCAACAGGTTCAGAATCCGATCTTGCGACTGCTGCTTTGACCGACCTGTCGGCGGCTGCACTTGCGAAAATCAGGGGGCCTCGCCAAAGAGCGCCCTCTGCAGCCCCCTCCGAGCAACAGATCCACGTACTGTACTTGTTTCACGCTCAGCAAAAGAGGTGGGCCTACCTACCACCGCAGCATCCTGCCAGTCTCGGCAGAAACTATCGCCTTGAGTTCTTTCGTGTTCCTGTGTTCGCCAATCTGTCCCCGGCGTTTGTCTGCATTTATGCATAGCTACCTTAGTGCTCCTGTACTGTGTAGCAGTGCAGTGCTGCGCCCCTGTCATGCGCTGTACTACAATACAGCAACCAGCGATAAAATGTCTGTGCTGGTAGAACAAAGAGCTTAGCTGCCGAGCTATTTTGGGTCGTGGGCGGCGCTCGACCGATCCCAGCAGGGCCGTTTACGCCTTTCGCTTCTCGATACACGGCAAGGGCGATCATCCGCATTGTCCGCAATCGGTTGTTTGACCCCCCGTCATTTTGTCATTTTGGAAATCGTCCACGTCCCACCACACTCGTTTCCGCGTCCCTCTTCACCACCAACTACGTCTTCCCCTTTCATCCCCAATCACGCATCCTTTCCAGTGCAAGTTTTAGATCATCACCGTGACCGCTAGCGTGTCCAATGAGCGCATAGACAGCAGAGCTCGGGGCAGCTCGCTACATTCGACCAAATTACACGCCTCTTTACGCATCCGCAAGCATCGGCAGCGTACGAGATAAGCGTCTAGATACAGCGCATACATCCGACATTCCTCTTGAATCCGATCGCTCCATCCGAGGCAGCATCTTACCACGATGAGCTATTCAAATCCCTACCCTTCGGGCTCTACGGCGTCTGGCGCGTATCCCGTATATGCGCAGCACTCATCAGCCAACCCGTATACCCTGCGCAGCGACGCAGCATCTCCCCCGCCCGCTGCTCCGCCCGTCTCTTCGGCTGCCGCATACCAGCCAACTGCGTCAGCTTTTGCCGCAAGCTCGCCAGCGATGGAGCCTTCGTCATCCGCCGCCGCCTATGGCCAGGTACTGCCTCCCACATCGCAGCTCTCGCCTCGCTCATCGGTGGGCTATATACCTTCTGCATCGCATCCCAGCTCGGCCTCTCCACCGCCGCAGGCGTTTCACCAACAACATGCACAACATGCTGCCTATCACCGCCCCTTGATGGCGGCGAGCCCCCCACCTGCGTCGGGACACGCCGGCAACGGACAGCCCACCTTTGCGGTGCCATCGCCTTCATCGTCTCCGTCACCTGCTGCTCCCACCAACGCGACGCATGCACCATCCACCAACGCAGGATCGGGCAAGGACTCACGTTCTGCTAAGCACAACGGCACGGCTTCCATCTCGCGCTCGACCCGCACGGGCGCATCGAAGCTCATTGGCGAGCCTGATTCCGTCATCCGCCCTCCCTCCCGCGTCTCTGGAGTCTACATTATCGTGACTGCCATCGAGGCTATCATCGTCATCACGCTTGTTGGTCTCATCTTTGGTCGCATCGTCACGGAGGTCGACAGCTTTTCGCAAGACCTCAAGACCGTCTCGGTCTACCTTGCAATGTTCGTCTTTGGCTGCGCATTCCAGGCCCTGGTGGCCTGGGACGCGGTTCGCCTCAAGAACACGCTCCAACTCATTGGAGTGCTCATCTTCAACATCGCTCTCACAATTACTGCCGCCATCGAGATCCAGCAGGTCGAGGACGCGCTTGCTGCCCAAGATCGCATCGAGGGCGGGTTCCCGTGTCCCAACGACCCATCGCGCTTCTGCCGCACCCGTGCCGCCCTCTTCCCGTCGGTCGAGCGCTACCTCATCGTCGTCACTGCCGTCTGCGGCGTGACAGAGTTCATCCTCATCTACCTCACCGTCAAGCTGTGGAAAGAGTTTGGCTGGGTCATCTACCAGAAGATCGGTGCCGACCTGCGCATCCGCAACATGTTTTTGCTCTATCAGCTCTTTATCGTCTTTCTCAAGTTCTGCTTCTTCTTTGGTGTTGGCTTCACCGTCATCTATCTCATTCTGGTCGCAAACACGTCGGATTGGGAGTATGCTGTCACGGTTGCGGCCGTGCCTTGTGCCGTGATCGCGCTCTTAGCGGCGGGCTTTGCGGTGCGAAAGGAGTGGACGAGTCTCATGGCGCTGTCGCTCCTGCTCATGACTGCAGGTCTCGTCTACTTTGTCTACAAGGTGACGCAGGTCTGGCTTCCCGCCACTCGCGACCAGTACAACTACGTGCGCAAGACCATCACGTTCGTCTCGGCCTTTGCGATTCTCAGCCTCGGCCTTACGCTCATCAACGGCATTATCTGCCTGCTCAACTTCAACAAGGGCCTCAAGCCAGCACACGATGCCATCGGCGTCTTTGGCGGCGTCAGCCGACATCGCCCTCGCGACAAGTCCGAGGGCAACGCGCTCGAAGCCGAGCCCAAGGAAAACGGCGAGGCACAGGGCGTCGCCGGCGCCGAGCCCAACGGTTATGCTACCAACGGCTTCGCTGCCAATGGCCATTACGGTGCGGACCACCGACAATCGCTAACCCCCGCAGGCCCGCTGACCGCCGTATCGCCCCAGTCACGTCCGAACGGAGTCGTCTCTCCGCCGCCAATGGCCGCCATGGGTTCTACTGGGTTGCCGCCCCAGTCCTACGATCCCGGCTATCCGCAGGGTCACGAGCCGCGGCCCTCGAATACCCGCATCTCTCTCGACTAGTCGGTAAACCTTACACGCGGTGCTGATCTGCCCATAACTGACTATACCCCGGCAATAGTGGCAAGCTCATTTTCGCATCTGCTAGATTTTCTATTCGTAAGACACGGAAGTTAATGTAAATGGCTCAAGCGACATTCTCAGCCCCTACACACGCGACAGACACACAAAGCGAGACGAAAGTGAGACCGACGATCTTGCGTGGATCGGATTCTAGAAATTGCGACGAGAGACGTGTAGATGCTGAACGGATCAGATGTGTCGGAGCCGGGAAAAATGCAATGGAAGAGGCCGAGAACTGACGTGATTAAGCGAGACTTGAATGTGAACATGTGTAAGGTAATGTCCAAGAAAGAGGGTCGAAGAGAGATGTGCTACTAAGCAAAAAGAAGCAAGGCTGAGAGAAACAAGAGAAATTGCGTACGGTGACCAGAAATGTGTGAGCGACCGAGACGAGAAAATTGGCCAGGCTTGTTACAGGAAAGGAAAAAAAAAAGCTTGGCGTCTATGCTGCTGCGTTGACGGCGAGAGGCTGATGCGCAGGGGTCGAGGTGACAGGGACCTTTTCAAGGACGGGCGAGCTGGAAGCTGTATTCGGCATGGCAGGCGCCACGGATGCCACGCTGCTGGGGGACTCGGGCACGGCCTTGAACGGCGCACCGGCGCGCTTGGCAATGTTGGCAAGCCACACAGTCTGCAGGACAAACTGGGGAAGCTGATAGTAGCGCCACGTGGCCCATCGGAAGAAGAGACCAACTTCGTCCTGGCGTGTCGAGGCAAAGTCGTTGACCATGTCCTTTCGGAGGTCCTGGAAAAGCGCCGTCTTGTCGGTGAGAACGGCTTTGACACCCCAGCGCGTTGCCTCGATCATCTCGTCCTTGCGGTTGACAGTCCATACATAAATGTCTTTGCCAGCTCGCTGCGCATCGGCGATGAAAGCCTGTCCCTCGGAGCCGACAAGCGAGGCAAAGTACATGGAGAAGCCAGAGCAGTCTTTCCAGAAGAACTCGCGGGCAGCGCGTGGCGAGGCACCAATGTGGATGCGCTTCATCGACGGCACGTTGTCGAGCGCCGAACGCAGGAACTTGGGATGCCAGAGCCCGAGGATCAGGCGGGGCGCCAGGTCAGTCTCGTAGTTGGGATACGAGGCAACGACCTCGCGCATGAGGGGGAAGAGACGGTCGGGATTGTTGTCTGGCTTGATGTCGAGGTTGAGCTTGACGTGCTGGCAGCCAGGGCGCATCAGCAGATCACAGACTTGTCGGAAAGTGGGGATCTGTTGGGCCGGCTGCTTGAGCGTACGAAGATGCTCAATGCCATTCTCGCCATAGTAGGATCGCTCGTAGATGAGACCCTTGCCGTTGGTAGTGCGCTCCAATGTTGGGTCGTGGAACATGACAATGACGTTGTCCGTCGTGATGTGCACGTCGGTCTCGAGACCTTCGGATCCATCCTGGATTGCCTTTTCGAAACTGGCAATGGTGTTTTCCGGGTAGGTGGCAGAAGCGCCGCGGTGGCCCCAGCATTCGGGCATATCGGGTTGCAATTGCATCTTGAAGGATCTGGTGATTGGTCGCATGATGGCAGTGAGTCGCAGTGACGAGGTGTATGACGACCAAAGATGGGCGATGGTTTCCAATGCGAGCAGAGATGGGCAAGGCGTGAGTGGCTGACTCGAGCAAGCGACCTCTACGGGATGATGATGGCGGGAAGGGGATTGTGGATGGACAGGGAGTTGGCAAGAGTGGCTTTGATTTTGAGCAAAAGCTGGCTTTGGTCGGCCGAGGGTGCGCACGAGCCCGAGCCGGTGGTGTTTGCTCGTCCGATGATACAGAGCTACACGAGGGTTTGATGCCGAGGCTGCAAGGAAACAGTACTGTAGTGGGCATGATACTCACCTATGTGCTGGTCAGGAAATGCTAGAAACACAGCTTGTGGGTCTGAGCTCGAGGTTGACGAGTCGGATCGGAGCCTGTCCACGAGCTGATCAAGGCTCAAGTGAAATGCCAGGTGTCACGGCGCCTTTGCGCGACGGGCCGGATCGAGATGCCAAAGCTATGGGGTAGAATCTAGCAGACAGAGCGCTGAAGAGCGAAGGAGAGGGTTGTGTGGTTGGTGGGTGGGATGCAGGGATGATGAGCGATAGAGCGTTAGCGTGGTGATGCCAAGATGGCTATGGGCTGGGAACGTGACGGTTAGTGGCGTGTAACGAGGGAACGTGCCGCAATATTTTGGCTATGAGCCACAGTGCGAGCCAGAGCAACTGTAATGTAGAGCCAGAGTCAGATTTTTTGTGACCGGAGCAAGCGAAAATCACGCATCCCACATCGACCCAGTCACACTTGCCCTTCCCGGCACGGCATACCTTGTTTGCGCTGAAGATCCGCAGCCTCGGCGTCGGCCGCGCTGCAGGTTCTGGCGAGATGCACATCCCTTCGACGACAAGGCCACAGAGCCCGGTTCCACCTCCGCGTCGCCAGATGCATCTTAGCCGGCACATGTCATGCCGTGCAATACAGAACTGCGCACCGCCGCTGTTTTTCTGTCTGTGCCCTGGCCAGATGAGCTCCAATACTGCTAATGCATCTTTCATAGGCGGCCAGCCTCAATGTTCCCAAGACCAGAGCACGCAACAAAGCATTCAAGGTGCAAGTGATGGGCCCGTGACTACCACTGTGGGGCAAGATCAGGGGTCGCTGACTCGTTCACCGCTTCTGGACCGAGCCGCACAACACGCTACATCTGTCACCTGCCAGGTGCGGCAAATGAGTCGGGCACACCAGCACTACATAGCGGCCCCCGCCGAGGCTTGGCATCACTGGTACCGTAGAGGGGTCGTAGCCCCACGACTAAGCCCACCTGACGCCACTCTGTGGAGCACCCGTCCACTGTTGCACCCGTCGCGCGGACTCTCCAGCCTGCTCGTACCGCGCATCAGATCCGACCGAACAATAGTAAAATTTTCTTTCCTCTTGGTTTACTGTTGTTGCTTTCAAACCTTTTGTCCATTGTCTCCAGAACGTCTGACAGATAGACGAAGAGTGAGAGCAGCAATTCTTGCAGATCGAGGCAGGAAATTTTCCGACCAGTGCATGACCTGGTCGTGCATGTGTCACCTCGGTCGAAGCGAAGCCGGAGGCAGTCGCAGACGAGTCAGCTCAGCAGCATGTTTTGCCAAAGCCACGACAGTCCGGCTTTCGGTCGGTCGCAAAAATTGGTTCGCGAGAAGGAGGAAAGACATCACACTGGCGTCAGAGCAGCGAGGGCAGAGGTGCAAGAGAAAAAAAAAAGTGGAGCCTCGGCCCATCGGCGTGAACCCTACGTGCAGCTAGACTGGGGTGGAATGCAGCCACTCTCTGCCTCGGCGCGTCAGTGGCTGCACCTACTGTGTGAATGTGCCGCGTCGGTGCCTCACGACGCTGCGCACCGCTGCACTCTGGTACACTGCCGTGGCTGCCGCTTCCTTGACAACCTTAATTCCACCCGTGTCGCGGTGACACCCGAAATTTTCTCGCAGATCTCTCGCCCAGCCCACCGGTGCGCTCGCGCCGGTTCAACACTTTTTCTTGTCCAGCTGGTCTGGAACGAAAGTCAAAATTCTCGATATACAAAGCTCAATACAAATTTCAATTCAAATCCACTTGTTACCTCGTCTATGCGCCAGAAAGACTGGGACCCTTGGGCCTCCGGCCACGGCACGTTGCCCTCCACACATGCACTATACGGAAGCACTGCACAGTAGTGAATTGCAGCACCGGGACGGCCTAGGGGTCCAATGTGCAGTTCCGGCGTCACCAAAGTGCTCTAACATCCTCTTTCTACGATCTGACATTTACACGAGAATACCAACGACACTCTCACACCTTTCTGTCAGATTTTGACCTTGAGCACGTTCTTGTCCCCACATGGGAACGTGGCCACATCGGACCTTCCTGTCAAGAAGCGCTCGTGCGACCACGCACGCCATCTACCCGCTTGCTGCAGCTCGTCTTCGCCGTCCGCTGACGGTCCGCCTCACAGTCTGAGATCAGCCCGTATCCCATGCCCACACGCTGAGGGATGCGGTCGAGGACCAACCGCGGGCTAGCGTTCAGTCCCCGCCGGCTGCACGCTGGCTCCGTCCATGTGGGCTCGCGCAGCTCACTTGCCGCTCTCACCGCCGGCATGCTGTTCAGAGCGGGAGTCAGCCACCGGCTGCCAATCTCACTCCCACACCTATGTCTTGGTCGTGATGCGGAGATTACAGTGGCTTGTAGCTTCATTTCACTTTGATTAACACACCAAATCGATAGCCCAGTTCCTTGGTTGTTTGCGGCAGAGTCAGCGCACTGAGCTGGCCTCTCGATCGATTTCATTGGAGAACCGGACCGGAGAGCCACATAGGCCACGTAGTGGGAAGACGTCTAAGCAATGTACTGTCCTACAACGCTTTGGCTAGACTGACTCCCACCATCGCTTTGTCTTGCGAGATCAGTAGGACTTGAGAAGGGCGAGAAGCCACGACGACAACATTCTCTGCCCACTGAAAGTGCATTTTATGACAATTTAGCAAAATAGCCAGACGGACACGCTCAAAAAAAAAAAAAGAGTCACGTAGGTACCGCATGAAATTGAAGTCTGTAACTGAATCCCATAATTACAACAAAGACAGAAAATAAAAGGAACGCGGAATGCAATGTAGACCAAACGGAGCAATGATGTGGTAGACAGGTAGGTATAAGGCTTTCTCAACCAATGAGGTGCATGATGTCGAGCGATGAATCGACAGCTGGAGCAGCCTGTGCCGTACTTTTGAGGTGATGGACAACAGGCCGAATTACTGGATGCCGGCACGAGCGGCGAGGATCTGTCGGTCCTCCTCGTCGGCGTCGAACTCCTTGGTCTCGGGCACCCAGAAGTAGGTAACGATCATGCCGAGGATCGAGACAGCGAAGAAGATCCAGAACACACCCTGGTTGCCGAGCTTGGTGTGGGTAGCAAGGCGGGCGAAAAGGAGAGACGAAAGAATGGCACCGAGCTTACCGCAAGCAGCGCAAACACCGTGGGCGGTGGCACGAACTCGGGTGGGGAACGCCTCGGCGGGGATGATGAAGGTCGTGGCGTTGGGTCCAAAGTTAAAGGAGAGCTGCAGGAAGACGAAGACGGTGAAGAAGGGACCGGTCTGGTTCTTGAGGACGTTGAAGCGACCAGCAAGGATGCCGAGGAAGAGAGCGTTGGCAGCGAAACCGAAGAGCTGGATGGGCTTGCGGCCGACAATGTCGACGGTGAAGGCGGTGAAGAAGTAACCGGGCAGGAAACCAGCGGCGGTGATGATGAGGTTACCGGTGGCAGTCTTCATCAGCTTGCCCCAGACGGAGCCCTTGGTGAAGCCGATGGCAGCGAGAATGGACGACTGGTTGAGGTTGATGCCGTAGAAGGTGATGTCGACGAGGAACCAGCAGGCGGCGCAACCAAAGAGCTTCTTGAAGTTGTTCCACTCGGAGAAGTACTCGATGAACTCGTTCTTGGGCTTGCCGATCGACTTGAACGACATGCCGACGGCAGTGTGCTCGATGGGAGTCATGATGCCGGAAACGGACTTCTCCTTGGTGATCTCCTCGTCCGAGTTGGATCGGTTGAGGTTGGAGCCCTTGGCGATGAGCTCGGGGTCGTCCTGAAGCTTACGGGCCTGGGTGAATCGGGTAGACTCGACGAGGGTGAGACGGAAGTAGAGGACGATGAAGGCGGGGATCAGGGTGAGACCCTGCAGGATACGCCAGGCGCCCGAGAGCTTGTGGACATCACCGGCGTCAACGTAGCTGCGGTATCCGGCGATGACGATAACGGCAAAGAGGGCACCGACAAGGTTACCCCAGCCCTGGTTGGAGAAGATCCAGGAGAGGAGGAAACCACGGTTCTTGAGCGAAGATCGGTCCGAGACGATGGTGGCGGACATGGGATA
The DNA here is from genome assembly GCA_003144125.1 of Testicularia cyperi. Taxonomy (NCBI): domain Eukaryota; kingdom Fungi; phylum Basidiomycota; class Ustilaginomycetes; order Ustilaginales; family Anthracoideaceae; genus Testicularia; species Testicularia cyperi. The sequence goes on from KZ819188.1 coordinate 1,738,363, forward strand.
GTCACCGCCGATACCAATACCCATGATGAATCGGAAGACAGCGAGCCAGATGGTGATGCCGTGGCCGCCGATCGAATCGGGGGCCGAGATCTGGATAATCACGGCAATGATGACGATGATGAGCTCCTTGCCGTAGACGGCAGATCGGCCGAACATGTCACCGCAGAAACCGAAGAAGGTCTGGCCGAAAATGTTACCAATGTTGGCGGCAGCCTTGAGCACACCACCCTCGAGACCCCAGTCGATGTTCTTGGTGCCCTTGGGGTAGTAGGCGAGGAGGATGATCGCATAGATGATGTTGATGATGAACAGGTCCCAGGCGTCCATGAGGAAACCGACACCGGCGATGGTGAGCAGCTTGGCCTCGGCCCACGAAACGTGGAAACGAGACTTCTTCTCATTTCGCTCGACGAGGGACAGGCCCGTATCGTGGGCCCAGGCGTCCATGTCCTTACCGAAAGCCATCTTGATAGTGTTGCGCGAGAGCGTCAAACTCTCTGCGAGATGGTGTGGGATGAGGTGAAAGGGTTGAAGAAGAGGAAAAGGTAGGTGAAGATGAGGTTGATGGGGGAAAGGATGGGTGGAAGCGGAAAGTTTAATCTGGCCGTATTATAGGTTTCGGAGGCTACGATTCGGAAAGCACACACACGGAAAAGAGCAAGCAGAGGTAGATCTGTGCGAGCAGATCGAGTAGGATACTGGATCCAAGGTCCGCTTGGCAAAATCTTCCTGCACGAGAGGTCAGGCGAGAGAGGTATAGAGAGTAGTGTGTTTTGGGATGCACTGGAGGATTGCGCACGAGCACTGAAAAGACATGTGGCAACGAGGTGGGCTTGCAATTGCATCGCTCATACAACAGAGCAGCCCACGGAAGAGACTGTTGAGACCCGTGGGTTGATTTGTTTCCGGACAATGGATTGGTCGACGGACAGTGGCGGACAAGGCCGAGCAGAACTCGGCCACGAGAGGTTCAATGCAAAACAGACACAAAACACGAAATTGGAGCGACAGTCCCGAGCTCGACGGTCAATCATGGCATTGAGACGCGCACGTTCTTGGAGTTTCGGCGAGTGACAAGCTCAGCGATTGGGACGAGGCCCTCGCGATGAGAGAGGCACACCAATATGATGCACGGCCATAATGTAAATCTGTGCGAGGGAGAGGAGGGTGAGAGGAGGGTGGGGAGAGAGAGAGAGAGAGAGAGAGAGAGAGAACCCGAAAAAAAAAAGGTACGGAGTCGCAGCATGCGCAATGCGGCTTGGGCCTGCATCTGCATTGATGCGAGAACTAGCCGAACCAAGGCTTGCACGGTGAAAACTGGAAGAACGACGGCCATAAACAATAAGCTCGACAAAAAGAAAAGAAAAGAAAAAAAAAGTAGAGTCGACCGACGCAGGGACGGGGCCGTGATTGGCGGCATGGCAAGACATGGCACTCATTAGATTGCTTTCTGGATTTGTGATTTGGAGCCCAACCAACGATTTGAAATTGGACAGCAACGGGCTCATTTGAGAGGGTGTGAGTGAACGACCATCGTAGTGTAGAGTAGCATAGAGTAGCGCAGCGTAGGTTGAAACCGTGGTGAGCTTGAATCTTCTTGAGACTGCGCCTGCCTGAGACAACCTTTTTTTCCCATTTTGTTCCCTCCTTCCCTGCCTGGGTGACGGTAGAGTAGAGTGTTACAGGGCAGTAGGTCTGTGTACCGTGGAATTCTCTAGCGAGCTCCGACTGCGTCTTGAATCAGCTCGGGCAGGCGGTCGGTTGTTGTGCCCTGCGGCTCAGACAAAGCCGCGGGCGGCACACGGTCGGTGGTTCTCCTCGTTTCGTTTCTCCGGCGGACGCGCAGAAATTGGCTGACAATTCCAAACCAAGCCTGGACTCCCACCGCAAATCCACGCCCATCACGCATACTGTGCAGCACAGTACCGTGGATGTCAATACCCTCCCTTGTTTCGCCCTCGACAACCCGTAACTGTTCGGCGACTCTGTTAGGATTGCCGGCCACGTTCTATCGGTCGCTTAGGCCGAGAGACGCCTAACATCGTACTGACGGCGCAACATTTCCATCATAGACTGTCATTGCCGTAACCGAAACGGCGAATTAGGGTATACGTACGGGGAAGAATCCACGCCAGCTTGGGCGCGGGGGTCTAGCGAGGCAATCAAATTGCAAGCCTCGTGTTGCATGTGCATTGTTCTTCCCGTCAATTGTAGTCATGCTTTCGCTCGAAGGCCGCAAGCAAATGGTCACTTTGGTCTCGGGACAATGCAGCATGTTGGACAGTGCGACGTGAGACGGCAAGGTGCCGGAAGCATGTTCGTTAGTGCCGTGCAAGCCGCGGTGCGGTCGGATCATTATTCGAAGCATCCAACCAGCCGCAGGCCGCATGTTCGCGTGCACAGACATGCACTGCGATCGATTGCACACGATTGAGCGGTCCGCAACAGGCAAGTGATTCACGGCCCTCGGCTCAGACGGGCCCGAACACGGCCTGTATGTCGAGCAAGACAAAGTACTGTCGCACTTGCTATGCTGATAGGCCCGGTCAATTGACCAGCGTGTGTTCACTCTCCTGGGCCACCGTCTTCGGATTCGAATTGTGCGCGTCCGCGGGAGCCATACACACACGAAGAGCAAGCTACCATTGGTTTCGAGGTTCTGTGGCAGCGAGCCAAAGATACGAGCAAGGGACAAGGGTGTGCAACGCCTCAGAGGTGGGAAGAATCAATTGAGCCCAGGTACTGTACTGTAGTATGCCTGGTGTGCGCCAACGGAGACGAGCCCACTGGGTTGACAAGGATGCAAGCTTGCATGGAAGCGGTGGTGGGGTGGTGTGCTGCAGCTCTTGACAGACGTCTTCATGCGGAATGTTGCCAGAGCCAATCAGATCCCGTGTTGCACAAACGTGTCCATTGATTTTCAGCGTCGCGACATTTCCGTTCGTGGAACGTGGACAACGTGCATGAGGCTTCCCTTGGCAATCAATGCTACTGTACTTAACCCGAATCCTGTAAAGTGGGAGACAGCTCTCGCGCCCGGTTGTCATCTCGTTCCCTGTCCGATTTCCAAATTATGCACCTTCCTGGCGCGACGCCTGAGACGCGCCCGGAATACACCACACGGACTACGGTATGGCTTCACCAGTCTCGCAGCCACTTTGTAGAAACCCCGGTCAACTCGACTGAACCACAGTATCAAGGCGGTCATTAGAAATGCCAGTCTAATAGCCGGTGCCTTGATCCCCGTCGACCTCTCAAAGCTTCTTGTGCTCGCGTGTCAGACCGCGGCTTCTCGAAGCCTATCCATCAGCTGGTGTGTCGGTCATCCATCTGCCACTACAGTACGTGTGTTGTGCAATTTCTTGCATACAGGAATGGATAATTAATAGATTCTAGACAATCTGCTCGTTAGGCTCATCTGAAAGCCAACGGCGAACGCGGCTGCAACGTGCTCACATCCGCATGTTGGACATCGTCGGCATCCAAGATTCTCCCACCTTAGCTGATCCCTCTACTTTGGGTCCGCCGGTTCTTATGATGCCGCTGTCATCGTCGCCGTTGCCGCCGCCGACGCCGCCATCGATACCCGGCCCACGTTGCCAAGAGGGTTTGTGAAGAGGGTATTGAGCTCGCCTACTGGGAACGTGCATGCTGGTTGATGATGAGGCCAACTACAGCAGAAGCCGCCGATAGTGGATCGGGGAGTTCTAGACTTTCGGTAATCGTGACGACAGTTTATCGGAAGCATGGCTAGTGGCGTGGCGTCGAAGCCACATTACAATGCCGAGCAGCTGTTAGACCCAACGATAAGTTTTACGAGTGTTAGAACCTAGAGCCCATACAAGTCTGACAGAGCTTCCCTGTCAGCCCGATGGCAAGGCGCGCATCTGTCCGATACAACAGTATCGGTAAAAATAGATCTTACATCCTTTCACTATCAGGTCGATTTGGTCCACGCAGTGGAATCGGCGATCTGAAGGCTCGTTACGTGTCCAAAATTGCGTAACTGACGGCTTTTGCCAAATACGGTACATGGCCCACGCGTGTGTCGTTTTTCCATCCAGTGCACCTGACGAGCTCCCATTTGCTTGCAACCACACCGTAATCACAGCTGGCGAATGCACCTTTCCCCTCTCACGAACTGTGCGCAGCCGGGCTTGGCTACCTCGAGCGACGTTACGAAGTGGTATTTTCGTCACCTGTTCATCAACCCACTCCGCTCCGCGGCGGCGTGCATGTGAGTAGTCAGTCCATCGCAGCAACAGCTCGTCCGTCGTTGCAACAGCCCACTTGACTCGTCAGTCCTACTCCTACCAAGTGCCTCTACTGTCTGGACCTTGCCTCAGCCAGATGGAAAAGCTCAGCAGACAATTCCAGAACCGATGCGAACTATCGACGTCGTGAAAGGCAACATTCCCAAGATTGAAGCCAATCGACTTGTGACTGATCCTTTAGAAAAGTATTGATGGAGCCAAGTCTTGAAAGTGATGACAATCCGCCGACCATGTCAGGGCGGAGTACGATTCAGCGGACGGGAGGACTGGACTGAAGAGCAAAAGGCCCCGCGTGGCTAGATACAGGTGCTGTTGTAGGGCAACAGCTCTCGTTCCGTAGGAAGCATTGCAACCGGACCGTGAGCCTATGCCCTGCGCCGACCGTACAATGCCAACACTGCACAGTAGTCGGAAGGCGGTGGAGAGGCAAAAAAAAAGGAAAAGAAAAAAAAAAAAAAGAAAAAAAAGGGAGAGAAGGTTGGCTCTTGCGGCGCACTCCAACCAAAACAGCGCGCCCAACTTCCCCGCACTTTTGGCTCGCGTCTCTCTTTCTCTCTCTCTCTCTCTCTCTCTCTCTCTTTCCCTTTTGCTTTCCCTTTTCTTTGCTGTGCCTTCAAATTGCTGATGACCAACCTGTAAACGTCTAATGAAGCTTTTCTGCCGCCAATCTCGCGCCGCGCATTTGCCTAACCGCTGCAGTCCCCAGGCTGCCCCTCCTCGCGCTTCTATTTGTCGCAGCTGCTTCTTCGCCCTTCGGATACCACGGATGCGAACCCCCGAGCCACACGTACCGAGACTTGCGCCCATGGTCTTGCGAGCATTGGCCATACATACGACTCGTCTCTTTGCAAGTGCGATCGGGAAAACGCGCCAAGGTCGAAGACGGTCTTGTCTGACAGAATATGTGTGTGCCGAGTAAATGGCCTTTGCCGGGAAATCCAGACAGACTGGGCAGTCCACCAAGCCCCGATCCGGCTGGCTGCGCTCCTGCTGCGTAAATGTGCCTGACCTTCGAATTGATGGTGGAGGAGTGGTGCCCGGCATCCCTTGAGCTCCGTTATTACCGACCCCGCGCCATCTCCTTTCACCCAGGTCTAGTGTGGGGATCCCGGCGCAACGATGTCCGCCCACTGTACAAAAGGAGCTCCTTTCGACCAGGACATCTGTCCCACCAACACCACGCACCCGCATCCTTCTTCTACTCTCTCTCTCTCACACTCATCACCCACTCTTTCATACTCATTGCTGCGAGCACGAGTGCAAATCTGACGGCGTACGCTGAGCATCTATACCATTACAGCACCCGATAGCTAAGCCAACTGATAATCCGCCGACGTCTACTCGCAAATCTGGGCCACCATGGTGGAAACCGATCTTGTTCACACCGCCCGTGCGGCTGCACAGTGGGCACTGGAATCCCCGTCTCACGTTGTTGCAACTCTCTTGGGCGCCCTCATCCTAGTTCACCTGGTTCCGTTCATTGGCAACACTGCGGTGATCAAGTATCCGGGCCCTTTCTTGGCCAAATTCACCGACTTTTGGCTCCTGCGTCAGGCCATGAAGGGTCACCGATATCAGAGCGTGCATGAGGCCCACCAGAAGCACGGTAAGTATCGGACAGGGCATGCTCAACACACGCATCGACCGTAACAGCAGGCTGACCCTTCCTTTGTCTTCGTTCGTGTGCCCCTCTTCGTGCGTTCAAACACTTTTTGACTCGCAAACATCGCAGGCAAGTTTGTGCGCATCGCACCGAACCACATTTCCGTCGCCGACCACGAGGCGCTCCAGCCCATTTACGGACACGGTACCGGTACCCTGAAGCCCATCTACTACGACGCATTTGTGCCTCCGCGTCCGTTCCCACGTGGCCTCTTCAACACCCGCGACAGAGCCGAGCACACCCGCAAGCGCAAGATCGTGTCGCACTCGTTTGCTCCCAAGACCATTACCGCCTTTGAACCCTTTATCCGACGCGAGGTGCAGCTGCTGCTCGAGCGATGGGACGAATTCTGCGACAAGGCCGCCAAGGACAAGAGCGAGGGACCTCGCGGCATCAAGGGACGTGCCTGGCTCGACTCGCTCATGTGGCTCAACTACTTTGCCTTTGACACCATCGGTGCACTGGCGTTTGGCAGCACGTTTGGCATGCTCGAGAAGGGCGTCGACGAGGCGCGAGTCGAGTACGAGGACGCAAACGGCAACAAGCAGGTTGATTACTGCTCCGCCGTCCAGATCATCAACGAGCGAGGCGAGTTTTCGGGCACCATGGGCCTCGCGCCCGAGTGGATCCGACCGTACCTGCTCAAGCTGCCCTGGTTCTCGAACCGTCTCAAGTCGGTCAAGAAGCTCACCGGTATTGCCCTTGCGCGTGTCAACGACCGTCTCCAGAACGGATCGGAGCGCGAAGATTTGCTGGCCAAGCTGCAGTCGGCCAAGGACGATCGCGGAGAGCCCATGGGAAAGATGGAGCTCACTGCCGAGGCTCTGACGCAGCTGATTGCAGGATCGGACACCACCTCCAACACGTCGTGTGCCATCGTCTACCACCTGGCCACGCACCCGGACAAGATGCGCAAGCTGCAGGCCGAGCTCGATGCCGAGCTCCAGCACGCCGAGGAGGTGCCACTGCACAGCGACGTGCAGGAGCTGCCCTACCTGCAGGCCGTGCTGAGCGAGTCGCTTCGATACCACTCGACTTCGGCCATTGGTCTGCCACGCATCATTCCCGAGGGCGGCGCCACGGTTTGCGGCGAAAAATTCCCCGCCGGCACCACCCTCTCGGTCCCGGCCTTTACGATCCACCGCGACAAGTCCGTGTTTGGCGAGGATGCCAACGAGTACAACCCAGACCGATGGCTCGCACCCGACGCCCGCAAGAACTTTGACAAGGCCTTCATCCCCTTCTCGGTGGGCCCTCGTGCGTGTGTAGGCCGCAACGTTGCCATGATGGAGCTCTCGATCCTCATCGCGGCCATCTTCAAGCGATACGACATTGTTCTGGCCGAGCCTGAGGCTCCTCTCGACACCTTTGAAGGATTCCTGCGCAAGCCGACCGCTCTCACTGTGGGCATCAAGCGTCGTTCCTAGATGTGACAAGTCTCCTTACTCCTTTCGACCTCCCTCCTCTGCACTAAAAGGGCCTCTTTCCCCTCGAACTTGACCCCTTGTACATGACCAGCCGTTGTCGGCCGAACCGAGATCTGTTTCCTCTTGCCCAATGGAATGCTAGTGCCTGTGATGATGTGAGCGGTGCGGTGAAATCTGTGAACAAGTAAAACGGGTGACAAGATGTTTCGCACCTGTCACATTCGGGCAGAAGCCGACAAGCCGACAGACAAATGAACCTCAGCGCGATGGTAGAGGCAGGACTGTAGAGTTAGCCTCGGCAGTGGCAAGCGATGCGGTCAGCTCCTGGCCACAGGCGCGCTTGCGTGAGAGGATCATACGGTAGTGTATGTATTGTTTGCGTGCATATGCTCCACGACGGTTAAGCTGAAATCCGAGAAAGAAAAAAAGGGAACAGAAAAGAAAAAGGTGTTCACAGGGCTGTCATTTGCCTCGCGTGACGGGTCATGCGAAGTGAATCCTCCACTTTCTTCCCAACGGTCGATTCTGTAGGTCAGCGATCTCTGTCAGAAGTGTCACGCACCACAAACTGTGACCTGTGTGCTCAGTGTGCTCTTTACCCTTCACTTATCACCGTCCAACTTGCTCTCATCCCGACCAGCACAATTTTGAGTTGCTGAGCTATTCACAATGAACCTCTCGACACATCTGCGCCCTCAGCTCGCCGGAGCACTCAGCCGCTGCAGCCGCTGCTCGAATGCAGCAGCGTCGAGCACCGGATCCTCTCGCCAGCCAATAACGACAGATCACCGCAGCCTGTCGACTACGCCCTCTCCCAACAACTCTCGCTCGACAGGATCAGACGCAGCTGCATCGCAGGCTCCACGGTCCCCTCCGCCAGCATCGGCGCAACTCTCCCCACTCCAGTCTCCGCGCGAGTACCTTTTAGCTGAGCTTTCCAAACGAGATCATCCCTCATTCCTGGCGCACCACTTCTACCCTCGACCACTGCAGACACACTATGCTGCTGTTCGCGCTTTCAATGCCGAAATTGCCGGCCTCAAGGACACGGTTTCGAACGAGCTCCTAGGACGAATGCGAATGGGCTGGTGGCGAGACGCAGTCACCGGCGCCTATGAGGTAAGCCAACCTTGTTGATGAGCTCCACACCAACCTGCTCGACGTATCAGAATTTTCAGACTGACTCGACAACATCCTCAAATGGTGCTTCCGATATCGGCTCACGTCATTGTTTGAACCACACTCGCAGAATCGACCTGCAAAGCAGCCCATCGTACTTGCCCTCCGTGATGCGTTCCAGGACCCTGCAGTACGCAACAATGCCGCCGGAGGTCTGATGCTGGATCACTTCCTGCGAATCATCGAAATACGCGAATCCGATCTGGCCGACGACTTTGCTCCGCCTACGCTGGCGTCGTTGGAGGAGTACGCCGAGGCCACTTCGTCGCGGCTCAACTACCTGTCGCTCAACCTGCTGGGTGTTCGGAGCGATGCAATGGACCAGCTGTTCTCGCATCTCGGCAAGGTATCGGGCCTTGGGCTGTCGATCTCGAGTATTCCCTACCACTCGCACCCACCGCCGCATACGAGACACTCGATCACCAAGGGCGCACGCAAGCTCGTACTGCCGCGCGAGTTTGTCCAAGAGTACAACGTGGTCGAAGAAGACGTCTTCCGCAACGGCCCGAATGCACACGGCTTCAAAGACGCCGTGTTTGCAGTGGCCACCCGAGCCAACGACTACCTCATCACAGCACGTACCATGATCAAGGAAGAGTTTGCGGGCAAACTACCCCCCGCCGTCATCGGGCCGCTGGTCAACGCCGTCCCTGCAAAAGCCTACCTCGAAAGACTCGAAAAAGCCGACTTCAACCCCTTTGACGCCTCCCTCCAGTCCGCAAAGTACTGGAAGCTGCCCTGGGACATGTGGCGAGTCAGCCGCAAGCGCACCATCTGAGCAGAAACATAAGCAACAACAACCAAACATGGCAGCACAATCGCATTATTCATTCATTCATTCATTCATTCCATTCTTTATTTTCGGATTAGACTAGCACGCTGGGAGGTTGCTCCATCGCGCTTGTTTTTGGCATTGGCTGCATCGGTCTCCTTTCTCAGAGACGATGCACGGATTTGAGAAGACGGGAGCGCAGAGACTGCTGTCTTTCCAAGCTGGTCCAACATGCGCCGGTCTCGCTGAAAACAGCGCCGGTTTTTGTGCAATGGTTGGCTCCAGCTATTGCTATGCGAAGGGGAGGCCCCCCAGGAGAGAGAGGGGGGGGGGGTGGGGGATGGAGTTGGTTCTTACTGTCGCTTCTTGGCGGCAATCTCCTGAACAAGCTTGTCGCCCCAGAGACCCTTGCCAATGGCTTTCTTGCGCTGGCGCATCATGTGGGTGTACATGACATAGAGGCCCGGCCACCAAATGACAAAGAGGAAGCCAAAGACGTAGGCTCGCAGGTCCCAGGCACCGGCGTTGTTCCAAGGAAGCGACTTGGGCAGCGTCGCAAGGATACACATGGCCTCGGAGCCAGCACCGATGGGGTAGAGCAGGTAGAAGGTCGTGTATCTGGCAAGAGTGTAACAGCACAAACGAATGTCAGGAGTTGCCACTAGGTCAGTCTTGTTCTCGTTCTTTCCGACTACATTTACAGGATACGGCGATGCAAGAAAGAGTCAACATACCTAGCCCAGAGCAGACCGGTGCCTTCGGAACCGAGCAGCTGGTTAGCGTAAAAGGGATACCGAATGCACTCGGTGATAGCCCACGCAAGGACCATGGAAGCGTAAAAAGGCGAGGTCCAGGCCTGCGAGTAGCGCTCCGAGACGGCCCAGACCATAAAGAGACGCGAGGCCACCTGCACAGCGGTGGTCGGCACCGGGCTCCTCACCCATCCAATGGCAGCGTGAACCACCTCCAGAATGGCGAGCGACTGCACTGCAGCAACCAGCGAGCCGACAAACGTGTGCGAGTTGGAGGCTCGCTCCAACAGCGAGGCAAAGGGCTCCGGCACGAGGTGGCTGTACGACTTTACGATGCCGATCTTGACTCGACGAAGGGGCTCGAGGAATTCAGCTGCATACTTGACCGGCAGCGAGAAGGGCTGAGGGCCAAGAGCCAGGTGCTTGAGCAGCGTCGAGAGGACCAGAACCCATCCAAAGAAGGACACAAAGTTAAAGGCCACCAGGTAGTAACGGATGGCGGCGGGCGGACCACGCTTAACGCCAGCCGGCTTTGTGCTGGCGCTCGTACCAGCCTTGGTCGAGGCCGAAGTCTTTTTAGGCGGCATTCTCACGGGTGATGATGGGACTGGATAGGTGGTGATGATGGTGGTGAAAGGTACAAGTGGCAGGTGGAAGGTTCCGGCCCTGTGACCGGAAGTTGGCAACCTCCGACGTCCGAAAGGCCGTGCACTCGGCGGAATCAGAAATGTACTGTACAGCAGTGAGAAAAAGAAGGAGAAATGAGTGTGCAGACTGCCCCAGCACGCCTGCACTTTGTTTTACTTTCTTTGTCTTTTTCGGTAGCGGCGCGTCACGCGTCGATCGACAAGTCATGCAAGCAAATGGCCAAATGAATCTGCCGTTTGCCCAATCCATATATTTACATTCTCGTCTTTGCTCCGTCGCTCGTCGGACTCATCCCGAGGAGCGCTGTGTCGCGATTACCCAAGCATGGCCACACCAAACACTGGGCACCTCACAGGCGAATAAAGATGGTTCAGTGAAATGCAATCCAGTGGAAGAAAAGAAGGATGCGATATTGTACAGATTGATGCGGATCGAGATGCTAAGCAGGATAAATCATGTCTAGAGAAGAGGATGGAACAGAGTAATGAAGCAGAGAAGGTCCAAAATCCTGGTCGTGTGTGCGTGTGCAAATGACATGTACAATCACCAAAAGTTCTGCGCCCAATCAACGAGCGCGTCCCAGCCGCGTCCGACAGCGCCGTTGCCCAGCGTGCCAAGCAACCTTCGCCAGTGAAGGATCTGGTCGTCGGCTCGGCCGAGGCCCACAATGCCCTCCATACCGCCGACCTTGGCAAAGATGTGGTCAATGGGTCGAGATACACGATCCACGGGACCGCTCGAGCTCGACCATGGCAGCATTGCGGCAAGGTAGCCGAGCGCAGCTCGCGAGTAGCCGAGAAGGGAGCTCGCGGACTCGCCTGCAGGCGCCGCGGCCGCAGCTGCATCTGCAATTGGGAGCCTGCAGCTGAAGTCGAAGCGGTTGGCGTGAAAGATGAGCGCGGCCCGGTAGTGGCAGACAATAGCCAGTACGATACCGATGTGCCACAACTGATGCGAGTGACCCCAAGTGTCAAACTTGCCCGGAGCCCAGCTCTCGGGAAACTGAGTCGCATAGAACACCAGACCACCAACGTAAAACGCCAGACTCGGTAAGATGGGACTGAAGAAGTGAATCGTCTTGGCGAATCCATGCTCAAAGGCGGCGTGCGAGAAGGGTGCCAAAGCCGTGAAGCACATGGTCAAAAAGACGGCAATACGCCAGTGCTTGTTCTTGCGTTCGTTGAACCACGCGGCCCATGGCAGGATGGCGCCTGCAAGTCCGACCAAAAGCGTTGTGAACGAATAAAACAGAGCCAGGTTGGGCTGACAGTAGAAGCAGTTGTAGACCGTGGTCCAGATCGAGGCGGCTACCAGCCACGCAATGCCGGTGTAGTCGACGCAAGCGAATCGCTCGAACCATTTGCGGTCCGAGCAGCCCGCCATGACGTGCCACGACACGGAGAGCGTGAGGCACTTGGCTGCTGCGAACAGGTACACGGTCTGCACCAGGCGGTCCATTGGCGTTGTCTGGTCGTCGAGGCCTTTGCTCGGCCAGAAGAGGGGCACGATGGCGGCCAGACCCCAGAGATGCGTGTGGATATTGCCGGTCTCGTTGTGGATTTGGAAGGTGCTGCGCAGCAGAGCCGGCCAGTTTTGAATCGGAATGAAGCGGTATCCAGAAAGGATGTGCTCGTTGTTCCGGAAGAACGCGGGCAGATGTTCGTAGTGGATCAGGTCTTGTCCGTTCCGAGCCAGCTCTACCGCTAGCTGATAGAGACGCTCCTCTGCCTCGTGCACAGCATGTCCAGCACGTGAGGCAATACTGTTTGCCCTTGCCCGCGAACGAGTCGAGAGGTCCGCCAGTTTGTGCTCGAAGCGCTGCACCATCGAGACATTGCCGCCCTGGTCCTTGGCTTGCGACAAGTATTCACGCCACGTGAGACTTCGTACCGAGTCCTGGAGGCTCTCGAGGCGACTCTGCATCTTCGCAGCGATGGAGAAGGCCTGATCCGGCAGCTGCATCGACAAAGCCTCAAGAATTGAAGTCATGTCAAACTCGAGGTGTGGTAAGGACGGAAGCGCGGGCAAGGAAGGCAGTTCAGCCCGAAGACGGGACGCGTCTGTTGAGGATGGGAGACGAGGAAGACTGACACGGAAGCCACTGCCCATGCCCAGTGGCAATGAGAGAGTCGATGAAAGCCGCTCCCAGTCTTGAGCCAGCGACTGGGATCGGGCGGCCATCGCAGAGGATGCAGCCCCGGGGAAGGAAGGCGGTGCTGATGGTAGAAGGGCCACAAGGCGTCGCAGATCGTCTCGCAGAGCATCAAGCTGAGACAGGAGATGTGCAAGATGACTGTCTCCATGGGTGGCAGCGGATGCGTTGGAGTCGTCGTTGCCAGAGGATGCTCCAACGGCTTTGATCGACGAGTCCGAACTTGAGCTGATTGGAGTAGGGGCGGCTTGGGACAGCAGATCATCACCGCTGGTTCCCGTCAACCGTTGCTGACAGAAGGATCGCATGCGAGTCTCGAGGTCGGAGAGATATGACAACAGCTGAGTGCGGAGCGAGACGATCGAGTAGGGGAGTGAAACAGGCAGATCGAGATACTCTAGCGTTCTGTCTGAACGCCTGCCATGAAAGTTGGCCACATCCCAGTCGAGATCATCGTCGGAAGAGCCGGAGTCGGTGCTGGTGGCGCTGAAGAAGCCACAGTCTGGGACAGGTGAGGCCGCGGAACCGGCACGAATCTTGAGCGAGCCCGACGACGGCACTGGTGGCTGAGAAGCTCTGCGAAAGCGTCGTCGAATATGAAACGGCCGCGTGGGCGCTTCATCATCGGGCGTGCTGTTGGTGGACATGAGGCCCAGGCCCAGTTGCGTCTGCAAGGCGTGAGCTGGCGCACTGTATGAATTCTTCAAAGACGGACGTTGAACAGTCGCCATCCTTGAGCAGCAATCGTCTGAAATGGGAGTTGCGGAGTGAAGCAGCACTTGAGAAATGTCGACAGTCAATGCACTCGCTATTATTAGGCAACAAGCATGTTCAGGTCAAGGAGCAAGCTCAGGATGCTACAGCCGTGCCAGTATCTGCACGTCTTCTTTCCCTGAATAACGATTGGGCGATTTGGTGGAAGAATGGACTAGAAGTGGCGCTGCCGGGCCGGAGACGATGCACAATAGGGTAGAGAAGAGGAGATCGATGATGATCAGGGATCGTGGTGGGACGATGAAGGTACCGTCGGTTTACAGACGGAATACTAGAATTGGGGAATGAGACGGGTTGGATGCATGATCTCGACCCCACTCAAATGCAAGCGGAGGGAGAAACACCAAGCAAAAGAGGTGTAATGTAGCAGACTCGTCTAAACTCAGGTGTGGGCGCCGGCACGCAGTAAGAAACTACAGTGCCGTACTGTATTGACTAACGCAGCTAGAGTACAGTGCTAGAGCAGGGGCTGTCGACAAGCCTGCAGTAGTCGGTCAAATTCGGTGAAAGCGCCAAATCGTGGCTACCAAGGGAATTATGCATGTCCACAGTTTCCTTAGCAGGTTTGGGTGAAAGGTCGAGTAGCGGGTCAGCCAAGAGTTGAACTGTGGCTAACTTTACCTCCCAATCTGCACTCGAGCGCCACGAGCAGATACAGTACACCAGCCTCGTCGGTTGCCATCCAGTGTTTCAGCCGAGGTTTTTAGTTCTCGACGCCGCCCACCTGTCAACACACAGTAACTCAGCAGTGAACGAACCAGACTCAAATCGATGACGCCGGCATCTCTGCGAAGATCCACTACTTTGTGTTAGACTTTCTCGAAATTGACCGCGTAGGGGGAAAGGGTGATTCAGGAGTGACACTACGCCGCCTCGTCCGCCTCTGGCGCCGGCTTCCCCGCTTTTGCGGTCGTGCGTCTGTCTCGTCTGTCTGGGCCCTCGGAAGATCCGAGCTGGTTGGACAGGGTTAGCGCTCGTGTCGGGTTGACCCGAATCTTCCGACGAATCCGGCTTCCACGCCGGCGAAGAATACAGTACTGTGCTCGAGGCACTGCTGCAGCTGCTACCGTACAGCAGCCACCACCGCAACCCCGTCACTGCTGCCAGGGCCAAAGATTATTGCGTGTTGCCTGCGTGTGTGTATGTGTGTGTGTTTTTTTGGCAAGACCGAGTCGGAATGCTCGGATCATCCGGGATCCGTCCACTCAGGTTTAAGCTTTTGCCATTCGACCTTTCCCTCCCGCACCTTCGTGCCTCCTCCCTAGTCACAACCCGCACCAACAGTACCTACGTCCACCGTCTATCACATTGCTCGACATGAGTGTCGTGCAATTGCTTACGAGGACGGCATCGAGCAGCCGTCACGTTGTAGCCAGCACCAAGATCGCCGGTCGGCGCTGGGCGACTTCGGCGGCGCCGCGACCAGAGTGCGTCTCGCGGCAAATCCGTCCATCTCACCGTGATCTCTCACATTCTGGCAGCGCAAGATCAAGCGCAGCGTCATTGTCGCCACTTTCGAGGCGCAGTGGAGCAATTGCATTCGAACACCGCGGTATCGCCACCTCTGTCAGCAACAGTTCGGCGGCCGTGAGTAGCAAACTCAAAGCAAACAATCCAACCGAACGATACGAGCAGCTGGTGCAGAGCGGTGTTCTGCGCTCCGACGACCACCAGCGCAGCATTGTACGCGTCCTTCAGGCTCTGCACGACCAGCTCAAAACCTACAAGCAGGGCGACGTTCCCGATCCCGAGGCTCATCTCCAATCCAAAGGCCTTCTCTCTTGGCTTCCGTTTGGATCCAAGTCGTCGGCCTCTGAGATCCCCAAGATCCCCGAGAATGTGCCCAACGGCCTCTACCTCTACGGCGATGTCGGTACCGGTAAGAGCATGCTCATGGACCTCTTCTACGACACTTTGCCAGACAACATCACCGCAAAACGACGTATACACTTTCACCAATTCATGATCGAGGCTCACAAGCGCGCACACTTTTACAAGTCCAAGACGCACAAGCCTTCTGGTATCGTCATGATGATGTCGTCCGGCTCGTCCTCCTCGTCGGCATCCTCTTCGTCGTCCGCTGTCAGTGCCGGCGAAGAGAGCGATGCCATCGAAGCCGTCGCACGAGAAATGTCTCGCAGCCATTCGGTGCTCTGCTTTGACGAGTTCCAGGTGACCGACATTGCCGATGCCATGATTCTGCGTGGTCTGCTCGAACGCATGCTCGCGTACGGCGTGGTTATGGTGATGACCAGCAACCGACACCCGGACGAACTCTACAAGAACGGAATCCAGCGACAGAGCTTCATCCCGTGCATCGAGCTGCTCAAGTCGCAGTTCAAGGTCACGGATCTCAATTCCGGCACCGACTACCGAAAGGTGCCACGTGCCCTTTCCAAGGTCTACTTTTCGCCGCTCGACGACTCCAACAATCGCGAATTCGACAAGCTCTTCGACGCCATGACGTCTAATCCGCACGATCCGGTGGTCGACAACCGCCCCCTCAAGATCTGGGGTCGAACTCTCAACGTACCTCGCTCCACCCAAAAGGTAGCACGATTCACCTTTGACGAGCTTTGCGGTCGACCTCGCAGCGCAGCCGACTACATTGAGATCTGCAGCAACTTTGGCACCATCTTTGTCGAGGCTGTGCCCAAGATGGGCCTCAACCAGCGCGATCTCGCTCGTCGCTTCATCACCTTTATCGACGCCGCGTACGAGAGCAAGACCAAGCTGCTGGCGTCGAGCGAGGTACCCATCCTCCAGATTTTCTCCGGTGATGCCGGCACGGGCAAACCCACTGCCGATCAGATGCGTGCGCTGATGGACGACCTCGGACTCACCATGGACGATCTCGGTGGCTCTCCCATCTTTACTGGTGACGAGGAGCTCTTTGCCTTTGCGCGTGTCATTTCCCGCCTCACTGAAATGGGCAGCAAGCAGTACGCCGAAATCGCTAGCGCCGGCTCTGAAGCTCCACCTGAGTACTAGTCCCGTCACCAGTGTCCTACCCAAATGCAACATCCTTGTTATCGCGAATGCAAATTGCACATACACAGCCTTGTACACGTCAAATCTAATGGATTATGAGACTAGCACAAGACCTGAATTGAAGGACACAAAGAGAGAAGATAAGCGGATCATGCATGCAGTGATAGAAGTCAAAATACGGTACAAGTACAAAGATATGAGCGGAGGTAACAAGAGCAATTGAGGTGAGAGGCTATCAACTTGGGGTATCAAGGACGAGATGCGGCGGGTCTGATGGTGCGAAGCGAAGGAGATTGTGTGGTACGAGGCTGAAGATGAGGAGTCTAGTAGGAAGTAGGCGAGTGTGCCAAAGAGCATGTGCCTGCGAGAGGATGGGAGATCAGAGCTCATGGTAAAAGATGATCTTGTTGGCATCCGGATCAAGAATGTGGAGCTCTCGCGTACCCCATGGCTTGTTTTGAGGCTTGCTGAGTACCTTGGCCTTACCGAGGAAGACCTCGGGGAAGTACTCGGCGCCACTGGGACGGAACTGCTGCTGCTTTGCGACGATCTCGTTGAAGAGCTCGTCGACGTTGCTGACGACAATCAGCAGCTGAGGCGGACCGGTGCCGTCGCTCTTGAGCTCGCCCCACTCGGCTGGCAAGTAGCGGAGTACAACTCGGACACCTGCCTCCTCAGCAGCGGGTGGAATGGCGGAGTAAGGCTGACCAGAGCCGCGGGGAGGTCGTGCAGCGGGGCCTCTGCGCATCACGGCCTGGTGGGTAGCAGGTTTACCTACGGGCGAGAAGCCGAGAATTTTCTGGTAGAAGTCCACCGAGGTGGTCATGTTGGTGACAAAGAGACAGGGGAAAGCGTTCATGAAAGCAGTCTTGCCGGCACGGCTGGTGTTGCGGATGCGACTGCGATCGACATCCACGTCGTCGTCCTCCCAGTTGTTGGGCCGGCCGCGACTGAAGTTGAATGGGTTGACGGACAGCAGAGCCGCCGCGTCCGCGTCACTCAGTCCCATGTTGGTGGACTTGGGCAGGTACGCGGTGTCGGAGGCGAATCGCTTTTTGGAGTCCTGAATGTGCGCTGCGAAGTTAGCCTTGTCTTCCGGTGACAGGATCAGACGCGGGCGAGCCGATCCCGAAAGCGACATGAACAGGCTCTTGTGTGGTTCGTTGACTGGAGCCTCGGTGCAAGATTGGTCATCTGTGCCAGCCGAGATTGGTGCTGAGCAGAGGGCTGTCTCAGGAGCACCTGGAACATCTTTGGCATTGTCTATAGCGTCGGGGGACAAGTCGGTTGGGGTTGGCGGCATCGAGATGTCTTCATCGTCCATAGCGAGGGTGCTGCTACGTTGACTGGAACGATCGGAGCCAAAGACGGATGCGCTGAGGCGTGGTGAGGAGAGAGCGCTGGATGGTCGAGAGGGAGTTCGGCTGCGGGAGCGCTGTCGGCGGGAGCCGAAGTGTTCAATAGCACGAAGCTCGACCGTTGAAACAAGGGCTGTCATGACTGAAGCTCCTATCGTAGGCTGCTGTGCGAGATGAAGAGTGTGTGCGAGAGCTGACTGGAGCTGATGATGGAGGTCGCGCTGACAACGTACGTCGATCAAGGGCGGGCAGGTGCTTTGCCAGGTTGAGACTTGATGCTAGTAACGGTTTTGAGAAACTTGAACAATCTAATGCACGAGCAACTTGTACATGGTGGAAGGGTGGTGGGAAAGTGAATGTTTAGAGAAAAGCGGCGCCGTGTATATGGGAAATGCTTGGGACGTAGGAGAGGATGGAATATGCTTGTGACGAAAGTAGCGGCGAGGAAGGAGATGTATGGGGAAGAAGAGCTGGGGACGAAGCTGTAGCTGTATGAAGGTGGGCGCTGGAGTTGAGCTGAGCTATGCGAGGCCGGTCCTGAGGCAGAGAGCAGCAATGCAAAACAGGCATGGCGCGGGCGGGCCGACTTAACGTGTGGCGAGGGCCGAGTCAATTGACAGGCGGCACAATACACGCATGCGAGGTCGACGTACACGAGGAGACAAGGAGCGGCGGACTGGACGCGAGATGCCGCTGGCTGGGCGGCACCAGCACCAGCAGCAACAGCAGCAGCATCATCATTACAGTATCTGCACTTGGAGGGTATTCTTTCTCGTCGGCCAACTCACCGGCAAAGTGAATAACAATGTGTAGCGAGCGGTTGTGTATTTTTGTTCTATGGCAGCAGCAGAGCAGATCCAGTCCAACAAGGTCGGCGATAACCATCAGCAGCAACGTAGTAGTGTACAGAATTGGAATTGACGGTAAGCTGACTCTGTCCCCGCACTTTGGCACGAAAAATAATAATAAGGGGAAACAGAGCTGAGCCACTCACCTTGTTTCCCTTTTAGATTTCCGCGCAGATTTGACTCGACGTTGGCTATTATTCGTAGCTTTGGCCAAAAAAAGCAGCAGTGCGCCAAATAACCTTCTGCATACTGTAGCACTCTCCAACACGCGAGCACAGGCATCGCGGCATGCTCACCTCGTGAGAAGCGCGCTGGGCTAGAGAAAATCAAGCGCGGCCATAAATGATGCATAAAGTGATTATTGCGATCATTTCGCTGCTTGATCTGCTGCGTGAGAGCCGAGCCGAGCCAGGCGTCCGGAATGACTGCTGAGCCTCCAACGTGTTCGCATATTCTTTCGCTGCTCTTCTTTAGCCATCACGGTCCTGGCTATCCACCAAGTGAGACGTTCTGGCCTTCCTGGTCGTCCTAACGGGCACACTGCAGTATACATGGGCAGCGGAAGCCCCAAGCGTGCAGCAGGCTCGAGCTTGTTTGCTCGCCAGCAGCTTCTGTACTCAGCATCTTGTCATGCGTGCCAGTTTGGAAAGAATCAGCTAGCCAGACTAGAGAGGCCCAAGAGGCAAGCAGACGGCCAAGGCGGGCACATGACGGAGAGTCTTACTGTACTTGTGACGCCGCACGACCAGTCGTCTGACGGCCCAAGCATACAACCCCAGCTCTTGACATCAACTCAGCCATTACATTATTGACAATCAACTAGTGTTACGGTACTGTACTACTGTACTTTGTTGTTCGGCTTGCTGCCCGATAAGCGGATCAGTTCCGCCGACTGGACAAGCCAAAACTACGTGCTATCGTACTTAGGTCAGGCAGACGGACAGCGACTAGTACTCTTGCATGCACGTGTGAAATTTTGTTTTGAGCATCTTGCAGTACAGTACTATTATCTCTCACTCGTGTGTCAAGTGTGCTTACTGACTGCACGAGATGCCCACAGGACCCTGAATCTGCAAGAAGCATCACCTCGACCTGCATGCCAACCGACCAGACTGTCCTTTGGCGCCGCCAAGCAACACACGTTTGCTTCCACCGAAGAGGGTCCGAGCAGCAGCTGTCTTTCTCGACATGTCCGCAACGTCCTACCGCCGCCTCGACCCATCGTCCGGGGTGCAGCCCCGTCTTGTTCCACTTTGCGCCACCTCACACTCCTCCGATCATATATTAGAAAATGTTGCTTGAACGGCCGAGCGGTTTTCCAGGGATTGTAACTGGTTGGAAACATCGGTTTCGGCATGTTACAGTAGCTTCTTCTCCCTGATGAGCCGAGCTGCCAAGCGCGCTGAGAGTCAAAGGTCTTACCGTTGCAACGACCAGTACAGTACCGTGCTGTACCGCTCTAGCATGTCACTTGTGCGTTCATCAGGTCCAGGCACTGCGCGAAAAGATCGCCGGTAGGAAGCTCCGACCGAAGTCCGAACAAGTTGCACGTGACCCAGAAGCTTCGTCGGACTTGATCGGGCCTCCCCACACTTGCACACCTTCTGCTCCACTCAGAGCCACATGCATCGACTTGCGCAAAGTGCTGTATGACAAAGGTGCTCTTCGTGCTTGTCGACGTCTCACGGTCCTGCAGCGCCTGATCGTCGTCGCTTTACCGCTATCGGCCAGATCCGTTCCTTCCGGAGACAAGCTCATGGCAAGGCCTCTCTTTGACCACGGCTCATCGGCATTGTCTTCGCGGTCGGGCCCGATCTGGGGTCAATCCGCAGATCTGACGGTCGACGCTAGAGACAGAGTCTACCTTGACCTTTGCCTCGCGATACGCCACGCACTCCTTACTGCAACTGAGTCGCAAGAATGAGCAGCGATCTTCGTACCTCCATCCTACGGGCTAGGCTTGATCGAAAGGTACCGCCACACACGCACATCGGCAGGATCGAGGAGACAAATGCCATCGAGGACGATGCCAATCTCATGGAGTCGGAGGCGGCCGACGCCCTAGGAGCCATGCCTCCTCCTCCGGCTCGACACCCTGCGATCTTTGGGTCTTCGGCGGCACCGCCATCGACAGCGGCGAGCTCAGAATCGTCGTCTTCGCTGACTTTCTCCACCCCGTCCATCGCGGCAGGCCCAAGTAGCGGTGCTTCTGTTTCGTTCTTGTCTCGCAAGACCGCAAAGGCATCGCAGGACTTTTCGCCTCATAGCGCCGAGGGCTTCTTTCAGGAAGCTCTCGAGGTGGACGTGCCCCTCACTACGGGTTCTGCCACCTTTCGCGTCTACTACACACCCCCTCGCCCCGCGATTGGCTCTAGAAAGCAGTCTGCTCACCGGAGCACGTCAACAGTCTCAAGCATCAACGATGCGATAGACATTACCTCTGCCGCCCTACCCACGCTGCGACCTGGCATCTTGCGTTCGGATCGAGACGAGAGTCCAGAGGCAGATGAACCAGAACCAGCAATAACAGGACCCAGCGGTGCCAGCTCGGATCCCGGCACTATCTTCCTCTTACACCACGGAGCTGGATTCAGTGCACTCTCGTATGCTCTCACAGCGGCTGAAATCACTCAGTCTACCAAGGGCGAGGTCGGAATTCTAGCATACGACTGTCGCGGACACGGCCGAACGCGCTTACATGCGGCATCTTCAGGTCCTCCCGACATGTCTCTGGACACACTGAGCACCGACCTCATCGCGCTGCTGAAGACCATGTTTCCAGATCCGGATGCGATGCCTTCGCTCGTCATGGTTGGTCATTCCATGGGCGGCTCGGTTGTGGTCTCGGCCGCGCACGCACTGATTGCATCAGGCTTTCGACGCGTATCCGGAGTGGCTGTGCTTGATGTGGTTGAGGGCACCGCAATGGACGCTCTGCCTGTCATGCGAAGCGTAGTGCAATCGCGTCCAGCCGGATTCTCCTCGGTCGAGGCTGCGATCCGCTGGCATGTTGACAGCAAGACCGTTGTCAATCTCACCAGCGCGCGCGTCAGCGTGCCTCCTCTTGTCGCACCCAACCCCAAGTGGACCGCAGTCGATGCCACACAGGCCACCAGCTCCGACTTTGACGAATCGGAGCCCCACGAAACGCTCAAGGACGAGATTGAGGAAGATGAGAGACCTGCCGCGGGACGTGCATTACCTTATCGCTACTGCTGGCGTACGGATCTGCTTGCAACAGAGCCGTACTGGCGGGGATGGTTCGAAGGCCTCTCATCTCGCTTCCTCGGCACCCGTTCAGCCCGACTGCTGCTGCTTGCAGGAACCGACCGACTCGACCGCGAACTGATGATCGGCCAGATGCAGGGCAAGTATCAGCTAGAGGTCATCTCAGACGTCGGACACTCACTGCAGGAAGACGCACCCGATCGCACCGCTCGCATCCTCGTCGATTTCTGGCGCCGCAACGAACGCGTACAGATCCCCTCCAAACTCATCAAGAAAGTAGGCGAGCAATGAACGATACCAATGGGGAATTGTCCGCTGTCCGCTTCCCGCGACCGTCTTTGATTTCATCGCAGCGACGTAGTTCCCTGACTCACCTATCTGACCAACGGCTCAGCCAGGCGAGGTGACCTAGTCCAACCAGAATTGCCGTGGGTATAGTATCTGGTATTGCGACGACATAGCTAATCGAGGGGGGAAAAGGAGGTAATCGGACCTGTGTGCTGCGTGTTCCGACAATGACTGCGGTGCGGCCTACTCTGTTCCAAGACATGTTTAGAAACGAAGGAAAAGACAGATCTAGTATAGTGTAGTAGTCGACCGACGCACCAGCCGCAAGATTGGCCGTGGCAGGGACGTCAGTTGAGCCGAGGGCTTGCATTGGCATTCGCAAGCGATCCTCTCGATGTCGAGTGTCTCGGCCTTGGGCTCGAGGCAGTCAGACTAGACCGGGACAGATTCCGGCCTGTTGCTTGGCCAAGGCTGCTTCGCGCCACGTCCGTGTCTCCGTCGGGTTCTGCACCCGTCCGTCGACGGCCTCCGCCGCTGAGACGTGCAACTCCTTCCGAACGCGGGGCCTGAGCTGGCATGCTGCCGTTGGTCCTACCGTCGTTGTCATTGTCACCATCTGCCTCGTTTGCATCGTCGTCCTCATCTTCGACCTCCTCCTCGTGGTGATCCTCCCATCCGATACCGACGGCCGCAAAGGCATCGCGAATCCGCTTCACAACCAGCTGATACGCCTCATCGCGCATCTTTGCGGGCTTGCTCCCAGGCTTGGTCATCTTGTCCCAATTGTGTCCCTGCCCCTTGGCCTCCCAGAGAAGCACCGAGCCGTGGTACTCGCCACTCTGCTGCAGCCGTTCCACCATCTGCGTACCCTCTCTGCAGAGCGAGTCTTGCTCTGCAGTGAGGATGGTGACTGACGACGGGAAGGAAGATGGCTTCGCGTACAGTGGCGAGATGAGCGGCTGAGCGCGGTCTTTGACCACGCTGAGCGGAACGTAGCACTCGTACAGCATTCGGCGCAACCAGGGCGGGAGCGTGCCGCCAGCAGCATCCTTGAGCGGCTTGAGCTGGGGCTTGGCGTAGGCGTCCTCGGCCAGATTGGTGGACGGGTAGAAGCCGGCGACAGCCTGAACGCCGCCGTGGTGATCCGCACGAGTTCCTGCAATCAGAGCGAGGTTACCACCCGAGCTAAAGCCAGTAATGGCGATGCGATTAGCGTCCCAGAGCCACTCTTTCTGTCCCGTCGCTCCGATGGTGCCGTGTCGCTTTCGCTGCTTGCGACCTTGCTCTGCAAAGTGCTTGACAAACATGATTGCCGAATCGATGTCCTCGACGGCTGCGGGCCAGGGATGTTCGGGCGCGTGAGAATAGTCGACATCGAGGACAATGGCAGGCAGCGACTTGGAGAGCAGCGCGCAGAAACGCGCATCAGAGCCATGTTCGGGGAAACAGAAGCCAGAGCCGTGCAGATTGATGACGACCGGAAGCGCCAGGTCCTGCGGCGAGGCGGATGGAACATAGATGTCGGTCTTGAGACGCCGCCGTTGGGTCTTGCGGGTGATTTTGCCTGGCACAAAGGGCGAAGGAATGTAGGTGGTGGTACTCGGCGTCGGTGGCGCAGTCGGCTGTGAGGGCGTCATGACAGATGTTGCGAGCGGCAACAGCAGCCGGAGCATCTTGATGACGACTGCATCCAGCATTGTGCCTCGTCCCCGTCGCTATCCTGCGATGTTTTCCAGCTTGGCCGTGCTGCGCTCTTCCCGACGTCTTTGAGCAGCTTGACAATAAACAGGCATGCAGTAAGAAATGGTGAATCTGCTGGCAATGGACGGAGACAGCGAGATGGGCAGCAAGCTAGTTGCGAGTGTGTTGCGAGTGTGGTTGGTGGTAGGTTGAGGGATGAGGAGGGATGAGGGAAGGATGAGGGAGGCGACAGGACGGCGTTTGGAAGCACATCCCAGATCCGCTGCACTTCAAATGCCGCATGTGGAGGTGCTGAGCATGCGATGAACCCTTTGAAGCAATCCAGAACAGTACAGCACAGTACAGTACAGTACAGTACAGTACAGAGTATGCTGCACCTTCTTCTTGACTCTCCCCGCCATGTCCCCTCTGAGCATGGCTGGCCCCAATCCGGAAGATACCAGGCGATGGTTCCCTCGTCTGCAAGCATGCACCACTCTCACAGCGTAAGACTTCGAGTAGTGTCTTTTCACTGCATCTCTTGACACGACTTGTGTGCTGAACTGTAGTGGAAACATGTGCGGCCGATTTGCCAATGCTCAGCCAGCGCCCCAGTACCGTGCAGCGGTACGCCACCAGCTACCCGAACGACGAGATCCCACGCCTGCTCCTGATGCCGACGACTACTACCCTTCGCACAATGTCGCGCCCCAGACCCGTTGCCCCATCGTTCGCCGCGAACTGTCGTGGGAACGCGAGCGCCGTCTCAAGTCGCTCGCCCACGCGCCCTCCCCAGCCGACAAGGAGCATCAGATCATCCTGCAGACCATGAAGTGGGGTCTCATTCCCCGTTTCCACAAGACGCCTCCGTCTCACGGCGAGGCATATCGTACCATCAATGCGCGTGACGACACCATCCTTTCTCCGCAGCGATCCATGTGGCATCCGCTTCTCCCGGCTCAGCGTTGCGTCGTATTCGTACAGGGCTTCTACGAGTGGCAGAAACGCGGCACCGGTGACTCGGAAAAGGTGGAGCGCATTCCACACTTTGTCGGCATGCCAGAGAGCGGCCCTGGTCGCACCGACAAGGACGGCAACGCCAAACGCCTCATGCCTCTGGCCGGCCTCTACGAGCGTGTTCGCTTCGAGGGAGAGGATAAGCCACTCTACACCTTCACCATTGTCACGACGGGCAGCAACGACCAGCTCGAGTTTCTGCATGATCGTATGCCCGTGATTCTTCCCGATGCACAGGCCATCGCCACCTGGCTCGGACTCGGCCACAAGGGCAAGCCTGACCACGAGGACGACACCTGGGATATCGAGACTGCCAAGCTTCTCCGTCCGCTCAGGTCGCCGCTCGACTGCTACAAGGTCCCGCGCGAGGTCGGCAAAGTCGGAAACAGCGACCCCAGCTTCATTCTACCCATCGAGGAGCGCAAGGATGGGCTTAGGGCTTTCTTTGCAAAGCAGGGTAAGCCACAGCCCAAGGCCACCCCATCATCGAGTAGCAAGCCAGAACACAACGAGAATGCTACTACTCACCCGCAACCCGCCAAAGAAGAAGAAGAAGAAGAAGAAGAGACGTTGGCTGGGGCCAGTGACGACCTACAGCCAGGCAGCTCCTTTGACGAGCAGCAGGCGCTTGCAGCGGCGCAAGAGGCCGAAAATGATGCCCTATTGACGGATGCCGCAATCAAGGCTGAGCAGGAAGAGCAGGATCGAAAGCTCGCCGAGCGTCTGCAGCGCGACTTTGACGCTGGTGGATCGGGCCCAAACAGCCAAGTAGCCCGCAGCAACGATGACCACGAGATGAGCCGTAGCAACTCGATCGTCAATCTCGAGGCCGGTGCCAGCGGCGATGAAGACAGCAACGACGACACGCTGCCTCACGACCGACCCGGTACCGACGGCACGGTCTCGGGAGAAGAGATCGGCGATGGCTTCGCAGTGCCCGACCATGCCAAAGGCGGAACTTACGATCAGAGCGATGAGCCCATGCGCAGTCCACCAGAATTGAGCACTTCAGCTCGTCGAATTCGTCCAAAGAGAGCTTCGAGCTTGAAGCGCGAGCTTCGATCCTCGAAGCGTCATCGCGCTGACTCGCCGTCCGCGGTATCCCGTTCGACCGAGGACGACGATCCGTCGTCCGCAGATGCTGGGAATGAAGTAGAGCCGTCGTCTCGATTCTCACCTGACCCCTACAACCCACCCTTGTCACCCCCACGGCCAGCGGGTGGATATAGTCGACGGCTTTCGCCCGCATCTGGCGGCGGCGTCCATATCAATCCCAAGCGGGGCAAGTCTAGGGGCAGGCCACACGAGCCATTCCCACAAGCGTCTCCGCATAGTTGGAAAAAGTCACAGCCCGGACCCACGCATCATGGGCCTATGGATCGCATGCTCCTGCTCCATCAGCAACGTGCGCAGGCTCAGGCTCAGGATCTCGATCGGCAGAGACGTCGACAGATCCAGTCCGAATCCGACTCCACCGCTCATACCACCTCCGAGAACACGACAGCCCCAGCTTCAGTGCGAGTCACCCCTCCGCCCCCGGACAGATCCGCCTCGGACCACACTTCTGCCCCCGCCAAACGCAAATCTTCATCCGCGTCCGCCCAGTCTCCAAAGATAAAAGGCGTTCCCGACATTCGTTCCTTTTTCTCACCCAAAAAGTCATGACCTCCTTACCATTCCTTCATCTTTGTTTTTTGTACTATCGCTTCAGCTTCGCACGTCACCTCGGCTTTGGTTTTCATACGCCGTTTCTCGACTAATTTCAATCTTCGTGGTCGCACAGCAACCTGGCGTGCAAGTTTCAAGTGGAATCTCCTTTCGACAGCACGCAAGTGTGTTGGCTACTATGTATTACAGAAACGCGGACAGTGATCTAGATCACTTCGACAGTATTCGTACTCGGCCATGTTGAGCTTTTTCTGCTTTTGTTTTGAGCGTCCAGCGATGGGATCTATTGGCCCTGGTTGGGACCCTGCTGGCCCTGGTTCTGTCCGGGCGGGCGCTTGATCGAGATGGGCGCGGCGGCGGGACGGGGTTTCTTGGCGGCGCCGGCACCTTGGTTCTGCGCGCCGGCTCCGGTTGCGTCATGCGTCTGCGACTGGGGCAGACCCTGGGCCGATAGCTTGCGCTTGGCGCCAGCTGCTTGCGCCCCGCCTCGACCCCCACGCGCGGCTGCCTGCGCGATTCTTGTGCCGCCTCTACCGGCCGCAGCTGCTCCCCGGATCGACGTCGTGGTCGGGACCGCAGGCCCAGTCGGGGTCGGCCTATTGGCAGCAGCAGCAGCCGACGCCGCCGCAGCACCCTGTGCCTGCGCTCCGACGCCACCGACGGGAGTCGCAGCTGGATTGGGTCGCACGGGCACATTGGTCGCTCCTCCTCGTCCTCCACGGTTGGCAGCCTGCGCGCCACCGCGTCCAAACACTCCTGGGCGATTCGGCAGTCCAGTCGTTCCCGCAGCGGGTGTCGGTACACCACCGCCCGTACCACCTGCCACAGCCGCAGCCGCGGCGGGATCTTCACCCTTTAGCGCAGCGATCTCGGCAGTGAGCTTGGCAATCTTGTTGTCCTTTTGCTTGATCATGAGCTGGTTGCGCAGGTTCGCCTCGTTCTTACCGGCCTCGAATCGTGCCTTTGCATTGGCGTCGTACTGCGCCTTGAGCTCCTGCTCCCGTGCTGCGACGGCCGCAGAGATTGCTTCCTGCACCGCCGTCTCTCGCTCGTCCTCCAGAGCCTTGAGTCGCTGCTGTACGATGGTCTCGACGTCAGTGCTGTCACCACCTGCATCTAGACCGACACTAACACCAGTGGCCGCTTGCTGCTGGCCACGTGCAAAGGCCTGCTCAACGGCCGACTTTTGCTGCTCGGCGTATTTGACGGTGAGCGCAGCCTCGAGCGCGCGGAGCTCTTCCGCATGTTGGGTTTGCAGCTGAATGATACCGGCTTCAGGCGCTGGCGCACCGCCACTGCCGCCGGCCAGCATAGTCTCGAGTTCCTTGATCCTTGTCTCGGCGGCCGTCAGCTTGCCCTGCAGCTCCTCTACTCGTGCTCGCAGCTGGACTATCTCGTCAGAAGATCCGCCGGCAGCCGTGCTTCCAATGCGCTCCTGCACCGCACGTTCGATTGCGTCTGCGTGGCTCTCCGCAAACTCCTTCTTGAGATCAGCGATGGTCTGGTCGCGTGCCTTGACTTCGGCCTCGGCCGCGCGCTGGTTGCGGAGGAACTCGCGGCCTTTCTGGAGGTGCCGATCGCGAGCCTCGGCAATCTTGGCGTTCTCAGCTTCCAGCTGAGCACGCACGGTCTCGAACTGCTTTGTAGCTTCTTGCACCGCAGCCTCGACGGCAGCAGTCTGCTGTTCCGCGGATGCCTCTGCAATAGCTCCAGAGCCAACTGCACTTGCCTCCTCGGTGGCCACAGTGGCCCCTTCGGACGATTCTGTGGCAGTGGCAGCTGCGTCCGTGGCTTGGGTATGTCCATCCGACAGCTGCTTTTGCAGCGCCTCTTTCTCGATGAGCAGCTCTCGAATCTTGGCCTCATGAGTCTCGATGGCCTCTTGGAATTTCGCAGCTTCGTCTTCCTTCTCCTTTTGCAATGCCGTTGCCTTTTCCTGCACCTCTGCAACCGCCTTGCGCTCCTGAGCGATACGGGCACGAACCTGCTCTCGAAGCTTGTCAAAGTTGGTCTTGGCTGTGGTCAGCTCGGTCTTGAGCGCCTCATTCGAGGCCTGCTGGATCTCGAGCTGCTTCTGCGTCTCTTCGGCCTTTTGTTGCAGCTCGGCACGCTGCTGTTCCGCCTTCTGAACCTCCTCGTTGACACCATGGGTCTGCAGCAGCGACTGGGCTCGCGCCTGCCAGCGCTTGCCTTCCTCTCGTTGCACATTCAATTGCGCCTGTGCCGCTTCGAGTTCCACCTGGGCACTTCGGAGCTGTTCTCTGGTCGGCTCGAGCTCCGCAGAGGATGCCGACAGCTGCGATTCAAGCTGTGCGACTCGAGTGTTGGCGCGGTCGAGCGACTCTTGAAGCACGCCGTGGCTCTCGCGAAGCTCGTTTAGCAGCTTGATTTTCTCGAGGAGCTCGGCGTGATGCGTTGCTCCAGCGCTGGCCGCGACACTCTTGGCACGCTCGGCATCGAGCTCGGTACGCGTCTCGGCCAGCGTCTTGTTCACATGCTCGAGCGACTGCTTGAGGCGGGCCGTCTCCTGCTTGTTGAGCTCCATCTGCAAATCCACGATTTCCTTTTCGCGGCGCAGGTATTTGACGACCTCGTGCAGCTCCTCGGCACGGCGCTTCATGACACCTGCGGAGAGCTCGGCTGACGACACCTCAGCCGGCTCACGCTTAACGACAGGAGTGGAGGACGCCGCGCCGCTTTCAGAGGGAATGGTGGCTTTCACGTTCGCCTCCGTTTCGTTTGATGCGGTTTCGGCTCCCGACGTCGCGGGTCCATCGGCAGAGGTCTCAACCGGCTGCGTTGCGGCTGTGTCAGAGTCCACGTCCATGTTCATCTCCACTGCATCTTGCGCATCTAACGGAGCAGCGGCTGCTTGTCGGATCTCGTTGGCCTGGGCGCTGATAGTCTCGAGGTGGTTGTGTAGAATCTGGTTCTGCGAGACCAGGTCGTCAATCCGGCGCTGCAATTCGGCTTTCTCGCGCTCGAGACCCTGACGCAGCGAGTCCCAGGCGCCCTTTTCGCGGCCCCACTCGACTTCAGCGAGATCCTTGGAGCTGCGCAGCGTGCTTGTCTCTTGGCGCGCCTTGACGAGCTGCTCTCGAGCCTCGGCGAGCTCGGATGCCAGCGCCTCGCGTATCCTCTCCAGCTCCGCCAGCTTGGCCTCGGCCTCCTTGGCAGCGCGGAGGTGCTTCTTGATCTCACCTTGTACATCCTCAGCCTCGGCCTTAGCGCGCTCTTCGACGCTTCCGAGCTCAGTGATGGCGTCCTCGAGCGATTTTTTCTCTCCTTCAAAGGCGAGCCGCTGCGAATTCAACTGCTCCTGCAGGTCTTTGGCCTGTGTGTGTGCTGCTGCGAGCTCGGTGGTAAGCGTCTGCACCTGGCCCTGCAGTGCGTCGATCTCGGATGCCTTGGCGGCAAGCTCTGCAGCGCTGGAGGTCTTGAGCTCATCGTGCGCCTGGATGAGGGCGTCGAGTGCATGCTGCTTTTCGACAACCTGGCCCGCAGCTTCCTCGACCTGCAAGCGGCTTTTTTGCACTTCGATCTGAGCAGCGGCGCGCCCGGCTTTGAGGTCAGCGAGCTCGATCTCGAGCTGCTCCGCGCGCGAAAGCGTCACCTCGGGTTGCGCGCGGAAGGCAGCAGGATCGCGTGCAAGCTGATCGCGGCGCTCGTAGACGGCCAGCTTCTCGTTAGCAGACTCCAGCTGACGGGTGAGATCCTCGACACGCAGCTGCGTATGATCAGCGCTTGTCCGCGCTACTGCCAGCGCCTCACGTGCATTGCTGAGCTCAGTACCGGCGCTGTCGATACGGGACTGCAGATCGCGCGTCTCGATCTCGCGGCGCAGGCCGAGCTGACGATAGAGCTCCTGTTCGCTAGACAGCCTTACTCGCAGGTCTTCGTTGGTCTGCTCGAGTCGCTTGACGTCCTGTTCGAGGCGGGCTTTGACATCGCTGCCGCGCACCTCGAGCTCGGCCTGCATGGTCTGGGCGTTGCGCATGAGCTCCTGCAGGCTGCCGCGCTCGACCTGCATGGTTCGGTTCTCCTCGAGTAGCTTAGCCTCCGTGGTGCGCCAAAGATCCCGCTCGGCCTGGAGGTGCGCCACTTGCGTACGAAGGTGCTCGAGAGCCGCACGGCTCTCAACGAGCTGCTCCTCAGCCGTCTGAGCCGCCACGTCCCGTCGTGCTAGGCTCTCCTGCAGGCCTGCGGCGCGTTTGGTCAGCTCATCGAGGTCTTTGTGTCGCAGATCGAGGGTGCGCTGGAGGCTAGCTAGCTTGTCCTCGGCCGCCTGGCGCAGCGCCTGTTCGCGCGCCGAGGCGACGGTCGTCTTGCCAACCTCGATCTGGAGCGATCGCAACTCTTCGCGCTGGCGCAAGATCTCAGCATCGCTCTCGCGCTTGAGGGTATCGTATCGGGCTCGCAGCGCATCGCAGTCAGATGAGGGTAGATGGTGAGCCACGTGCGACGTGGGCTGCGACGACGCAGGATCGACTGGCATCGGCGCCTGGGTCGACGCTGCTTCAGCACCGCTTCTGCCCCCTGTCGCACACAGCTGTCGGAACAAATCGCGCTCCTTGGACACCTCCTCGATCCGGTATCGCTCGGTGCGGACCTCATCCTCGAGTCGGACGATGAGATCGCGCGCCTCGCTCACGACCTCGTCGCGATCCTCAGCCAGGCGCGCGCGGTAGTTGCGCTCTTCCTCCTCCATCTTTACACCGAGCTGACGCGTCACCTGGAGCAGTCGCGCATTTTGAGCGCAGAGTTCGGAGAGCGAGCGGAAAGTCACGAGCTCGGACGTAATGACAGCCTGCGTGTCGGATTCGGCAAGGGCCGCAGCGGCTTCTGGCAAGGCAGCCAAGTTGACGTCGAGTTCGTACAGCGCACTGCCGTCGTCTTCGAGGCGATCTGCGGCGCTCGGATCGTCGCGGAGAATCAGCGTCTTGGTAAGCTCCCGCACCTGGCGGCCAAAGTCGGCAAGTTGTTGCGAGAGGAGACCGTTCTCTCGCGTAACACGCTCAAGGTCGAGCCGGAGCTGCTGGGCCTCGTTGCGGATAGAGTCGCGCTCCTGTGAGGCCGAGACAACCTGACGCAGCATCTCGTCGAGGTCCCGCGATAATCGCTCGGTCTCCTCGCGCTGAGCTTGCAGCTGCGGCGCACGATCTTGGAGTTCATCCATGACCTGGGCCAGAACGCCGGTGAGGCGAGTCGTCTCCAGACGTTCCCGGCGCAGCTCCTCGTGCGTCTTGGCCAGCTCCATATAGACCTGACTGAAGCTCTTGCCGCTCTTGCGCAGGCGGTTGACGATGTCGGCGGTAGGCGAAAGACCCATGTACATTCCTGTGCGCGCAGCACCGTTCAAGGAGGTTGATGCTCGGATACGACCACTGCGAGATGTCGAAGCATTGCTACCAGTTTCGCCAATGTCGTTGTCGTTGTCGTCGTCAATG
This sequence comes from Testicularia cyperi, assembly GCA_003144125.1. NCBI lineage: Eukaryota > Fungi > Basidiomycota > Ustilaginomycetes > Ustilaginales > Anthracoideaceae > Testicularia > Testicularia cyperi. The sequence continues at coordinate 1,770,529 of KZ819188.1, forward strand.
TCGCCAGCCTCGCTATTCACGCTGTCGAGATCCACGGCATCAGATACGGAGGTGGGATGTGCTGCGCCGTCGCGCTGCTGGAAAGGGTGTCTGTGCTGTGGCTGCGCGATACCTACGCCTTCAGCGAGGCGATCGAGTGCGTCGGACAGCTCGCGGTTCTCCTTCTCGAGCGCCTCGCGGAGTTGGACCTCCTTCTCGGTCTCACTCCAGGCAGCTTCTTCGCGTTGCCGGCATTGTTCAAGGACATCCTCCCACTGGCCCTCGAGTTCTTGAATCCGCTGATTGGCATGCTCGACGCGACGTTCGAGTAGCGTGACCAGCTGGCTCTGGTTGCTCACCTCGGAGCGGAAGGAATCCTCCTGCGAGGCAAGGCGGGTTTGGACCTCGGCCAGTTTGTCGGCAGTCTGGTGAAGTTTCGCCGTGGTCTCGTCGTATGCGGTCTGGAGGGTGGCGAGCCTCGCCTTGTCTGTGGAAGCCTCCTGTCGTGCAGATTCCAGCTCGGCCTGGAGGGATCCAAGCTCTGTGCGTTTGGCTACGCGGAAGGCGGCCGATGCCTCATTGACTTTTGCCAGCTGGTCGTGCGCCCACTCGGCATCGGACTTGGTGAGCTGGAGCTGTTGCTCGAGGCCCTGTGCCTTGAACGTGGCCACGCTCTCCTTGCTGCGCGACTCCTGGACTGTAGATGCGAGGCGGGAGATCTCCTGACGTGCATCTCGGTTGCGCTCGAGGAGCGAATCGATCTCCTGCGACTTGCGCGTGCTCTCCTCGCGCTCGCGCTGGAGAATGGCGAGAAGATCACGTTTCTCCTGTTCCGCCTGCTCGAGTCGAGCGCGCACATCGACAGCCGGCCCGGCCGATCGCATGCCGCTCGCAGCAGCCGTGGCCGAGCTGATCATGACTGGAGCGGTGGTGGCCTCGCTCGAGGGCGGGAGGCAGCCCTACTGGCTGGAATCTAGGGCGCGGAGCACGCGAGGTTGGGTATCAAGCTGTGCTGCAAGCCCCGATCGATGACGAATTGTGATGAATTGTGATGGTGCAAAGAAAGCAAGGACGAAGACGGTGGTGAATCGAAGCTGACCTTTGCCAAAGTGTACTGTGGTGAGTAATGCGTGTGTTGGCGAGACGACAAACTCGGAAGAGCCGATGTGGACGATTGGACATGTGTGATGGATGGCATTTGGGTCGGCGACGCGCCTATGGTGCATTTCGGTGCTCATCCTTGCAAAAAAAAAGAAGAAAAGTGGAGACAGCAAGCAACAAAGCGAGCGCAGGGAGGGCACAGAAGAAGGACGTGCGGCGCTTGCACACAGACCGAGCACAAAGTGAACCGTGCCGACTGTTCTCTTCATCTCTCGATTATTTGCTCCTTCATCCGGCCGATCGTGCTTTGCCAGTGTCTTTGCTCCCTTCCACAGCTTCGAATATGGGCGCCTCAGAGTCAAGGCCGCGCCTCGATGATTCGCAGGATGCCCCGAAACAGGGCTACCACGTCGTGCGCGTCGCAGCCGGGAGCCCAGCACACCTTGCCGGCATCGAACCCTTCTTCGACTTTTGCGTAGGCATCGATGACGTCGCACTGGATCCCCGCAGGGACGTCGACGGTGCTGGCAACAGCGACACCGCTGGACTTGGTGCTTGGAAGAGTCTCGAGGAGCGTGAAGGTACACAAGTCATACTCAACGTGTGGAACAGCAAGCGTCAGCAGCTCCGCCAGGTCCCTATCGTCCCATCGAGACAGTGGTCGTCTCAGCCCCCAGATAGCAACGCCAGCTCCACAGCTGGCGCCTTGACACCATCGCAGAGTACGAGTGCGTCTCATGCTGTGCCACAACCCTCGCTTCTTGGTCTCTCTCTTCGCTTGTGCAACCCGTCTCAAGCTCTCTCGCACGTATGGCACATTCTCGAGATCCTAGAGGGCTCGCCTGCCGAGTCTGCAGGCATGGTTCCCTTCGGCGACTTTGTCATCGGCTGGCCCGGCGGCGTTTTGCAAGCAGAGGGTGACTTCTACGACCTCGTTGAGGCACATACCGATCGTGCACTCCGTCTCTACATCTACAACGCCGACTACGATCATACACGTGAGGTCATCATCGTGCCCAACCGCGAGTGGGGCGGCGAGGGTCTACTCGGCTGCGGTGTCGGCTATGGACTACTGCATCGTATCCCAAAACCTCAGGATCGCCCAAGTGTGCCACCAGAGCTCGATCTCAATAACGAAAACGAGGCAGAGTCTACCCCGAAGCTCGCCACCAACGCGATTACCGGCTCGTTGCGGCCGACTGGCGCCTTTCATGATTCGATAGAGGCCGGAAATCGCGACTTGAGACATCTCGACAACCACGAGGAGCATGACGATGACCAAGACCCCAATACCTCTGGCGTTACCGTCAGCATGCGCCACGACGAGGACGAGGACGACGACTAGCAATTAGCAGATGTTGCAGTGTTACGATCGGTGCAGTAGTCGAAGACGACGGTGTGAGTCATGGGCTGCTATACCAGTTTAACGTGTTAGGTGCGAGAGAACGTAGCCGTGAGTGAGGAGTAAGAGACATACCATGGCACACCAGAATATGTGTTGTTTGAGTTCATGTTAGGATGGCCCCAGGGGTCTGATCACCACAGAATGGGGACTGTGGCCTGGAGCAAGGATGGAGCTTGCTTGAGAGGTGCACACACCCTGTCAGGTAATTGTTAGGGCACACACCGCAGATGACAAGCACTGTTAGACTTGGCAGATACAGTGCTCTAATACTCTAGCGCCCCTGCGCCCATCGCGCGGGGAGCCCGCGCCAGTCACCTCCCCGCGCCCTCTTGGCTGGCTCCCTGTGCCAGCCCCTGCGCCCCTGCAATCAGCATGCGGGGAAACCCGCGCCGGCCCGCGGTGCGTGCGCGGGTCCCCCGTCGCCATCTACTCCTGTCCCTCCTGTAGACCTCCTTCCTGGAGGTTGTCAAATGTATTACCTAGCTATCTCACCTCCTAGATGCGCAGGGGCACCAGGGTTGTTAGAGCGCTGTGACTGGAGAGTCTAACAGCGCTCACCACCCACAATGTGTGCCCTAACACAGGGATCAAAAGTTCTAGAGAAGGATTGGAAGCTATGTACACCCATGCCACTGGCTTCCTGTCATTTGGGCTAGATCACAGGAAAGGTCAAGACAATCATTCTAAGGTCTCAGCAGTAACATTCAAAGCCTGGGCCCAAGCAATCATTGCAATTACCATCAAAAAGCTCAGTGAGATGGAGGGCAGGCAGACTGGCTAACTCATCACTGGGTGGGACAAATTTGGTTGTAAAGGTCTTTGGTTGAGACTCCAAGAATGGGTGTCTTCAACTGCTCATCTCAAGGGTCTTTCAAGGAAAAAAGCCCAATGAGTAGCATATGGTAAGTACAAAGCCAGCTTACTGATCAGAGCCATTTTGAACAACTCAAACAGTCCATATAATTTTCCAAACAACTTGCAAAAATGCATGAATATCCAATGGGCAATTGTTAGGGCACATGCTGCAGGTGCAAGTGCTGTTAGGGTTTTGGAACACAGCACTCTAACATTTCAAGTGCCCCTGCATGTGTTGCACAGGGGGCTTGCGCCCCTCCCTGTGCCCTCTTGGCCAACTTGCAGGGAATCCTGTGCCTGCTGTTAGGATGGCCCCAGGGGTCTTAGTACTACAGCATAGGGGCTGTGGCCTGGAGCAGGGAGGGGGCTTGCTTGAGAGGTGCACACACCACGTCAGGTAATGGGAATGGTCTACTAGTATTGGGCTACACTCCCATGAGGTGAGATAGCTAGGTAATACATTTGACAACCTCCAGGAAGGAGGTCTACAGGAGGGACAGGAGTAGATGGCGACGGGGGACCCGCGCACGCACCGCGGGCCGGCGCGGGTTTCCCCGCATGCTGATTGCAGGGGCGCAGGGGCTGGCACAGGGAGCCAGCCAAGAGGGCGCGGGGAGGTGACTGGCGCGGGCTCCCCGCGCGATGGGCGCAGGGGCGCTAGAGTATTAGAGCACTGTATCTGCCAAGTCTAACAGTGCTTGTCATCTGCGGTGTGTGCCCTAACACCTGCCTGCAGGGAGCACACGGGCCCCCCATTGCCATCTACCCCTGACCCTTCTGTAGACCTCCTTCCCAGAAATTGTCAAAGGTATTACCTAGCTATCTCACCTTATGGGAGTGTAGCTCAATACTAGTAGACCATTACTCATTATCCAATGTGGTGTGTGCACCTCTCAAGCAAGCCCCATCCCTGCTCCAGGCCACAGTATCCATACTGTGGTAATCAGACCCCTGGGTCCATCCTAACACTAGGCTCAGTCAGCTGTTAGGGCACACACCGCAGGCAACAAGCGCTGTTAGACTTGCCAGTCACAGCGCTCTAACACCCTAGCGCCCCTGCGCCCGTTGCACGGGGAGCCTGCGCCAGTCACCTCCCCGCGCCCTCTTGGCTGGCTCCCTGTGCCAGCCCCTGCGCCCCTGCAATCAGCATGCGGGGAAACCCGCGCCGGCCCGCGGTGCGTGCGCGGGTCCCCCGTCGCCATCTACTCCTGTCCCTCCTGTAGACCTCCTTCCTGGAGGTTGTCAAATGTATTACCTAGCTATCTCACCTCATGGGAGTGTAGCCCAATACTAGTAGACCATTCCCATTACCTGACGTGGTGTGTGCACCTCCAAGCAAGCCCCCTCCCTGCTCCAGGCCACAGCCCCTATGCTGTAGTACTAAGACCCCTGGGGCCATCCTAACAGCAGGCACAGGATTCCCTGCAAGTTGGCCAAGAGGGCACAGGGAGGGGCGCAAGCCCCCTGTGCAACACATGCAGGGGCACTTGAAATGTTAGAGTGCTGTGTTCCAAAACCCTAACAGCACTTGCACCTGCAGCATGTGCCCTAACAATTGCCCATTGGATATTCATGCATTTTTGCAAGTTGTTTGGAAAATTATATGGACTGTTTGAGTTGTTCAAAATGGCTCTGATCAGTAAGCTGGCTTTGTACTTACCATATGCTACTCATTGGGCTTTTTTCCTTGAAAGACCCTTGAGATGAGCAGTTGAAGACACCCATTCTTGGAGTCTCAACCAAAGACCTTTACAACCAAATTTGTCCCACCCAGTGATGAGTTAGCCAGTCTGCCTGCCCTCCATCTCACTGAGCTTTTTGATGGTAATTGCAATGATTGCTTGGGCCCAGGCTTTGAATGTTACTGCTGAGACCTTAGAATGATTGTCTTGACCTTTCCTGTGATCTAGCCCAAATGACAGGAAGCCAGTGGCATGGGTGTACATAGCTTCCAATCCTTCTCTAGAACTTTTGATCCCTGTGTTAGGGCACACATTGTGGGTGGTGAGCGCTGTTAGACTCTCCAGTCACAGCGCTCTAACAACCCTGGTGCCCCTGCGCATCTAGGAGGTGAGATAGCTAGGTAATACATTTGACAACCTCCAGGAAGGAGGTCTACAGGAGGGACAGGAGTAGATGGCGACGGGGGACCCGCGCACGCA